>OX465281.1:132294605-132449605 GCA_949987705.1 Thereva unica
ATGTACTAAATTACGATATTGACGCTTTCCATATTTTGTATTTACTCGCATATCATTATTTTGACAGATCAAATTTATTTTTGTTTTGATATCGCGAGTAGGATATGGCTTATATGGAAAGAAAAGGTAATTTTTGTATTTTAATTTATTTTTAATTGTTTTGTCTCTTTTAGGACAAAACAGAGGGGTTGTAAAGAAAAGGGTACTATGATACTTTATAGTGGCCGCCATATTACATGTACCATAACACTGAACATACTTTATTGTATTGCCTTTAGAACAGAAATGGTGTGTGCCAAATTTGAGCATCACCGGACATGGGGAAGTAGTCGAAAAATTGATCGCAAGATTCCTCACAGGAGTGAAGCTAATAAGTCCAGCCGTTTAAGTATCGGTACAAATTATGAATGTAAACAAGACCCTCTCAACTACAGGCCATGAAATTCTCTCTTGAACTAATACAACCATATCTGAAGTCGGTCCAAAAAATTTGACATTTGGTTAGAATTTAATGGCGCGGAATAGGTTCGGGATTGTTTTTCGTTATATTTTTGTGGTAAAAAGTGGGAAAAACATTGTAATTTATTACTTTCAACTACACTTAAATTATCAGTGATTAGTTCTTTAATGATTTCATGTTTTAAAGAGGGAGGGGTTGTAAAGAAAAGGTAATATGATACTTTATGGTGGCCGCCATATTACATGTACCATGTAAACTGAATATACTTTATTGTATTGCCTTTAGACCAGAATGGTGTGTGCCAAATTTGAGCATCACCGGACATGGGGAAGTAGTCGAAAAATCGATCGCAAGATTCCTCACACGAGTGAAGTTAATAAGTCCAGCCGTTTAAGGCTGGTCGTCCACTGGAAGCGTATTCGAAAGGCTTCGCGCTTCGGCCATACAAATGAGTCGCTTGTAGCCGTTCATATGTATGGCCGTAGCGCGAAGCCGCTCGAATACGCTTCCAGTGGACGACCAGCCTAAGTATCGGTAAAAATTATGAATCTAAACAAGACCCTCTCAACTACAGCCCATGAAATTCTCTCTTGAACTAATACAATAATAGTCGAAGTCGGTCCAAAAAGTCTGACATTTGGTTAGAATTTAATGGCGCGGAATAGGTTCGTTTTGTTTTCGTTATATTTTTGTGGTAAAAAGTGGAAAAACATTGTAATTTATTACTTTCAACTATACTTAGATTATCAGTGATTAGTTCTTTAGTGATTTCATGTTTGCGGGGAGGGGGGGGGGGGGGTTGTAAAGAAAAGGGTATTATGTTACTTTATGGTGGCCGCCATATTGCATGTACCATAAAACTGAATATACTTTATTGTATTGCCTTTAGAACAGAATGGTATGTGCCAAATTTGAGCATCACCGGACATGGAGAAGTAGTCGAAAAATCGATCGCAAGATTCCTCACATGAGTGAAGCTAGTAAGTCCAGCCGTTTAAGTATCGGTACAAATTATGAATGTAAACAAGACCCTTTCAACTACAGCCCACTCTTGAACTAATACAACCATATCTGAAGTCGGTCCAAAAAATCTGACATTTGGTTAGAATTTAATGGCGCGGAATAGGTTCGGGATTGTTTTCATTATATTTTTGTGGTAAAATATGGAAAAAACATTGTTATTTATTACTTTATGGTGGCTGCCATATTGCATGTACCATAAAACTGAATATACTTTATTGTATTACCTTTAGAAGAGAATGGTGTGTGCCAAATTTGAGCATCACCGCACATGGGGAAGTAGTCGAAAAATCGATCGCAAGATTGCTCACACGAGTGAAGTTAGTAAGGTCCAGCCGTTTATGTATCGGTACAAATTATGAATGTAAACAAGACCCCTCTCAACTACAGCCCACTCTTGAATTAATACAACTATAACTGAAGTCGGTCCAAAAAATCTGACATTTGGTTAGAATTTAATGGCGCGGAATAGGTTCGAGATTGTTTTCGGTTATATTTTTGTGGTAAAAAGTGGAAAAACATTGTAATTTATTACTTTCAACTATACTTAGATTATCAGTTATTAGTTCTTTAGTGATTTCATGTTTTTGGGGGGGGGGGGGGGTTGTAAAGAAAAGGGTAATATGATACTTTATGGTGGCCGCCATATTGCATGTACCATTAAACTGAATATACTTTATTGTATTGCCTTTAGAACAGAATGGTGTGTGCCAAATTTGAGCATCACCGGACATGGGGAAGTAGTCGAAAAATCGATCGCAAGATTCCTTACACGAGTGAAGTTAGTAAGTCCATCCGTTTAAGTATCGGTACAAATTATAAATCTAAACAAGACCCTCTCAACTACAGCCCACTCTTGAACTAATACAACCATAACTGAAGCCGGTCCAAAAAATCTGACATTTGGTTAGAATTTAATGGCGCGGAATAGGTTCGGGATTGTTTTCGTTATATTTTTGTGGTAAAAAGTGGAAAAACATTGTAATTTATTACTTTCAACTATACTTAGATTATCAGTTATTAGTTCTTTAGTGATTTCATGTTTGGGGGGGGGGGGGGTTGTAAAGAAAAGGGTAATATGATACTTTATGGTGGCCGCCATATTGCATGTACCATAAAACTGAATATACTTTATTGTATTGCCTTTAGAACAGAATGGTGTGTGCCAAATTTGAGCATCACCGGACATGGGGAAGTAGTCGAAAAATCGATCGCAAGATTCCTCACACGAGTGAAGTTAATAAGTCCAGCCGTTTAAGTATCGGTAAAAATTAGGAATCTAAACAAGACCCTCTCAACTACAGCCCATGAAATTCTCTCTTGAACTAATACAACAATAGCTGAAGTCGGTCCAAAAAGTCTGACATTTGGTTCGAATTTAATGGCGCGGAATAGGTTCGTTTTGTTTTCGTTATATTTTTGTGGTAAAAAGTGGTAAAACATTGTAATTTATTACTTTCAACTATACTTAGATTATCAGTGATTAGTTCTTTAGTGATTTCATGTTTGTGAGGGGGGGGGGGGGTTGTAAAGAAAAGGGTATTATGTTACTTTATGGTGGCCGCCATATTGCATGTACCTTAAAACTGAATATACTTTATTGTATTGCCTTTAGAACAGAATGGTGTGTGCCAAATTTGAGAATCACTGGACATGGGGAAGTAGTCGAAAAATCGATCGCAATATTCCTCACACGAGTGAAGTTAATAAGTCCAGCCGTTTAAGTATTGGTACAAATTATGAATGCAATAAGACCCTCTCAACTATAGCCCATGAAATTCTCTCTTGAACTAATACAACCATAGCTGAAGTCGGTCCAAAAAATCTGACATTTGGTTAGAATTTAATGGCGCGGAATTGGTTCGGGATTGTTTTCGTTATATTTTTGTGGTAAAAAGTGGAAAAACGTTGTAATTTATTACTTTCAACTACACTTAGATTATCAGTGATTAGTTCTATAATGATTTCATGTTTCAGGGGGGGAGGGGTTGTAAAGAAAAGGGTACTATGATACTTTATGGTGGCCGCCATATTACATGTACCATAACACTGAATATACTTTATTGTATTACCTTTAGAACAGAATGGTGTGTGCCAAATTTGAGCATCACCGGACATGGGGAAGTAGTCGAAAAATCGATCGCAAGATTCCTCACAGGAGTGAAGCTAATAAGTCCAGCCGTTTAAGTATCGGTACAAATTATGAATGTAAACAAGACCCTCTCAACTACAGGCCATGAAATTCTCTCTTGAACTAATACAACCATATCTGAAGTCGGTCCAAAAAATTTGACATTTCGTTAGAATTTAATGGCGCGGAATAGGTTCGGGATTGTTTTCGTTATATTTTTGTGGTAAAAAGTGGAAAAACATTGTAATTTATTACTTTCAACTACACTTAAATTATCAGTGATTAGTTCTTTAATGATTTCATGCTTTAAAGAGGGAGGGGTTGTAAAGAAAAGGTAATATGATACTTTATGGTGGCCGCCATATTACATGTACCATTAAACTGAATATACTTTATTGTATTGCCTTTAGAACAGAATGGTGTGTGCCAAATTTGAGCATCACCGGACATGGGGAAGTAGTCGAAAAATCGATCGCAAGATTCCTCACACGAGTGAAGTTAATAAGTCCAGCCGTTTAAGTATCGGTACAAATTATGAATCTATACAAGACCCTCTTAACTACAGCCCATGAAATTCTCTCTTGAACTAATACAATAATAGTCGAAGTCGGTCCAAAAAGTCTGACATTTGGTTAGAATTTAATGGCGCGGAATAGGTTCGTTTTGTTTTCGTTATATTTTTGTGGTAAAAAGTGGAAAAACATTGTAATTTATTACTTTCAACTATACTTAGATTATCAGTGATTAGTTCTTTAGTGATTTCATGTTTGTGGGGAGGGGGGGGGGTTGTAAGGAAAAGGGTATTATGTTACTTTATGGTGGCCGCCATATTGCATGTACCATAAAACTGAATATACTTTATTGTATTGCCTTTAGAACAGAATGGTATGTGCCAAATTTGAGCATCACCGGACATGGAGAAGTAGTCGAAAAATCGATCGCAAGATTCCTCACATGAGTGAAGCTAGTAAGTCCAGCCGTTTAAGTATCGGTACAAATTATGAATGTAAACAAGACCCTTTCAACTACAGCCCACTCTTGAACTAATACAACCATATCTGAAGTCGGTCCAAAAAATCTGACATTTGGTTAGAATTTAATGGCGCGGAATAGGTTCGGGATTGTTTTCATTATATTTTTGTGGTAAAATATGGAAAAACATTGTTATTTATTACTTTCAACTGTACATAGATTATCAGTGATTAGTTCTTTAGTGATTTCATGTTGGGTGGGGAGGGGGGTTGTAAGTAATATGTTACTTTATGGTGGCCGCCATATTGCATGTACCATAAAACTGAATATACTTTATTGTATTACCTTTAGAAGAGAATGGTGTGTGCCAAATTTGAGCATCACCGCACATGGGGAAGTAGTCGAAAAATCGATCGCAAGATTGCTCACACGAGTGAAGATAGTAAGTCCAGCCGTTTAAGTATCGGTACAAATTATGAATCTAAACAAGACCCTCTCAACTACAGCCCACTCTTGAACTAATACCACCATAACTGAAGTCGGTCCAAAAAATCTGACATTTGGTTAGAATTTAATAGCGCGGAATAGGTTCGAGATTGTTTTCGTTATATTTTTGTGGTAAAAAGTGGAAAAACATTGTAATTTATTACTTTCAACTATACTTAGATTATCAGTTATTAGATCTTTAGTGATTTCATGTTTGGGGGGGGGGGTTGTATAGAAAAGGGTAATATGATACTTTATGGTGGCCGCCATATTGCATGTACCATTAAACTGAATATACTTTATTGTATTGCCTTTAGAACAGAATGGTGTGTGCCAAATTTGAGCATCACCGGACATGGGGAAGTAGTCGAAAAATCGATCGCAAGATTCAGATTCCTTACACGAGTGAAGTTAGTAAGTCCATCCGTTTAAGTATCGGTACAAATTATAAATCTAAACAAGACCCTCTCAACTACAGCCCACTCTTGAACTAATACAACCATAACTGAAGTCGGTCCAAAAAATCTGACATTTGGTTAGAATTTAATGGCGCGGAATAGGTTCGGGATTGTTTTCGTTATATTTTTGTGGTAAAAAGTGGAAAAACATTGTAATTTATTACTTTCAACTATACTTAGATTATCAGTTATTAGTTCTTTAGTGAGTTCATATTTGGGGGGGGGGGGGTTGTAAGTAATATGTTACTTTATGGTGGCCGCCATATTGCATGTACCATAAAACTGAATATACTTTATTGTATTACCTTTAGAAGAGAATGGTGTGTGCCAAATTTGAGCATCACCGCACATGGGGAAGTAGTCGAAAAATCGATCGCAAGATTGCTCACACGAGTGAAGATAGTAAGTCCAGCCGTTTAAGTATCGGTACAAATTATGAATCTAAACAAGACCCTCTCAACTACAGCCCACTCTTGAACTAATACCACCATAACTGAAGTCGGTCCAAAAAATCTGACATTTGGTTAGAATTTAATAGCGCGGAATAGGTTCGAGATTGTTTTCGTTATATTTTTGTGGTAAAAAGTGGAAAAACATTGTAATTTATTACTTTCAACTATACTTAGATTATCAGTTATTAGATCTTTAGTGATTTCATGTTTGGGGGGGGGGTTGCAAAGAAAAGGGTAATATGATACTTTATGGTGGCCGCCATATTGCATGTACCATAAAACTGAATATACTTTATTGTATTGCCTTTAGAACAGAATGGTGTGTGCCAATTTTGAGCATCACCGGACATGAGGAAGTAGTCTAAAAATCAATCGCAAGATTCCTCACAGGAGTGAAGCTAATAAGTCCAGCCGTTTAAGTATCGGTACAAATTATGAATGTAAACAAGACCCTCTCAACTACAGGCCATGAAATTCTCTCTTGAACTAATACAACCATATCTGAAGTCGGTCCAAAAAATCTGACATTTGGTTAGAATTTAATGGCGCGGAATAGGTTCGGGAATGTTTTCGTTATATTTTTGTGGTAAAATGTGGAAAAACATTGTTATTTATTACTTTCAACTATACATAGATTATCAGTGATTAGTTCTTTAGTGATTTCATGTTGGGTGGGGAGGGGGGTTGTAAGCAATATGTTACTTTATGGTGGCCGCCATATTGCATGTACCATAAAACTGAATATACTTTATTGTATTACCTTTAGAAGAGAATGGTGTGTGCCCAATTTGAGCATCACCGGACATGGGGAAGTAGTCGAAAAATCGATCGCAAGATTGCTCACACGAGTGAAGTTAATAAGTCCAGCCGTTTAAGTATCGGTACAAATTATGAATCTAAACAAGACCCTCTCAACTACAGCCCATGAAATTCTCTCTTGAGCTAATACAAACATAGCTGAAACCGGTCCAAAAAATCTGACATTTGGTTAGAATTTAATGGCGCGGAATAGGTTCGGGACTGTTTTCGTTATATTTTTGTGGTAAAAAGTGGAAAAACATTGTAATTTATTACTTTCAACTATACTTAGATTATCAGTGATTAGTTCTTTTTTGATTTCATGTTTGTTGGGTGCGGGGAGGGGGTTGTAAAGAAAAGGGTAATATGATACTTTATAGTGGCCGCCATATTGCATGTACCATAAAACTGAATATACTTTATTGTATTGCCTTAAGAACAGAATGGTGTGTGTCAAATTTGAGCATCACCGGACATGGGGAAGTAGTCGAAAAATCGATCGCAAGATTCCTCACACGAGTGAAGTTAATAAGTCCAGCCGTTTAAGCATCGGTAAAAATTATGAATCTAAACAAGACCCTCTCAACTACAGCCCATGAAATTCTCTCTTGAACTAATACAATAATAGTCGAAGTCGGTCCAAAAAGTCTGACATTTGGTTAGAATTTAATGGCGCGGAATAGGTTCGTTTTGTTTTCGTTATATTTTTGTGACAAAAAGTGGAAAAACATTGTAATTTATTACTTTCAACTATACTTAGATTATCAGTGATTAGTTCTTTAGTGATTTCATGTTTGTGAGGGGGGGTGGGGGTTGTAAAGAAAAGGGTATTATGTTACTTTATGGTGGCCGCCATACTGCATGTATCATAAAACTGAATATACTTTATTGTATTGCCTTTAGAACAGGATGGTGTGTGCCAAATTTGAGCATCACTGGACATGGGGAAGTAGTCGAAAAATCGATCGCAAGATTTTTAGTTTCTTCACCATATGGTTTTATAAAAAACAATGATTTTAAGGTTAATTGTTTAACACTTTATTAAGACTGAGTATGTTATAAACAGGTATTAGCACTACTTAATTTTATATGTATATATGTAACTGTCTGGAGTGGGTGTGCCATAGCACGAAGTAGGAAAGGAAACACATCTCAATAAGGGGATGTGCGAGACTCGTTTTACACAAAAATAATTTGGAAAAAGGGGGCTGAAGCGGGTGACT
The DNA here is from genome assembly GCA_949987705.1 of Thereva unica. Taxonomy (NCBI): domain Eukaryota; kingdom Metazoa; phylum Arthropoda; class Insecta; order Diptera; family Therevidae; genus Thereva; species Thereva unica. The sequence continues at coordinate 132,302,606 of OX465281.1, forward strand.
GGGTAGGCTTGGCCGCCGAGGAAGATTGCCGAAATTGTGACATCCGCTGCACCGATCGTCGGCACGACGTGCGGTGCTCAAACTAGCTCGCCGGATGGGGTGGGGTTCGCGGAACAGGGATGCCGGAGGGTGACAGTTCAAACAAAACTTAAACTCGTGCCTACATACGAAAATTTAGAAGGGGACGGCAGTGGCGGAGAGACAAACCTACCGAGGCCAACAAGAGGGGGCTAGAAAACTAGGGGAGAGAGATGGTCACCGGCTACTCTGCCATTTACAAAGGGGGTTCACAAACTACTATCTGGTTTAAATGATAAGCACTTACCTTAACGAGGGCGTCCTTCGTCCTGGGGCATCACCCTCCCCGCTATTGCCTCTTCAGCCGATCATTTTTTTTTCTTGTTTATGATTTCTTCTATTAAAATTTACGTTTTATTTATTTAATTTATTGCTTTTCAAGTTTACGAGTTATACTATTATAATTTCATTTTTATTTTGTTTTCTTTTATTAATTTAATTCATTTGAACTTTATTATATATTTCGTTACAAATTCCTGTTTATTTATTGAATTTATTGCGGATTAAGTTTACTATTTGTTCTGATCTAATTTCGTTTTCATCTTAATTTCTCTTATTTATTTTATCTCATTTTAACTTTATTATATATTTCGTTATAATTTCCTGTTTATTTATTTCATTTATTGCGTATTAAGTTTACTATTTATTCTCGTCTAATTTCATTTTCATTTTATTTTCTCTTATTTATTTTAACTCATTTTAAACTTTATTATATATTTCATTATAATTTCCTGTGTATTTATTTAATTTTATTGCGTATTAAATTTATTATTTATTATAGTCTAATTTCATTTTCATTTTATTTTCTCTTATTTATTTTAATTCATTTTAACTTTAGTATATATTTCATTATAATTTCCTGTGTATTTATTTAATTTTATTGCGTATTAAATTTACTATTTATTATAGTCTAATTTCATTTTCATTTTATTTTCTCTTATTTATTTTAATTCATTTCCACTTTATTATATATTTCATTTTAATTTCCTGTGTATTTATTTAATTTTTCTGTTTCAATCGGAAATCAAAGACTTATTTTCAAGTTTTATATTACATAACGTGCACAGTTTGGAACGGGTGTAGCAGCCGCAGCAAAAAAAAAATTTATTAAAATTGAATAATGATAAAAAAAACTTGTTGATAACACACCAGGAATCGTTTCAATCAAATGAAAAATTTCTCACCACAAAACACAAGACAAGAATTTATAATTCAGAACGAATAAAAAAATAATGGTACGGGAACTAATTTGATATTATTTTCTTTTTGCAATCAAAAATATTACGAAATAAGTAATAATAATTTTCCCAAAATCCACGGGTCAAAAAATGCCAGGTCATTCACTGTCATCGACTCTTTTTCTTCTTTTTTTTTCAAGCACAGAACACACTTTGCGCTCTTAAAATGTATCAAAAAAAAACACACAATTACTCCGCAAAACACTATGGAAATTCTCGAACCTTCTTCGTATCGTCACCAACCGAACTCACTCGTGGGCCTCTCACACATGCAATTGTGTGTCGTAAACGCTTTTATAGGATCACTCGGTTTCGCAGAAGTTAATCATAGAATTGAACCTTTTTTTTTTTTTGCCTCTGGGCCACTATAGCCATACACATTAAAATTAGCTCCACTGATGGATATTACCCGTTTTTTTCAAAGGGATTCTCTCAGGAAAAGAATTATGAAGCGTCGTCGTCTCCTTCGCGCGAGCCGAACTCGAACCAAATTTCACCAAACAAAATTCCTAAATTCAACTCGGATTCACTAGAGCGACACCAAAATCATCACCAAAATTATCCACAAAACACTCGCAGCGAATCACCTTTTTTATTAATCGATCAAGTTAAGAACGCGAGATTTATTTTCGCTGGAATTTAAATGAAATTCTTGGGACTTGTCGGGCACCGATTTCGCTTTTTACCAAATCACGGTAGAATCTTCCTTTCAACTCAGGCGCTGAGAACCGACTCCTTCAATCCGCCACTCTCTTTCATGATCCCGCCATAAATTACCCCCCATCAATCGCCGGATCAGGCGATTTTCGATCGAATGCCACAAAAACGTTCCGTTAACCGCATTCCTAGCTGCGTATTCTATTGCATATTTGTTTGTGTGTGTGCTATTTAAAATGGTGTTGTTGAATATCGTGATTGTTTTTCGGAGTTTTGTAATTTGCGTGCAAAGTATGATATCAAAATTTATGGATGTTGGATTTTAAGATTGTGGGTGTGGTGGTACGCATTTTTTCTTTGGGCTAGGAAGCGGGATGACTGCAGATGGGCATGAAAAGCATTGCTCAACGAGGAATGCCGGGTTGCCATGTAGTATACCGTATACCTTTGTTTAACTTTGGAAAAAAAACTTTTTTGTTGGCAGGCGTTGGTGTTAGGGGGTTTAATATTTTTTTTGTTTTTTTTATTGTTAACCAGCGAGCAGAAAAGGAATTTGTTTCTTTTTTTTTCTTCTTTTTATATAGGCGATGGAGTTAGTGCCTTTATCGGGTTATTGCTATGTGCCTTCACAGGTGGCGACCGTTACAACACGCGTCACCTTGATGCGTCAGGTGAGAGGGGACGCGAAAAGAAACAAACGGGGGCCTGGTTTGGTGATAATTTGGGCCAACGTGTGGCTCACCCACTCCCTGAGACAGAGGCTCATGTTCTATTCCCTGAGCTAGACGGGCTTTTCTTGTTAGATTCGGGCTACGGGTCTACGTCATTCCGCCACGCCCCCGGAGGGGTTAAGTTCTAGCGACACCTATGTGAACGCTTCCACATTGTCCGCATCATTCTGAAGTTCCTCGAGTATGAGCAATCGTCTCGGACAACGGCGCTCGCCAACGGCCACGACTTGGTTTGCCAATGTCGATTACACCATGCGCTCCCTAGTGAGTGTGGCACGAGAGACGTTTCGTTCCGTCGGGAGGAGTCCCAACTCTGCATATCTCCCGTGCTCTCTTAGGCGACCGTCTTATAGGGTCGCTGGGCCTCATGAGCCTGAGATGTGTCTGGATTGTCGGCTCCATACTCGGGCAGACCTAGTCCTGCCGGTGTTGGTTGGACATCAATGGCGTATCTATCGGGTCAGGGAACCTCCCCTCCCAAGGCGAAGCGGGATGACGAAGACCATGTAAGAAAAGAAGGTGTAGAAGAAAAAGGTGTGAGAAAGAAACCTCCGCTAGAGGGACCGTGCGGTCATACTACCACGACTGGTCAGCGGGTGCCGCTGAAAGCCAGGAAGGCGGTCGACAGACAGTCTACAACCGGGATCGGACGGATCTTATAAGACGAGCACAAATGCCACCAGGCGAACCAAACGATCTGGCCAGGTGAACAGTAGCCACCTGCAACCAGATCCCACCGAAAACACACTTCAATTAAACCTTTGGCAACAGACTTTTCGCAAGGTCAGGCGATAGAACGCCTGTTAACCCAGACGGGGAAAGTCTGGTGCTAAGGTGTCCGTCCGACCAAACTAATTAATGGATAAAGAAAAGGATGAGAGACCGCTGTCAGAACAGGCCCGCACAGTGCCAGGCGACATGACGCCTGTTAGCCAGATTCCGGGACAGCCTGACAGGGAGTGAATAAATGCGGAGGCTACCGCAAAAAGATTATAAAAGGTAAAATTGTTGAAAGAGAAGAAGGATAGGAGAGCTGAAAAGAAGAAGTGGCAAAGGCTAAGGCATTGCGGTAAATACCTTCGCCCGATTAGGCCTACCCAAGCTCAGGGTGAGGAGAAAAAGAGAGAAGAAAAAGGATGAGGCGACTGTGCCCCTGAGAGAACTGGTCTGGCAGCCTCAGTATAAACTCTAACATTGAAACTTGGTCCCAGACGACCAAGGAAAAACAAGGAGGTGTACCACCGCCAGAGAAGCTATCTAGCAACCTAAGCGGATTAAAGGTACCCTATCAGTTAACCGGTGAAGCCGGCGAGATGCCTTATTAGGGCGACTCGGATTTGCTTACTTCGATGACAGTTTGGTCATCGACGAATGTCTTTTGCATGATATATACCTAACGACCGTCCGGTGAAATCTTCTAACTCGTAACGGCTATGTCCAACTTTTCTTTTTACTCGCGCCTTTAGGAATTTGGCTGCCAACTTCGCGTTAAACCCATCTGCCTTATTACTCACTGGGAAGGTTCTCCTGAACACTATCTGTCCTGGGTCGAAGCTAATCACTCGACATCGTAGGTCATAAGTCTTTTGGTGACGCCGGTGTGCTTCTGCCAGCTTCCGTTCGACTTGCTCACGCAGTAATTGTTGCCGGTCAACCAAAGGAAGTACCGCAATATTCCCATCCTGCAGGGCCCCTAGTTTCGTTAACAACGGATATGTTGTTCCGTGAAGAATCATATGATATCCGAATAAGACTTGGTACGGAGACCTTCCTATGGATTCATGGTAGGAACTGCGGAGTGCACATTCTATGGCCGATAGGTGGTTTGCCCACTCTCGATGGTCCTCGGACAGATAAGCTCTAATTGCGGCTAGTACGGAGCGATTGACACGTTCAGAGGCGTTCGGGTGAGGGGAATATATAGGTGTTCGCAGATGTTTAATCCCGTAATCATTCATCAGTTTTTCAAACTCTTTAGACGTGAAGTGTCGCCCGTTATCGGTGAATATTACTTCGGGCACTCCAAACGCGTGGAAAATACGGTGTTCTAGGAATTCAGTGGCTGCCTTCGACGTTTCTGAGGTGACGGGATGAAGGAAAGGGTACTTGCTGAAGGCATCTAGTACGACTAAGACTGCGGTGTGTCCCTTCTTAGATCTGGGGTAAGGGCCTAAGTAATCAACATACAGAAATTGGAAGGGTCGGTGCGTTTCCATTGCTCTGCCCATCGGCGGTCTTAGGGAGGTATTGGGAGCCTTGGACTCCTTGCAGACTTCACACTGAGTGATATATTCCCGGACTTGGCTTGCCATGGACGGCCAAAAATACTTTTCACGTAACCGATACAAGGTTTTACCAATACCGCCATGCGAAGCTTGGGGTGGCGCATGAGCGGACTCAACTAGGGAAGCAGTGAGTTCCTCCGGGATCCACAATTTCCAACTCAGGTCATCCGTTACGGGGTCGCCGGTACGTGGGGTCGAACGGTGGAACACGTATCCATCTGACACCTGGAGATCGGATTTGGTCCGCGAGACGCTGGTAGTCCGTCGATCTGAAGGCGGCAGACGACAGGTCCACATCCCGACAGAAGGACAATTCGTCCACGCAGTCGACGCGCGATAAGGCGTCAGGCACCACGTTCTGGCTACCCTTACGGTGCTCTATTGAAAATTGGAATCCCTGGAGTTTTAAGCTCCACCGTGCCAATCGGCCGCTTAGGTCTGCCTGGCTCATAAGCCACTTCAAGCTAGCATGGTCCGTAATAATGGTGAAGGTGTGGCCTTCCACGTATGCTCTGAATTTTTTTACGCTTAAGACCGCTGCGTAGCACTCCAGTTCTGTTATTGAATAATTTCGCTGAGCATTATTGAGTTTTTTTGAAAAATACGCGATGGGGTGTTCGTCATCGCCATGCTTTTGGAACAAGACGCTTCCAACCCCTGTCCTGCTTGCGTCACACTGGATAAAGAAAGGACGGGTGAAGTCCGGGGTGACTAGCAAGGGAGCTGACATCATCAATTTCCTCAACTCCGTGAAGGCCTGTTGAGCCTCGTCGGTCCAAGTAAATTTGGCGGCCTTCAGGCAGTCCGTGATGGGAGAGGCGATGCTCGCATAGTTGCCGATGAATCGCCTATACCATCCCGTCATGCCTAAAAAGCGCCTCACCTGCTTGGTCGACCTTGGTGTCGGGAAATCTCTGATGGCAGCCACCTTGTCCGGGTCTGTCTTGAGTGTCCCGTCCCCAATAATGAAACCCAAGTATTTTACCTCCTTTACGCAGAACCGGCTTTTGGCCAGGTTCACGGTTAAGCCAGCAAGGCAGAGGCAGGAGGCGACTCGTTCCAGCAGCCTGACGTGCGTATCAAAGTCTGGGGATACTACTAATAAATCGTCCAAATAGACAAACACATTTTCCCGCAACGAGCCTGGGATGGCCTTGTCCATCAGGCGGCACATGCGCTGTGGCGCGTTGCACAGTCCGAACGGCATCACCGTGAACTGATACAACGGCCTGCCTGGGACTGTGAAAGCGGTCTTTTCCCTAGACTTTTCCTCTAACGGAATCTGCCAGAAGGCATCCTTTAGATCTATAGCGGAGATATACTTAGTGTCCTGCAAACGTCCCAAAAGACCGTCGATGTGTGGCAATGGATACGCGTCCTTCACCGTAACTGCATTCACCTTGCGGGAGTCCAGGCAAAGCCGTACTTTGCCAGGCTTTCGAACCAGGACTACAGGTGAGTTCCATGGGCTGTTGCTCTCTTCAATCACACCTAGACTCAGCATACGATCGACCTCCTCATACATGAGGGCCTGGATGGCAGGAGAGACTGGGTAGTGCCTCTGCTTAATAGGCACCGCCTCGCCAGCGTCGATAACATGCTGTTCCAAGTGTGTCTTGCCGAGGCCGCAGGTGTCCGAAGACGGGAACCGCGCCTTAGCCTGATTCAATCGCATCTGCTGGGCTTCCGCAAGGCGATGGCAGTTTGGATCCTGAGTGGGGCCTAGCTGTATTTCGCCAATTAGATGTGGGGCCAAGTTAAAGGCCTTCCAAAAGTCTATTCCAAAGTATAACCGCTGTAACAAGCTAGGGACTATAAATATATTCAAAAGCGAAGTGCGTGCCCCGTAAGTCACAGGGACTGTGATGTAGCCTACTATCCCTTTAGGGGTGCCGTCAGCCACTTGGACAGAGGTGTGCAAGCGGTGTAGCTGCGCTTCTGGGTGATTCTGGAGGAACGATTCTGCCCCTCTTCCCAGGCAACTCATGCTTGCCCCGCTGTCTAATAATCCAGTCACGCTTTCGCCCAAAATTTGGACATTCATAAACGGCCGCTCATCAGGGACGTCATTAATTATAGCTGAAATAGCCATATTAGCCATTTGTCGTTTTTCGTTAGCCCTTAAACGTATACGCGGGACCTTGACTGGTCGATGAACGTCATCGCCTTCTTGGAAGATTCGTTTTCGGACCTTATGGTAATTATCCCATCGGTGCATGAAGGAAATCTTAGCCTGTGGAGTAGGGAAGTCCGGTAACGGTTCTGCTGATGGTGGGTCAGAACAATCCGTCGTACAAGATGGTGAGACAGGTCTGGGTGAGAAAAAGTCAGGACTTATCTCGGGTGCGGGTCTCTGCGAGGCCTCGCACCCGGGTTCGGGTTTCCCGAACACTTCGGACAAGTAGGGGTATAAGCATCTGGTCTGCCACAGCGATAGCAGAATACTTTTCGGTCCGGAGAAGTGCACTCAGTGAAAGTGTGACCATCTTGTCGGCAATTCCAGCAATTAACTGGCCGTCTCGCTACCTGGGCACCCTTGAGTTCATCGATGGTGGGTGATTGGTCGTACTCTTCCTCCGGGTACGTTGTGACACGTTGTCGCGGGTTTAAATTATCTATTTCATGTACTTTGTACTGGTGTCTCCCTTCTTCCTTCTTTGCTCGCTGCCACCTTTCCACTCGAATGCACGCTTCGCGAAGCTGGCGCATATTGTCATACGTTGACCCCATTACCGCCCCTAGGGAGGAACTAAGGTTGGACATGACAATCTGTACCAGCTCGGCGGAGGGCATTGGCCTTGTCAAGCGATTCGAAAGTGCTAACATTTTGGCGGCGTATACATCGTAGGACTGACCCAATTGTTTGGTTTCTAAGAGTTCTTTAATAATCTGGTAGTCGGTCTCACGCCCTCCAAATTGGTCGAGCAAGCTAGTTTTAAATTCAGACCACATAGGATTAGGATGGTGCCGACGGAATTGGGTCCAGTACCAGTCTTCGGCGGGGCCTGACAGAAGAGCTACAATGTTTCGAGTTAGCTCTGAGTTTAAGATTTCCTCATCCCGAGCTCTAGCTTCGGCCCGGTAGAGAAATTCCTCGGCCAAGATTTCTCCCGGCCGACCTGAGAACTTAACGTTCCATCCTACAACAGGGGATTTCCGTTTAAAGGAGGGTCCCGTCCTATCATATTGTGAGTTAGGACGGTCACCTGTGCTGGAGGTGCGGTGGGGGATTCCAGCTGGGTCTGTCTCTAGGGAAGCAGAACTAGGGCGGTGGAGTGTTGATGGTTCTCCCAGGCTGGCTCGGTTTGGGCGTAGTTGCGACATTTGTTCGTAACGATCTTGCATTCTGCTCAGTTCTTGCTTCAGACTTGCCACTTGTTCGATCAGAGCCTCCAATGGGGCATCATGATCAGGCTCACCAGACTCTGCACCAGGCCGAGCTTCATCAGATGGTTCACCGTCGTCTGAGGGTGGAGCAGTATTTGCCCCTGCACGCGTAGTAGGCATAATGAAAAGCGAAGGCGGCTTTGTCGCGAGGGAAATTTGCCGCAGATATCACAAACCAGTAATGATAACCCAGAAGAGTGAAATTTTGAACTTATTAGACGAAGAGTGTGTACGTTGGTAAAGCCCGCAACCGATAATGACCACTACTCAGTCCTGTGATGGCTTGGCCAAATTACAGACGGGATCAAACTTATGCGAGACCTACCGAGTTGGACCTCCTTGGTAACTTGATGCGTGATTATTACAAGAATATTTTTGGGGTTGAATTAATATACAAAGTGCACAAAGAAAATTTCAAACCGATCAGTCTTACCTGTTAAACACCAACAGTTTAAAGTTGTAATATTTATTATATAAGTGCATAGAAAGGATTTCGGCTACGGAGAAGATTACTCAAGAATTTAAATTTGAAAAAAAAATCTAAGGAATATAAAGGCCCAAAACAACTTTTTGTTTTTGGTATAACATCATAAGAAAATATAATTGAGAGAAAACCGCAAGAGAATTTACCAGTACCGACAATTCCCTTCTTTAAATGAGCATTAATATTCTTCGTTTATAAAAAAATTATATTTGGTTGTTCGTTGTGGTGGGGATGGCCATCAGACGCAGGACGTCCTCCCCAAGGCATCGCTGGCTGAAGGCGCCGGTGACAGGCGGCTTAGATTAAGACGCGTGTCACCCGCGTCGTCAGGCAACTAGTGCTTCCATTTATGGGATCGACGCCGAAGATGGAGACAGGCCAGTGCCTATCACCATCCTCACCATCGACTCCCATACGACTAAGTTTGGGAAACCCCTCCCATGGCAGATTCCCAGTGACCAAGAAGAAGAAAAGAAGAGATAGAAGCCTCCGTGAAATTTTACTGGGACCATTCCGACACCCCACCACGACTGGTCAACACCCGGTTGATATCCAGGAAGGCGGTGTGTCGAAGTGGTCATACAACGGGGGCGGGTGGATAACCAGGCCGTCGAACCTGTCGCATGGCCAGGCGATAGGACGCCTGTTAGCCAAGACGGTGCAGGGTCAAAAGTCAGGCCCCCACTCACCCATGCTACTCAAAAACAAAGGAAGAAGGGAAAAGAAATTGCAGTGTCCACTGTCCGCGCAGACCCGCGCAGTGCCAGGCGATAGGACGCCTGTTAGCCAGACTCCGAGTCCGCTTGACAGGAACTAATTAATATAGGGAGGCTACCGCAAAAGATAGTAAAAAGATGAAGTTGTGGAAGCAGAAGAAAGATAGGAAAGATGAAAAAGGAAGAAGTGAACCGCGGTAAGTACCTTCGCCCATTTACCCATTAGTCAGAGGGGCTTGGACTGAGAAGTGAACTAAAAAGAAGGAAGCCCACTAATGACTCCTCTCACTGGCCTAAGCCACGTAACAATCATCAAAAGGTCGGCTAAATTATAAAGAAACTGATTAGGAATTGATGACATGGGATGGTGAGCAAAATACTAGACGAAAAGAATGCCGACGGGGAAAGTTAAGGTGTCACTAGGTGACAAACAGACGTATCCATGCCATCTGTCCGTTAGACTAAGGAACTCAAAGTGAATTAAGCTCCTTAGCCCAGCGTTGGGCGCCATTTTATGTAACTGTCTGGAGTGGGTGTGCCATAGCACGAAGTAGGAAAGGAAACACATCTCAATAAGGGGATGTGCGAGACTCGTTTTACACAAAAATAATTTGGAAAAAGGGGGCTGAAGCGGGTGACTGGGTAGGCTTGGCCGCCGAGGAAGATTGCCGAAATTGTGACATCCGCTGCATCGATCGTCGGCACGACGTGCGGTGCTCAAACTAGCTCGCCGGATGGGGTGGGGTTCGCGGAACAGGGATGCCGGAGGGTGACAGTTCAAACAAAACTTAAACTCGTGCCTACATACGAAAATTTAGAAGGGGACGGCAGTGGCGGAGAGACAAACCTACCGAGGCCAACAAGAGGGGGCTAGAAAACTAGGGGAGAGAGATGGTCACCGGTTACTCTGCCATTTACAAAGGGGGTTCACAAACTACTATCTGGTTTAAATGATAAGCACTTACCTTAACGAGGGCGTCCTTCGTCCTGGGGCATCACCCTCCCCGCTATTGCCTCTTCAGCCGATCATTTTTTTTTCTTGTTTATGATTTCTTCTATTAAAATTTACGTTTTATTTATTTAATTTATTGCTTTTCAAGTTTACGAGTTATACTATTATAATTTCATTTTTATTTTGTTTTCTTTTATTAATTTAATTCATTTGAACTTTATTATATATTTCGTTACAAATTCCTGTTTATTTATTGAATTTATTGCGGATTAAGTTTACTATTTGTTCTGATCTAATTTCGTTTTCATCTTAATTTCTCTTATTTATTTTATCTCATTTTAACTTTATTATATATTTCGTTATAATTTCCTGTTTATTTATTTCATTTATTGCGTATTAAGTTTACTATTTATTCTCGTCTAATTTCATTTTCATTTTATTTTCTCTTATTTATTTTAACTCATTTTAAACTTTATTATATATTTCATTATAATTTCCTGTGTATTTATTTAATTTTATTGCGTATTAAATTTATTATTTATTATAGTCTAATTTCATTTTCATTTTATTTTCTCTTATTTATTTTAATTCATTTTAACTTTAGTATATATTTCATAACAGGTGGTCAGTCATCAGCGGAATAGGGGGAATAACATGTAGCATAACATGCACGTGCCGTAACTATTTCGGACTGATGGAAGTGCGATCATAACCTCCTAGCGGTGGCCACTGGTAACTATTCTATGAGAGAGGATAGGCTAATATGATCGGGCTAGTCCCTTCCAAGTAAGGTTGGCGTGAGGCTAATAACCTCACCCGTAAAAAACAATCATTACGGAACGAGCAACATGCTTCGGATACTGGAATAAACGACGACGACCACGGCAACGAAAAAGGCAAAACGATTTACGAATTTTTTCATGGAACGTTCGAACTCTGTACAGAACTCGAGCTTCAAAACATCTAGCCGATACCCTGTCAAAGTATAAAGCTGACATTACCGCCATTCAGGAGATGAGGTGGACAGGGAATGGTGTTTTGCAAAAACCTGAGTATGACGTATATTACAGCTGTCATACAAAACACCATGTTCTAGGAGTAGGTTTTATGGTTAGCAAAAGAATGAAGCCTACCATTATCGGCTTTAAAGCAATAAACGAAAGGCTATGCTCCCTTCGTGTGCGAGGTAAATTTAAGAACATCAGCCTCATAAACGTTCACGCACCTACAGAAGAGTCCCCGGATGATGATAAAGAAGAATTCTTCGAATTAGTTGAACGGGAACTTAATGCCTGCCCCAGGTATGATGTAAAAATCATACTGGGAGATCTGAACGCCAAAGTAGGCCGGGAGCCCATATACAGGCAATATGTCGGCAACCACAGCTTGCATGAAAACACTAATGACAATGGACAGCGAGTTGTAGAGATGGCAGCAAGTAAGAACTTGGTCGTTGCAAGTACTAGATTTGCGCGTAAAGATATCCATAAAGCCACCTGGGTATCTCCTGATGGAGCCACTCGCAACCAAATAGATCATGTGTTGATAGACCGCCGCCACCTTTCGGGTCTGATGACGGTACGAACGTACCGAGGTGCCAACTTCGACTCGGATCACTATCTTGTTGGTATGGTGCTCCGAGAGCGCATTACAACGCTGAAAAGCTTTGTATCCGCTGATCAGGCTCGAATCAACACAGCTGCACTACGCAATGAAATGGCCAGAAACAGCTACGGTCATGCATTAGAACTCGCCCTAAGTCCTGGGGATGAGATGCCGGGCGTCGAAGAGAACTGGACCCGCCTTAAAAATACTGTCATTAGTACTGCTGATTCCATCTTAGGCAGAAGTCGTAAAGATCGGAACGACTGGTTCGATAATGAATGCAAGCTGGCAACTGAACGTAAGAATGCTGCGTACCGAGCCATGCAGCAGTCTCAGAGAACACGGGCACGCGAAGAGAACTATAAAGAGCTCAGAAAAGAAGAAAAGAGAATTCACAGACGGAAAAAGGAAGCCTGGGAAAAAAATCTCGTCTGTGAGCTAGAACAGTACAGAGAACGACGGCCGCACCAGGCGCGGGAGTTCTACCAAAGAGTCCGCAGTATGACACAATTCACACCACGTTGCACATACTGCAAGGACAAAGAAGGTAATCTGATCACCGATCCTAAAGGCATCTTGGAGCGATGGGAAGAGCACTTTCATGAATTGCTAAATGGCGAGCTAACTGAGGATTCGGAGGCTCCACCAATATCGACAATTCAATGTTAGAATGTCGACTGAGTAGACGTGCTTCCGCATAGCTCCCGGTTATTTTATTTTATCCGCTTATTTCTTCAAATCAGAATTCCACCAAGTATATATTACCACAACTTTTTTAAATCCGGAGTGCAATTTGTGTTCTTAGCCTTTTTATTTCTGTTTTTTCGCCGTAAAATGTCGAAATCAATCTCAACAAGGGCAAAACCAAGAAAGTGCGCCGAAATTGTTAACGTTACTCCTGCTGGGGTCAACACCCCCGGTAGCAGCAGCAGGCATGCCGATAACTGCAGCAGAACGCCTAGATCGACGTCAGTCGCTGGCCCAGAAGACAGATTTGAGCTTCTGGAAAAAAGCTCTTTACAAGCCTCAGCCGTATGCTGGACGATAAACTTGCCGCCTTCGAGGAGCGCCTAATAGCACGCATTGACGAGGTATGTAATAACTTCAATGGCCAACTCGCAGGGCTGAGGGACGATATGGAAACTGTACAGCATGATATTGCTGTAGTTTCTAACGAAGTGGAGGATCTGCGCCGGCAGCTACGACTCCAGGACGTGGTCATCCGCGGCGTCCCGACGTGCGAGAACGAGAACCCGAGGCACATCTTGGAATCGCTCGCCTCCACCATTGGGCATGTACCGCCACCTTTCGTGAATGTGTTCCGGCCGCATCCACGAAAACGCCAGAACTCCTCGACGTCCTCAACTAGTAGTGCTGCGGCCCCAAGCTCGCTACTGATTGTGAAGTTCCCGTCGGCCAACGAGCAGCAGGAGTTCCTGAGAAAAGCCCGGCAGCATGGCACTCTCAAATTAAATAAACTGAACCTGGGATTCACATCTGACAGTGTTGTTCGTTTGAGCGAAAGCCTGTCGCCAAAGAACGAAGATATTTTTCGATCGGCTAGAAAGCTGCAATTGAGAAACCTCGTCACCGCAGTGTTCTCTCGCCAAGGCCGGATTTTTGTTCAACTGGACAAAAATCAACGTCCTCAATTATTTAAGTCCGTCCTTGATCTTAATGAAGCTGTTTCTGCCAAACCTAGCTCGGGAGAAGCATCAAAGATTTTGGAGCATCCTACTCATCACCGGGAACTTTAGTGCGCATCGTCAAACTTTTATTTTTATTTTATTTTCGTTTTTTACTCTTTTGTTTTTATTTTTCTGATTTTTAAATATTTCTTTCGTTCTTTTGTTTTTGTTTTTTATTTATTATTTTTATTTTTTACTCTTAGTTTTAATTTTAATTTTTCTCCTCTAGTTTTGGTTTTAAATTTAAGTTGTTATAAGTTCTTAATTTGTTTACTTTTAGTTATGGTTTTAAAATTAAGTTTCTATAGAATTTTTATGTATTATGTTGCCTCTTTTCTTGGCTATTCTTCTTCCTCTTTATCTGTCCCTTCTTATCCTGTCTTTTATTTCTTCTTCTATTTAACATTTTTAGCTTGTTTCTTACTGACTTTTGAAGTTGTGGCTGTGCTCATTTCTTGCATTTATGTATCAGTTTCCTGATAGAGTGCACAAACAGGGAAGACTGCTAAACATCCTTTGCTCCACCTCCTCAGGACTTAATATATGTGTTCTAAATGCGAGAAGTCTGAACAACAAAATGGATGAATTGAGATGGATGTTTGATCAAACAAAGATACAGGTTGTGCTTGTGAGTGAGACTTGGTTAAAACCAGAAATCCCCTCCTCTTTTGTTTCCCTTCGTAATTTTGTGTTACATCGTGGTGATCGGTTTGACCGCACTGGTGGTGGTGTCGCTGTATATGTGACCTCTTCGCTCTCCTCAAGAGTGCTCGGTAAGTCTAATGGCTTACAATTCGAGTTTATTGCTGTTGAGATAAAATCTCCATGTGACAAATGTGTTGTTATCAGCGTATACTGTCCTCCCAATGCCTTCAATTCCGATATCGCTACTGAGTTCTCCGATCTTGTTTCTTCTCTTTCTCACCACTATGAGAACATAATTGTTGCGGGTGATTTTAATGCTGATCTGCTCAAAATCAATCCTCGTGCGAATGCTCTTAGATATTTATTTGAGACATTGGACTTGCATATTCTAAATAATCTACCAACATTTCTAAATTGTCAAAACCCATCCTTGCTTGATGTCCTAGCTACTACCTGCACTGATGCAGTGTTAAAGCATCATCAACTTTCCCCCCCTAGCTTTCTGGACCATGACCTATTATTCCTTTCCGTTCGGTTCTCTCTTGGTGTGCTCTCCGTGTCTAGTTCGTATACTTTTCGTGATTTTAGTAACATCAATGTTGATCAAATGTCTGAAGCTGCCTCCGTCATTCCTTGGGATGTTATCTATCGTACTACTTGTGTTGACGCTAAAGTAAGTTTGCTGACTCTATTTACTCAATCTCTCTTTGATCAATGTGTGCCGCTGGTCACAAGAAGCCGTAGGCCATCCTCACCCTGTCCTTGGTTTTCTAGTGAAATCCGTGACCTGATAAGTCAGCGAGAGTGCATGTACAGGCGTTATCGCAAGACTAGGATCCTTAGATATCTTAATGCCTATAAACAGCTTCGCAACCTCGTCACTAGTAAAGTCAAATCACGAAAACGTAGTTTTTATGCCCGTAAGCTTGATCCCTCTTTAAACACCAAGCAACTCTGGTCCAACCTTCGCTCGCTGGGCATACATGCTACTGCACCCTCCCATTTTGATATCGATGTTGACCTTCTAAATCGCTCATTCATTCAATCCCCTCCTGCTTTCCCAATCTCCCGATCTTTCTCAGTCCTTCCGCATAGTACTGATGGCTTTGCTTTCCGCTGTGTGGACTCCTCGGAAGTTTTTGAAATACTGCTCTCCATTTCGTCAAGCTGCATCGGTTATGATGAAATCTCTCCACGGTTTTTCAAGCTGCTCGCCCCCTTAATTTTGAATATTATTACGCATGTTTTTAATTACTGCCTGACTACTTCCCAAGTTCCCTTGTTGTGGAAAAAAGCCATAGTGATCCCCTTACCGAAGAAATCTTCTCCTGCTGATATCTCAGATTTCCGTCCCATTAGCATTCTTCCTTTCCTTGCTAAAGCCTTCGAGAAAACTGTATTCATTCAAGTCCAGCGCTACCTTGAATCTAATAGCCTTATTTCTGAATATCAATCTGGTTTCCGTAAAAATCATAGTTGCGAAACAGCTATACTAAAGGTAACTACTGACATTCGCTCTGCGCTTGATAAAGGTGACGTTGCAGTATTAGTGCTTCTTGATTTCTCGAAAGCCTTCGACTCGGTGGTGCACACGATCCTGCTTTCCAAACTAAGTCAGCGCTATCGCTTCTCTTCTTCTGCTACACGGCTTTTCTCCTCTTTGCTATCTAATCGCTTTCAATGTGTTCGTCATAATAATGTTGTATCCTCTCTCCTACAGGTGCCTTCTGGTGTTCCACAAGGTTCAATTCTTGGTCCTTTACTATTTTCATTATATATTAATGATCTCCCCTCTACTATTGGCCACTGTTCCTTTCATCTATATGCTGATGATCTCCAATTGTATACTTCTTGCCCTCCTTCACAGATTGATTCTTGTATTTCTGACTTGAATAGCACTCTATCTCGAATAAATGAGTGGAGTGCTCTCAATTTCCTTAAATTAAACCCTAAAAAATCACAAGTACTTGTGTTAAGTCGTAGCTCTATGCTCCCCGTCAGAATGCCACTCATTTGTCTGGATAACATACCTCTTCCTATTGTTGATCGGGTCCATAATCTTGGTATTGCCATTAATGCCAAACTAACCTGCTGTGATCAAGTTTCACTAATGCTCTCCAAAATCTATGGGACCTTACGTAAGCTCTGGCTTTATGGTAGTCTCCTATCACCCACAATTCGTTCAATGCTTGTAAAATCTCTCATTCTCCCGCACTTCCTCTATGGCTCACTTGTTTACATTGTGTATGATTCATCCTGTCGTCAACGACTTAATGTTGCATTCAATGACTGCTTACGCTTTATCTTCCACTTGAGAAGATCAGATCATGTATCATCGGTTCGGAATTCACTAATAGGCTGTAACCTCTTTTGCTTTTTCGATATTATGGCACTAGCTCTTCTACATAAAGTCTTCTACGCTAAAAGCCCTTCTTACCTATCCGACTTCCTTACCCCCTTGCAAACCTCGAGATCACTTAAATTTCTTATACCAGCCCATCGGTCTCGAATTGGTAGTCGTTCCTTTTTTGTGCACGCGATTAGACTCTGGAATGATCTTCCCTCCTCTTTACAAAGAATTAGCACAGTCACCACTTTCAGGAAACAAGTTTCTCTTCTCCTATCCACCTCTTCTCTATAGCTTTCCCTTCTTTCTTCTACTTTCTAATAGCCAAAGTTCCCCTCTTTCTATCTACTATTGAACAACCTTGATATTCCTCTTAACTCTAGCTGTTCTCTATTCTGTTAGGTATTAAGCTTAGACTAGGTATTTTTCTTGCCATGTTAGATTTCAAATTATAATATTGTACTCTAAAAGATGTAAGTCTTGTGTACTTCCTTATGTATAAAATAAATTGAATTGAATTGAATTGAATTGAATCTGATGACAATGCTATGCTGCCGCCACCAAGCATAGAAGAAGTTAGCAGAGCCATCAGCCGGCTCAAAAACAACAAGGCCTCGGGTGCAGACGGCATCGCAGCGGAGCTGGTTAAATATGGAGGGCCTACATTACACCAAGCGATTCATGAATTAATTGTGCAAGTATGGGAGCAGGAAGTGATGCCAGAAGACTGGAGAAAAGGCATCCTCTGTCCGGTACACAAAAAAGGAGATATCACAGCGTGCACTAATTATCGCGGTATAACGTTGTTGAGTACCGTGTATAAGATATTCTCCGCTATCCTACAAAACAGGATGGCCCCATACGCCAGAAACATCATAGGCCATTACCAGTGTGGCTTCAGCCCAGGCAAATCAACGACTGATCAGATTTTCACCTTGAGGCAGGCTATGGAAAAATGTCTAGAGTTTCAAAACTCAATTCAACACCTCTTCATAGACTTTAAAGCCGCCTATGATAGCATAGCCAGGGTAGAACTCTACAAAGCCATGAGGGAATTCGGCATCCCCAACAAACTGACAAGACTATGTAGGTTGACCATGATCAATGTGTCAAGCCAAGTAAAGGTATCCGGAACACTGTCCAGACCAATTAACATCTATAATGGACTCCGACAAGGGGACGGTCTGGCCTGCCTCCTTTTCAACCTGGCGTTGGAGAAAGTGATACGAGATTCGGGCGTGACATCAAGGGGTACAATCCTCCACAAGTCCACCCAATTACTGGCTTACGCAGACGACATTGACATCATTGGAAGAACAACAACAGCTGTACAAGAAGCTTTCACTCAGATTGAGCAAGCGGCAGGAAATCTGGGACTGCACATTAACGAAAGCAAAACAAAGTACATGGTGGCCTCGTCTGGAAGAACACCTAACATTGGTCCCACAATCAAGGTAGCGGAACACGAGTTTGACGTGGTAAAATCATTTACCTACCTTGGGTCAATAGTAGCAGCCGACAATAGCATGGAACCAGAAATACGCGCACGACTGCTAAAAGCCAACAAAGCCTACTATAGTCTGTCAAGGCTCTTCAAATCCAAATATCTAACCATAACGTCTAAACTTTTACTATATAAGACGATGGTCTTACCCGTTCTCACATATGCATCCGAAACGTGGGTGCTTAGTAAAAAGCACTCAAACCTCTTGGGCGTGTTTGAGAGGAAAATACTTCGGAGGATTGTTGGCCCCGTATGTGAGGAAGGACGATTCCGGAGACTCTACAATGACGAGATCTACGAGCGCTATCGCGACATAGATGTTGTGAAGAAAATAAAGCTCGGTAGGCTCCGGTGGGCAGGGCATCTAGCTCGTATGAGTGAAGATGAGCCTGCTCGGAAAGTTCTCTGCGGTAAGACCTATGGGGTGCGACAGCGAGAGAGGCCCAACCTTCGCTGGAAGGATGGCGTGGACCAGGACGCTTAGAGTTTAGGGATGCCAAACTGGATGACATCGGCTCAGAATCGGGACCGGTGGAGAGAACAGTTGCGCGAGGCCAGGACCGGATCCCGGTTGTAGAGCCGTTAAAGAAGAAGAAGAATATATTTCATTATAATTTCCTGTGTATTTATTTAATTTTATTGCGTATTAAATTTACTATTTATTATAGTCTAATTTCATTTTCATTTTATTTTCTCTTATTTATTTTAATTCATTTCCACTTTATTATATATTTCATTTTAATTTCCTGTGTATTTATTTAATTTTTCTGTTTCAATCGGAAATCAAAGACTTATTTTCAAGTTTTATATTACATAACGTGCACAGTTTGGAACGGGTGTAGCAGCCGCAGCAAAAAAAAAAATTTATTAAAATTGAATAATGATAAAAAAAAACTTGTTGATAACACACCAGGAATCGTTTCAATCAAATGAAAAATTTCTCACCACAAAACACAAGACAAGAATTTATAATTCAGAACGAATAAAAAAAATAATGGTACGGGAACTAATTTGATATTATTTTCTTTTTGCAATCAAAAATATTACGAAATAAGTAATAATAATTTTCCCAAAATCCACGGGTCAAAAAATGCCAGGTCATTCACTGTCATCGACTCTTTTTCTTCTTTTTTTTTTCAAGCACAGAACACACTTTGCGCTCTTAAAATGTATCAAAAAAAAACACACAAAATTACTCCGCAAAACACTATGGAAATTCTCGAACCTTCTTCGTATCGTCACCAACCGAACTCACTCGTGGGCCTCTCACACATGCAATTGTGTGTCGTAAACGCTTTTATAGGATCACTCGGTTTCGCAGAAGTTAATCATAGAATTGAACCTTTTTTTTTTTGTTCCTCTGGGCCACTATAGCCATACACATTAAAATTAGCTCCACTGATGGATATTACCCGTTTTTTCCAAAGGGATTCTCTCAGGAAAAGAATTATGAAGCGTCGTCGTCTCCTTCGCGCGAGCCGAACTCGAACCAAATTTCACCAAACAAAATTCCTAAATTCAACTCGGATTCACTAGAGCGACACCAAAATCATCACCAAAATTATCCACAAAACACTCGCAGCGAATCACCTTTTTTATTAATCGATCAAGTTAAGAACGCGAGATTTATTTTCGCTGGAATTTAAATGAAATTCTTGGGACTTGTCGGGCACCGATTTCGCTTTTTACCAAATCACGGTAGAATCTTCCTTTCAACTCAGGCGCTGAGAACCGACTCCTTCAATCCGCCACTCTCTTTCATGATCCCGCCATAAATTACCCCCCATCAATCGCCGGATCAGGCGATTTTCGATCGAATGCCACAAAAACGTTCCGTTAACCGCATTCCTAGCTGCGTATTCTATTGCATATTTGTTTGTGTGTGTGCTATTTAAAATGGTGTTGTTGAATATCGTGATTGTTTTTCGGAGTTTTGTAATTTGCGTGCAAAGTATGATATCAAAATTTATGGATGTTGGATTTTAAGATTGTGGGTGTGGTGGTACGCATTTTTTCTTTGGGCTAGGAAGCGGGATGACTGCAGATGGGCATGAAAAGCATTGCTCAACGAGGAATGCCGGGTTGCCATGTAGTATACCGTATACCTTTGTTTAACTTTGGAAAAAAAACTTTTTTGTTGGCAGGCTTTGGTGTTAGGGGGTTTAATATTTTTTTTGTTTTTTTTATTGTTAACCAGCGAGCAGAAAAGGAATTTGTTTCTTTTTTTTTCTTCTTTTTATATAGGCGATGGAGTTAGTGCCTTTATCGGGTTATTGCTATGTGCCTTCACAGGTGGCGACCGTTACATATATTTATATATTTATCTATGGCTTTTTATATTAATTTTGTTTTTGGTCGCGCGACGAGGCTTTCGGGTTTCACGATGGAGGAACCTTTTTACAGTAGTGTAAAACGGAGATGCCGGAAATTGGCTGTCTCGATAAACACGATCGGGACGGAACGGGAGACGGCAAGATTACTGAACTTTGAGTTCGGTGATCGATGAAGTGTTCCGATTGATCGTGTTTATCGTGTGGGAGTTTATTGTGTGACTTTGCGTAAACTTGGTAATTAAGTTTACGCGGTCACTACATACTCCCCCCAGCGTAGCGTTAACGAAATGTTACCGCCTTAGGCGGCTTAGCTTCGTTGTCGCGGTCACAGCCGAAGGCTGGCTTTAGCCTGTCAATGGATATTGACTTGGTTGTGCCGTTCAATTTGACAACGAAGTGTTTTCGTAATCGTTTGATTACTTCATATGGGCCTTCGTATGGAGGTTCGAAAGGTTTTCGAACTCTGTCGACTCGTATGAAAACGTAGTCAGCGTTCTCCAGGGCTTCTGGCACGAAGACATCCTTTTGGACGGGTTGCCGAGGATGTATTGCCTTAATGTTCTGCATATGAGAACGAAGGCGAGAGAGGAATTCTGATTCTTCAATTGGATTTTCATCGGTTGTGATAGAAATCGAATTGGGAAGTCTCAGATTCTGACCATATACGAGCTCGGCTGGTGAGCATTGTAAGTCGGTCTTAATTGCCGTGCGTATGCCTAACATGACAAAGGGCAAGTCTTCACTCCAATTAGTAGTGTTGTCCCTTGCCATTAAGGCTGCTTTTAGTTGCCTGTGGAACCGTTCAACCATCCCGTTTGCTTGCGGGTGGTAGGCGGTAGTCCGAATTCGACGAGTGCCGAGTAATTTGGCAACTTCGTTGAACAGTTTCGATTCGAACTGCGTACCTTGATCGGTTGTGATCTCAAGAGGTACGCCGAATCGTGGGACAAATTCAGTGACGAATTTCTTTGCCACTGTTGAAGCGGAGATATCCCGAATTGGGTATGCTTCAGGCTATCGCGTGAATCTATCGACTATCGTTAAGATATAAGAGTATCCACGAGATGGGGGTAGGGGTCCCACTATATCCATATGGATATGGTCAAATCTATTATTTGGAAGTTTGAAAGCCTCCAATGGAGATTTGGTATGCCTTGAAACTTTGGACTTTTGGCAACCTAGGCATGATCGAGACCGCTCATTGCAGTCTTTATTGATCGATGGCCAGAAGTATTTCTTGGTAACGGCTCGTCTTGTAGCTCGAATACCAGGATGAGAGAGACTATGTTCGGAGTTGAACGCTAGTCTACGTAAGGAAGTGGGTATATAAGGCTTTGGAATGCCTGTACTAGTTTCGCACCATACCTGATGGGCGGTAAATGGTATTGGCGTGAGAACTAGTTTTACCCGTGAGCCGTTGCTGGGGTGCTCTTGTAGAGACTTCAACTCTGTGTCACCTTGTTGAGCCTGAGCCAGTGTAGGCAGGTCGAAGGTGACCGAGTCGACGTTGTCGGTTGCTAGTGAGCGCGACAAGTAGTCGGCGACAACGTTTTGTTTACCAGACACATGTCTGATGTCTGTGGTAAACTGAGAGATTAGACCCAAATGTCTGGTCTGTCTAGGGGATCGTTCGGTCTTTGTGTGAAGGGCGCGAACCAGTGGTTTGTGATCAGTATAGACCACGAAATTGCGTCCTTCAACGAAGTAACGGAAGTGTTTGATCGCTGCATAGATGGCGAGGAGTTCGCGATCGAATGCAGAGTACTTCCGTTCTGTTGGTGACAGCTTTTTGGAATAAAAAGCTAGAGGTTGCCACCGATGACCGTTGAATTGTTCCAAAACGCCTTCGATTGCATAATCAGAGGCCTCAGTCGTAAGACTGTATTTTGCATCCTCGATTGGATGGTTCAGCAGAGTTGCTTCAGCCATCGAGGTTTTCACCTTGAGGAATGCCGCCTGACATTCTGCTGGCCAGTCAAAAACTTTATTGGCACGTGAGCGGTTGAGAAGGTCTCTCAAATGCTCGTTTATAGGCACCAACTGTTCAGCCAATTTTGGGATAAATCGGTGATAGAAATTCACCATTCCCAAAAACTTCTGGATCGATTTGACAGAAGTTGGAGGTGCGAGATCAAGATAGCCTGAACCCGATCGGAGGATGGAAGTATTACATCCTTTGTGATGCGGTGGCTTAGAAACGTAATCTCTGTTGCACCAAAAACGCATTTCTCTAGCTTAATGGTTAAACCGAAGCTATCGAGGCGTTTAAAGAGCTCTTCAAGGTGAACGATATGCTCATCCTCGGTTTTACTGGCGATAAGTATATCGTCCAAGTAAACATAAACGAAGTCGAGATCTCTCGTAACTTCATTTATGAACCTTTGAAAGGTTTGGGCTGCATTTCGTAAGCCGAATGGCATACGTGTAAACTCATATAGGCCGAATGGCGTAATGAGTGCAGTCTTATGCACGTCTTCTGGGGCGATTGGTATGTGATGGTATGCACGTACCAAATCAACCTTTGAAAAAATTGTGCAGCCGTGAAGATTCACGGAGAAATTCTGTATGTGCGGGATTGGATATCTATCCGGCACAGTGACAGCATTAAGGCGACGGTAGTCGCCGCATGGCTTCCAATCATGTGAGTCCCGTTTAGGAACTAGATGAAGCGGAGATGCTGCGGGGGACGACGAAGGTCGACAAATCCCCAATTGGACCATATGGTCGAATTCTAATTTTGCCACCTTCAGTTTCTCCGGATGGAGTCGCCGAGCGGTGACAAAAGGTAATTGCCCTTTGGTTACAATGTGGTGTTGCACATTGTGTTTAACCGGAAGGTTTAAATTGGGCGGTTTTGTTAACGAAGCGTACTTCGTTAATAGCTCTTTGTATATGCCAATAACTCGGCATGGAAATGTTTCGGGGTTGTAGTCGACGGTAGCGCACACGTTAATGCGAAACTTCGTGCGCTTGTCGACTAAATGCCGATATTCAAAATCGACGGACAATTTGAACTTCGTTAAGAAGTCCGCCCCGATAATGGCTTTAGTGGTGTCGGCTATAATAAAGTTGTAAACATATCGTCGGCGTAAGCCGAGTTCAAGTTCAAGCAACTTTGTGCCGAAAGTACGGATCAGTGATCCGTTGGCCGCGTACAGAAGGACGTTCGGGCTACCGTTATGGGCCGGGAACGCCTTGGCGGGAACGATTGAAACGTCAGAGCCCGAATCAATCAGAAAGTCCATCCGATTGTTGGTGTCTCTGACGAATAAACGATATGAGCGGCCGGTTATATGCTCGCTCATGTCGACCCCCTGACTCTTTAGTTTTTTTTATTGTTGTGGTGTGGTTTCTTCGCAGACTTGGCGCCACCACCACTGAAACTGCAGGGGGCCTTGCATGTGCGTGCTTCCTTACCATAGCGGTAATGGAAGTAGCACAGGCTACCTCTGAGTTGATTGGCCCCTTGTGGCCGATTGGCCGAGGGCTGTCGAGGGCCGCCCTGTCGATTGGCAGGTGTTCGGCTTCTCGAGTTTCGTGGGTTGCTGTCAAGTTTGTCCAGCCGGGCCGTCAGCCTATTGATGGCGCTTTGCAGCGCCACCAATGTGGGCTCCGCTTTGGCAGGTGCTGCGCGGACGGCGGACGCGTATGAGGCGCCTCCGTGTGGAAGCACCTCCCATACTTTGTCCGCCGTTGCAGCCAGCCCGGCTAGTGTTTGGTCAGCGGAGGTGGCCAACGTGATCTGGATGGCCTGTGGAAGCCTCCGCTCCCACAGGTTCCGGATCAGATCATCGTTGACCGCCGACGACCCGCCCGCTAGTGCCTTGAGAGCCTGGAGAAACTCAGAAGGTTTTCTGTCTCCAGGCTCTTGCACTGACAGCAGCTGCTCGAGGCGGCGTTTCTCTGAAGTGCCGTACTTCACGAGCAGGTGCTGTTTTATGTCCTCGTATGAGGAGGTGGCAAAATCTATGGTGCTAAGCCGCATTGCCGTTACCGCCTCTTCCGGCAATGCGGCCATAATATTATAGATCTTGAATTTTTCTGACCGGCAGCCCGCCAGCTGAAACATTATTTCAGCCTGGTAAAACCAGGAGGCAGGCTGGTGAACCCAGAACTTCGGGATGTCTAATCTTGACACCAAAGCGGCATCGACTCCCGAAGGTCCGGGCTTAGGTCCCTCTACGTGCGGAACGTCTTGTTCCATTTGATTGCTCTCAGTCCTTGACATGTTTTAGAATTCAAAAAAAAATAAACGGAAAGCGAAAACTGTATGTGTAAGTATGTATGTATATATATATATGGTATGTAAATGTAAATACGAACTATTATATATAGATGCAAAATATGTATATAAAAAAATATATATATATGTATATGTATGTAAAAAAATGTATATAAAAAGATATGTATGTATATATGTATGTAAAAAAAATGTATATCCAAAACAATGTTATGTTATATTAAAAAAAATCATATATTGTTTATATTTAAATTATCTTTTTATTATCCTGTGTTCTGGTTTCTTTGTTGTTGTTATTTCTCTGCCCGGTACAGAAATATTATCCTTTGTATTGTTTTGTAAAAACGAATATTTGACAGATTACTCTATGGTCGTAAATTTTTCTTGAAATTTTTTTTTTAAATTTTATTGACAAACTCGCCACCTTAAACATTAGTTGCAAATCTATCAGTTTTAAAGCTTTTATTTAAATGACAACCGATTGTGTAATGAATTTTGTTTTATCCAAAACAACGATGTTAATTAATTTTATTAGATGCCACTAATAGATGTTTTTATTTTTAAGTATAGTTTTAACTTGTAAAAAAAATGCTTAAGTTTTATTTATTCATGCACCGAGAACAATACAAAAATTCTTAACAATTGTATTTCGAATAACGGCTTTGATCTTTTATGCGCCTATTAGTTGCGGTACTTGCCAGAATTTTATACTTTTTGGTCACTGTTAAAATTGGCTATTAATTTATCTAGCACGAGAAACAAAACTAAATGCACTCAAAACTAAATGCATTCGTAATTAAATGCACTTCAGTACATTAATTCATGCACTTTGAAACTTTTTTTTATATTATACATATATAACGTGCTGCGATGTCTTGAACCGCGTGTTGCGCGTCGGAGTCACCAATTTAGTTTCTTCACCATATGGTTTTATAAAAAACAATGATTTTAAGGTTTATTGTTTAACACTTTATTAAGACTGAGTATGTTATAAAAAGGTCTTAGCACTACTTAATTTTATCTATAATATAAAAATGAATCGCTAAATGTGTTGGTAAGCGCAAAACTCGAGAACGGCTGGACCTATTGGACTAATTTTTTTTTTTTGAATATTCGTTGAAGTACGAGGATGGTTCTTACGGAGAGAAAAATTTAAAAAATTGCCTGAAAAAACAAAAAAATGGTATTTTTAGGAATTTTCACTTCATTTTAGTTTCAATAGCTTCATGGCCTACCTATTGTTTGACAAATGTAAAATTGTCATTAAATTGAATCATTACATTTAATGAAAATTTCAAATTTACGCAGCTGTCAAACAATAGGTAGGCCATGACGCTATTGAAACTAAAATGATCCATGGCGGCCGTCTCAAGAGGGCGGTGTACCACTTTCTTCACAACCACCTCGACATGGGTATCAAATGAAAGGGTATGATAAGTAGAATACAATAAGCAATGTAGTAGACTCAATATACCGATTCATGGCGGCCGACGCAAGACCCATGTTCTTTGAGGCATTTCATCTGTGTAAAATTCATATCTGAAGGAAAGGTCTCGGGCTCCGTGAGGTTTATAGCAAAATTTCAATAGAAAAGCAGGCGTTTGGTCCATAGCAGCCATCTCAAGAGGGCGGATTACCATTTTCTTTACAACCCCTCGACATGGATATCAAATGAAAGGGTATGGTAAGTAGAACATCAAAGGCAATATAGTATACTCAATATATCGTTTGGTCCATGGCAGTCATCTCAAGAGAGCAGATGATCATTATCTTCACAACCCCTTCGAAATGGGTATCCAATGAAAGAGTATGATAAGTAGAACAATATAAGCAATATAGTATACTCAATATGTCGCTTGGTCCATAGCGGCCACCTCAAGAATGCGGATTACCATTTTCTTCACAACACCTTCGACATGGATATCAAATGAAAGAGTATGACAAGGAGAACACCATAGGCAATATAGTATACTCAATATATCGGTTCGTCCATGGCGATCATCTCAAGCGGGCGGACTACCGTTTTCTTCACAACCCTTTCGAGATGGGTATCAAATGAGAGAGTATGATAAGTAGAGCACATAAGCAATATAGTATACTCAATATATCGTTTGGCCCATAGCGGCCATCTCCAGAGGTTGGATTACCATTATCTTCACACCCCTCGACATGGATTTCAAATGAAAGGGTATGATAAGTAGAACACCATAAGCAATATAGTATACTCAATATATCGTTTGGTCCATGGCGGTAATCTGAAGAGGGCGGATGATCATTTTCTTCACTACCCCCTCGACATTGGTATCAAATGAAAGGGCATTATAAGAACCTTGCCATAGACTGTGTCTTTAGATTCATGGCGGCCATCTCAAGAGGGCGGGTTACCATTTTCTTCACAACACCCGAGACATGGGTATCACATGAAAGGCTATGAAAAGTAGAACACCATAAGCAATATAGTATACTCAATTTATAATTTGGTCCATGGCGGCCATCTCAAAAGGGCGGTTTACCATTTTCTTCACAACACCCGAGACATGGGTATCAAATGAAAGGCTATGATAAGTAGAACAATATAAGCAATATAGTATACTCAATATATCGTTTGGTAAATGGCGGTCATCTCCAGAGGGCGGATTACCATTTTCTTCACAACCCCTTCGAGATGGGTATCAAATGAAAGAGTATGATAAGTAGAACACCATATGCAATATAGTATACTCAATATATCGTTTGGTCCATAGCGCCATCTCAAGAGGGCGTATTAATATTTTCTTTACAACCCCTTCGACATGGGTATCAAATGAAAGAGTATGATAAGTAGAACACCATAGGTAATATAGTATACTCAATATATCATTTGGTCCATGGCGGTCATCTCCCAAAATCAATTTTCTAAGATTTGTTCTTTTTTCACTATATCATTTTCCTATCGCAGACTGTGTCCCCATAATCTTATTTCATTGAAAGGCGTTGCAACGCACGCGGGTTTTTGCTAGTATGTATATATTTATATATTTATCTATGGCTTTTTATATTAATTTTGTTTTTGGTCGCGCGACGAGGCTTTCGGGTTTCACGATGGAGGAACCTTTTTACAGTAGTGTAAAACGGAGATGCCGGAAATTGGCTGTCTCGATAAACACGATCGGGACGGAACGGGAGACGGCAAGATCACTGAAATTTGAGTTCGGTGATCGATGAAGTGTTCCGATTGATCGTGTTTATCGTGTGGGAGTTTATTGTGTGACTTTGCGTAAACTTGGTAATTAAGTTTACGCGGTCACTACAGATTCCTCACACGAGTGAAGTTAATAAGTCCAGCCGTTTAAGTATCGGTACAAATTATGAATCTAAACAAGACCCTCTCAACTACAGCCCACTCTTGAACTAATACAACCATAACTGAAGTCGGTCCAAAAAATCTGACATTTGGTTAGAATTTAATGGCGCGGAATAAGTTCGGGATTGTTCTCGTTATATTTTTGTGGTATAATAAAAAGTGGGAAAACATTGTAATTTATTACTTTCAACTATACTTAGATTATCAGTTATTACTTCTTTAGTGATTTCATGTTTGGGAGGGGGGGGGGGGGTTGTAAAGAAAAGGGTAATATGATACTTTGTAGTGGCCGCCATATTGCCTGTACCATAAAACTGAATATACTTTATTGTATTGCCTTAAGAACAGAATGGTGTGTGTCAAATTTGAGCATCACCGGACATGGGGAAGTAGTCGAAAAATCGATCGCAAGATTCCTCACACGAGTGAAGTTAATAAGTCCAGCCGTTTAAGTATCGGTAAAAATTATGAATCTAAACAAGACCCTCTC
This sequence comes from Thereva unica, assembly GCA_949987705.1. Taxonomy (NCBI): domain Eukaryota; kingdom Metazoa; phylum Arthropoda; class Insecta; order Diptera; family Therevidae; genus Thereva; species Thereva unica. The sequence continues at coordinate 132,331,329 of OX465281.1, forward strand.
AACTACAGCCCATGAAATTCTCTCTTGAACTAATACAATAATAGTCGAAGTCGGTCCAAAAAGTCTGACATTTGGTTAGAACTTAATGGCGCGGAATAGGTTCGTTTTGTTTTCGTTATATTTTTGGGGTAAAAAGTGGAAAAACATTGTAATTTATTACTTTCAACTATACTTAGATTATCAGTGATTAGTTCTTTAGTGATTGCATGTTTGAGAGGGGGGGGGGGGGTTGTAAAGAAAAGGGTATTATGTTACTTTATGGTGGCCGCCATACTGCATGTACCATAAAACTGAATATACTTTATTGTATTGCCTTTAGAACAGAATGGTGTGTGCCAAATTTGAGCATCACTGGACATGGGGAAGTAGTCGAAAAATCGATCACAAGATTCCTCACAGGAGTGAAGCTTATAAGTCCAGCCGTTTAAGTATCGCTACAAATTATGAATGTAAACAAGACCCTCTCAACTACAGCCCACTCTTGAACTAATACAACCATAACTGAAGTCGGTCCAAAAAATCTGACATTTGGTTAGAATTTAATGGCGCGGAGTAGGTTCGGGATTGTTTTCGTTATATTTTTGTGGTAAAATGTGGAAAAACATTGTTATTTATCACTTTCAACTATACATAGATTATCAGTGATTAATTCTTTAGTGATTTCATGTTGGGTGAGGAGGGGGGTTGTAAGTAATATGTTACTTTATGGTGGCCGCCATATTGCATGTACCATAAAACTGAATATACTTAATTGTATTGCCTTTAGAACAGAATGGTGTGTGCCAAATTTGAGCATAACTGGACATGGGGAAGTAGTCGAAAAATCGATCGCAAGATTCCTCACACGAGTGAAGTTAATAAGTCCAGCCGTTTAGGTAAAAAGTGGAAAAACATTGTAATTTATTACTTTCAACTATTCACCGAACATGGGGAAGTAGTCGAAAAATCAATCGCAAGATTCCTCACACGAGTGAAGTTAATAAGTGCAGCCGTTTAGGTATCGGTACAAATTATGAATCTAAATAAGACCCTCTCAACTACAGCCCATGAAATTCTCTCTTGAACTAATACAACCATAGCTGAAGTCGGTCCAAAAATCTGACATTTGGTTAGAATTTAATGGCGCGGAATAGGTTAGGGATTGTTTTCGTTATATTTTTGTGGTAAAAAGTGGAAAAACATTGTAATTTATTACTTTCAAGTATACTTAGATTATCAGTGATTAGTTCTTTAGTGATTTCATTTTGCGGGGGGGGGGGGGGTTGTAAAGAAAAGGGTAATATGTTACATTATGGTGGCCGCCATATTGCATGTACCATTAAACTGAATATACTTTATTGTATTGCCTTTAGAACAGAATGATGTGTGCCAAATTTGAGCATCACCGGACATGGGGAAGTAGTCGAAAAATCGATCGCAAGATTCCTTACACGAGTGAAGTTAGTAAGTCCAGCCGTTTAAGTATCGGTACAAATTATGAATCTAAACAAGACCCACTCAACTACAGCCCATGAAATTCTATCTCGCACTAATACAACCATAGCTGAAGTCGGTCCAAAAAACTGACATTTGGTTAGATAATGGCGTGGAATAGGTTCGGGATTGTTTTCGTTATATTTTTGTGGTAAAAAGTGGAAAAACATTGTAATTTATTACTTTCAATTATACTTAGATTATCAGTGATTAGTTCTTTAGGGATTTCATGTTTGGCGGGGGGGGAGGGGTTGTAAAGAAAAGGGTAATATGATACTTTATAGTGGCCGCCATATTGCATGTACCATAAAACTGAATATACTTTATTGTATTGCCTTTAGAACAGAATGGTGTGTGCCAAATTTGAGCATCACTGGACATGGGGAAGTAGTCGAAAAATCGATCGCAAGATTCCTCACACGAGTGAAGTTAATAAGTCCAGCCGTTTAAGTATCGGTACAAATTATGAATCTAAACAAGACCCTCTCAACTACAGCCCATGAAATTCTCTCTTGAACTAATACAATAATAGTCGAAGTCGGTCCAAAAAGTCTGACATTTGGTTAGAATTTAATGGCGCGGAATAGGTTCGTTTTGTTTTCGTTATATTTTTGTGGTAAAAAGTGGAAAAACATTGTAATTATTACTTTCAAGTATACTTAGATTATCAGTGATTAGTTCTTTAGTGATTTCATGTTTGTGAGGGGGGGGTTGTAAAGAAAAGGGTATTATGTTATTTTATGGTGGCCGCCATACTGCATGTACCATAAAACTGAATATACTTTATTGTATTGCCTTTAGAACAGAATGGTGTGTGCCAAATTTGAGCATCACTGGACATGGGGAAATAGTCGAAAAATCGATCGCAAGATTCCTCACACGAGTGAAGTTAATAAGTCCAGCCGTTTAAGTATCGGTACAAATTATGAATCTAAACAAGGCCCTCTCAACTACAGGCCATGAAATTCTCTCTTGAACTAATACAACCATAGCTGAAGTCGGTCCAAAAAATCTGACATTTGGTTAGAATTTAATGGCGCGGAATAGGTTCGGAATTGTTTTCGTTATATTTTTGTGGTAAAAAGTGGAAAAACATTGTAATTTATTACTTTCAACTACACTTAGATTATCAGTGATTTGTTCTTTAATGATTTCATGTTTGAGGGGGGGGAGGGGTTGTAAAGAAAAGGGTACTATGATACTTCATGGTGGCCGCCATATTACATGTACCATAAAACTGAATATACTTTATTGTATTGCCTTTAGAACAGAATGGAATGTGCCAAATTTGAGCATCACCGGACATGGGAAAGTAGTCGAAAAATCGATCGCAAGATTCCTCACAGGAGTGAAGCTAATAAGTCCAGCCGTTTAAGTATCGGTACAAATTATGAATGTAAACAAGACCCTCTCAACTACAGCCCACTCTTGAACTAATACAACCATAACTGAAGTCGGTCCAAAAAATCTGACATTTGGTTAGAATTTAATGGCGCGGAATAGGTTCGGGATTGTTTTCGTTATATTTTTGTGGTAAAATGTGGAAAAACATTGTTATTTATCACTTTCAACTATACATAGATTATCAGTGATTAGTTCTTTAGTGATTTCATGTTGGGAGAGGGGGGGGTTGTAAGTAATATGTTACTTTATGGTGGCCGCCATATTGCATGTACCATAAAACTGAATATACTTTATTGTATTGCCTTTAGAACAGAATAGTGTGTGCCAAATTTGAGCATAACTGGACATGGGGAAGTAGTCGAAAAATCGATCGCAAGATTCCTCACACGAGTGAAGTTAATAAGTCCAGCCGTTTACGTAAAAAGTGGAAAAACATTGTAATTTATTACTTTCAACTATTCACCGGACATGGGGAAGTAGTCGAAAAATCGATCGCAAGATTCCTCACACGAGTGAAGTTAATAAGTGCAGCCGTTTAGGTATCGGTACAAATTATGAATCTAAATAAGACCCTCTCAACTACAGCCCATGAAATTCTCTCTTGAACTAATACAACCATAGCTGAAGTCGGTCCAAAAATCTGACATTTGGTTAGAATTTAATGGCCCGGAAAAGGTTCGGAATTGTTTTCGTTATATTTTTGTGGTAAAAAGTGGAAAAACATTGTAATTATTACTTTCAAGTATACTTAGATTATCAGTGATTAGTTCTTTAGTGATTTCATGTTTGTGAGGGGGGGGGGGGGTTGTAAAGAAAAGGGTAATATGTTACTTTATGGTGGCCGCCATATTGCATGTACCATTAAACTGAATATACTTTATTGTATTGCCTTTAGAACAGAATGGTGTGTGCCAAATTTGAGCATCACCGGACTTGGGGAAGTAGTCGAAAAATCGATCGCAAGATTCCTCACAGGAGTGAAGCTAATAAGTCCAGCCGTTTAAGTATCGGTACAAATTATGAATGTAAACAAGACCCTCTCAACTACAGGCCATGAAATTCTCTCTTGAACTAATACAACCATATCTGAAGTCGGTCCAAAAAATCTGACACTTGGTTAGAATTTAATGGCGCGGAATAGGTTCGGAATTGTTTTCGTTATATTTTTGTGGTAAAAAGTGGAAAAACATTGTAATTATTACTTTCAAGTATACTTAGATTATCAGTGATTAGTTCTTTAGTGATTTCATGTTTGCGAGGGGGGGGGGGGTTGTAAAGAAAAGGGTAATATGTTACTTTATGGTGGCCGCCATATTGCATGTACCATTAAACTGAATATACTTTATTGTATTGCCTTTAGAACAGAATGGTGTGTGCCAAATTTGAGCATCACCGGACATGGGGAAGTAGTCGAAAAATCGATCGCAAGATTCCTTACACGAGTGAAGTTAGTAAGCCGTTTAAGTATCGGTACAAATTATGAATCTAAACAAGACCCACTCAACTACAGCCCATGAAATTCTATCTCGAACTAATACAACCACAGCTGAAGTCGGTCCAAAAAACTGACATTTGGTTAGAATTTAATGGCGCGGAATAGGTTCGGGATTGTTTTCGTTATATTTTTGTGGTAAAAAGTGGAAAAACATTGTAATTTATTACTTTCAACTATACTTAGATTATCAGTGATTAGTTCTTTAGTGATTTCATGTTTGGGAGGGGCGGGTTGTAAAAAAAATTGTAATATGATACTTTATGGTGGCCGCCATATTGCATGTACCATAAAACTGAATATACTTTATTGTATGGCCTTTAGAACAGTATGGTGTTTGCCAAATTTGAGCATCACCGGACATGGGGAAGTAGTCGAAAAATCGATCGCAAGATTCCTCACAGGAGTGAAGCTAATAAGTCCAGCCGTTTAAGTATCGGTACCAATTATGAATGTAAACAAGACCCTCTCAACTACAGGCCATGAAATTCTCTCTTGAACTAATACAACCATAGCTGAGGTCGGTCCAAAAAATCTGATATTTGGTTAGAATTTAATGGCGCGGAATAGGTTCGGGATTGTTTTCGTTATATTTTTGTGGTAAAAAGTGGGAAAACATCGTAATTTATTACTTTCAACTATACTTATGTTAGAAGATATTTGAGGTAAAAGAAAAAAAAGAGAATAACAAATAATTCATTTCAAGAGAATTTTAACATGTTAGTTAACTAATGAGCAGAAAAGCGCAAGTAGCTTTAGAATATTAATTCAGTAGTGAAAACAGTTTCCTGGGGTATGGAGCGAACAAGAGCTGTCAGTGGAATTTGTATTCGTAGTTTTGCTGGTAGTGTTTTGTATAGTGGTGTAAGGGTAGTTTGAGTGATGAGTCATAAACTGTTGTGCTCATGTGTTGTTGAATGTTGAGCTTGGGCTGCGTGCCCGAACTTAAGGGTCGATGGATGAGTCATCCGGCTTGGCTGGAGGAACTTATGCCATGTGCTGGTCTGCGTGATCAGGGTGGTAAGCGTGGTTTGTGAGGTTGCTGCGTCGGGGTCTGCGTGACTTGAGAAGGAAGAAAATCCACAACCACACTGGTTGATTTGTATGGAATGCATTGAGTGTGAATGTACGCATGGTGGGCGTTTAGTTTTGTATTTCTTCCCACTCACACAGTATTAATTTACTGACAAATTACTTTTGTTCTATTTTCTAGGATGCGACGGGTCTAGCACAGTTCCAACTACGAGCGGAGTGCGATAGCTGTCTATTGATTTTTCTTGTACCCGAATAATCGTGAAGCCTTTTCTTTCTTATTTTTATTTATAGAAAATATTTATTTTTTTGTGCGGAAATATATTAACAAATATCAGAAGTGGGATACAGAGACCCTTATCGACATTGAATGTGCTAACCTGTCGTGTGCTTAGTGTAGTACTACAATTTTAATAGAAAATTGTTTTTTTTTTGTTAATCATCTTTTAAAAACAAATAGTAGTTTTTTTTTTAAATACATACAATAAACATAGTGTTGTGAAATATATCTGCAAGCAATATGGCTACACACAAAAGCCGTAAACGCCGTGCAATTGAATGGGTAGAGGAAAATGTCACGGTGGGTCCCTTATGTGAATCGAGTGCTCAGGAAAATTCGGAGCAATCCTTTCTTAGCGAATCTTCGAGTGTGTCGGCAGAAATCGGACGCCCCCTACAATTGGAGAACTCGCGCGACTTATGTATACATTGACCAACAATGTGGCCGAGATAAGGGCGAAGCCACTAAAAATACATGTTGGTAATGAGGTTTTGCCTGAGTTTGATCCAGAGGACAAAATGCAAACCATTACTCAGTGGCTAAGAAAGGTAGAGGAAATTAAACAGATTTATAAGTGGGACGAAATTACGACAGTGTATACCATTACGACCAAGCTGCGTGGATTGGCTAAGTCTTGGTACCAAAGTCTTCCGTCAGTAAATTTCACTTGGGAAGAATGGAAGCTGAAATTAAAGAAAGCTTTTCCGGAGAAATTAGATTTTTGCCAGCAGTTGCAGCAAATGCTTCAACGAAAAAAGCAGAGCAATGAAAGCTATACCGAATACTACTACAATAAATTAGCCCTTTTAAATAATTGTAGAATTTCGGGAGAAGATGCAGTTTCGTGTATCATCGGTGGGATTTCCGACAAGAACGTGGTCACAACAGCAACGTGCAACGCTTATAAAGAGCCGGAAGATGTTTTAATTTTCTTAAAGACGATTAAAGTATTTGAAGTTCCGTCTCACAATAAAGAAAGACATCATAGGATGCCCTTACAAAATTACAACCGGAATAGGCCAGAAATTCCCAGGAGGACAATTATACCACTAGGTAATCGAAAGAGAAGATGCTACGAGTGCGGCAGCTTGGATCACCTGTTACCAGATTGTCCAAAAAGGCCAAGTCATAATAGATGCGAAAAATGCTGGAGATACCACACCGGAGAATGCAAACGGGATACTTCCAGACTGATCAGTAGTGGAAACGTCAAAAAACAAAGGTGAGAAATATTTTATGTATGGTACTGTAGGCAGTAAATTTATTAATATGTTTGTGGATTTGGGATCTAGCTGCAATATAATGAAAGAGTTATTGGCTAATGAAATAAATCTAAAAGTAAATAAATCAAACACGGTTTTGAATGGCTATGGAGGAGCTAAGGTAAAATCATTAGGAGTAACGGAAATTGTTGAAGTTGCAGTAGATGAGGCGAAGGCAGAAACTGTTTTCGAGGTAGTATCTAACAATGTGCAGGATATTCCTGTAATTTTAGGGCAACCATTTACAGAACAACCTCACATCACTAAATATAAAGATGCTAATAAATTAAAAATTTTTGGAAATTGTTGGAAAATTTTGCCGAAGGTAGTGGATATACCTCTCTCAAAAATAGCGATATGGAGCAAAGAAGTAATAGCTATACCTTCAAGAGAGACTTTGAAGATAACATGTCATGCCGAGTATGAAGGAGAATTGTATATTGAAGCGAGCGTGAGGACCGAGGAAAATAACGAGTATTATATTCCCAGATATGTAGTGACTGTGCAAACCAAAGAACTAGTAATTTCCGTAATAAATCCCAAAAATCGAGAAGTATTAATCAGCCCAAAAGAAATTATTGCACGCGGCGAACCCTGTAAGGAAGAAAATGAAACTGCTAGGATACAATGTCAGGGATGCATAGAAAATTTAAATGGAATTAATATAGGCGAGAATCTGACAAGTGAACAGCGAGAAACGTTAAAACATGTATTAATTAATTACAAGGATTGTTTTGCGTCCTCAATAGAAAAATTAGGGAAAACGGAAGTTGCAGAAATGAAAATTTCCCTTTTGGACGAAAAACCTATCACCTATAAACCATATCGAATGCCACACAGAGAAAGAGAAAAGGTAAAGAAAATTATTAGCGAACTGCTAGAAAATGGTATTATTCGGGAGTCAAATTCACCTTATTCGTCGCCCGCGTTATTGGTAAGAAAGAAAAATGGCGATCAACGTCTGTGCATCGACTATCGAAAACTAAATTCGAAACTAATTCAAGATAGGTATCCGTTACCCAGGATAGATGACCAGTTAAACAACTTACACGGTTATTTCTATTTTACAACTCTTGATATGACGTCAGGGTATTACCAAATATCAGTAGAGGAAAAATCAAGGTATAAAACGGCATTCGTTACTTGCGACGGACAGTACGAATTTAACAGAATGCCTTTTGGGTTGTCAACCGCACCGGCAGTTTTCCAGCGAATGGTCAATAAAGTTTTAGGACCACTTATGGGAGCAGCAGCTATGGCATATTTGGACGACATCTTAATTCCTGCAATAAATTTTGAACAGGGAATTGATAGGTTAGACGCGGTATTAAAACCGATAAAAGAAAACACGCTAACGCTATATCCAAAAAAAATGTAGTTTCTTCCAAACATCAATCCATTATCCGGGGTACGAAGTTAGTAGAGAAGGGATGCGGCCTGGTAAAGAGAAGACAAGGAGCATAGAGGATTTTCCTACTCCACAAAATGTTCACCAGATAAGACAATTTCTTGGATTGACAGGATTCTTCAGGCAATTTATAAGAAATTATGCCATAATTGCCAACCCACTCACTGAACTTACTCGTAAAGCTAACCCATGGGAGTGGGCAGTAAAACAGCAAGAAGCATTTGAAAAGCTGAAGGCACGATTAGTGGAAAGACCAGCGCTAGCCATTTACGCCACTACGGCTTACACCGAAGTACATACCGATGCAAGTAAGGTAGGTGTCGCGGGGATACTATTGCAAAAGAATGTAAACGAAAAACCATAGCCAGTTGCATATTATAGTCGCCGAACTACGCAGGCAGAAGAAAAATACCATTCCCACGAGCTGGAAACTTTAGCAGTGGTGGAGACTTTGGAAAGTCACCCAATTCATCACAGGGCGCCTACAAGTTTTCATAAACAGATGCCTACGTCGTATCCTAAAAATCCGCTGGCAAGATAGAATTTCAAATGAAGAGCTATGGCGCCGTGCCGGCCAAGAAAGGATAGACGACCAAATCAGGCGAAGGAAATGGAATTGGGTTGGCCACACCTTGCGACGCGATAACGAAAATCTAGCCAAACAGGCCCTTGACTGGAACCCGCAAGGATCCCGTCGAGTTGGAAGACCTAGAACAACGTGAAGGAGAACCCTACTAGCAGAGGCCGCAACTACTGGGAGATCCTGGTCAGAGCTAAGAGCTGTCGCGCAAAACAGAGTCCGCTGGAGGGCAACTGTTTCCGCCCTATGTCCCACGAGGGATTAAGGGGCACATAGATAGGAGACTTTAAAAAAATTCAGAATATACTTATTGGATATACCGTTCAAGGTAATAACCGACTGCAATTCCATTATGGCAGCGAGCAAAAAGAAGGACTTGATCCCACGTATAGCCAGGTGGTGGCTACTCTTACAGGAATTCAGTTTTAAAAGATGGGTTAACAGTCAGCTCGGGGACTGAAAGTGAGCAAGCGGGTTCACCCAAGGCAATTTTACAATTACCAACCTTGGACATCCCTAAGTTTGACGGGCAATACACGTCGTGGAGAACTTTCCACGACAGATTTGTGTCGCTCATACATCATGAAGATCGACTATCAGCGGTAGATAAGATGCACTACTTGAAGAGTAGTCTTACGGGAGATGCCCGGAAGGATTTAGATTCCTTCGACACCACTGCTGCAAATTATATGGCAGCATGGGAAGTTTTGTGCAACCGGTATAACAAAAAAAGGTTGTTGATATATGCTCAGTTGAAGCTATTATTCAATCAACCAAAGATTAGGACGGAATCATACCGGGAAATACGGACAACTTTGGACGAGTTGCAACGTATACAGCACAATTTAAAGGCACTTAAAGTAGACATAGCCAATTGGGATCCCATCTTCGTGTTCATAACAGCGCAAAAGCTGCCGGAGAAAACACGGAGTTTATGGGAACAATTGATAGCGAAGTCAGACGAGCTGCCATCCTTAAAGGAATTGATTACGTTCATGGAGCAACGTTATCGAAGCCTAGAGGCAACCAAGGATATCCATCTGCATAAGGCAGGCAGCAATCCTCACAAAGCTGAGAAGAGTCATAGTAGACTTACGACCTACGCCCCTAAACTTGGTGGGTTACCGTCCTTAAAGGGTATCCGTACTTCATACTGCCCGTTGGACTTACGTATGGTAGTTTTATTATAAAATTCTTCGCACTGCCTTTCTTCTCCGGTCAATTGCCTTTCTTTAGGGATTTCTTCACATTCCCCTTCAAAACCCCTTAATTTGGATGCTCAACTCTTCTAATGTCACGTCATGCTGCGTCGTAAATGCAGATAGACTTATATTTTTAGGATGTATGTTTGCTGACTGCACCTCCCCAAACACAATCCATCCTAGAGCTGTCCTTAATGCCACCGGAGCCCCTTTGATTTCCTTTCGCAGACCCTTTCTAATGATATCCGCGTATATTCCTACTCCAAGGAGAATATCTATTCGTCCTGGATTCATAAATTTTGGGTCGGCTAATTCCAACCCATCTATATGTGGCCAGTGCTTGTTCATTGTGCGTTCTGGTGGAAATATATTAGTAATACTCCTGATAACGTACGCATCAATGTTATTCTTGTAACCCCCTTTGGTTGACAACAACGTAAATCTTGCCACCTTATTTGCAGGCTGTTTGTACCTGTCATCACGTCATCTACATAGAAATCTCTTTGAAGAATTTCTGCGCCGATTGGATGTTTGGTCCTTTCTTCGTTTGCTAGTTGGTGGAGGCACTTAATCGCTAGATACGGCGCCGATGAGGTTCCGTAAGTGACTGTCCGTAATTGATAGCACTTGATTGGTTTCGTGGGATCGTCTCGCCATAATATTAGATGAAATCTTCTGTCCTCTTCATGCAGTAGTACTTGCCTATACATTTTTTGTATGTCCGCAGTGAATACAAATCTGGGCAGTCGGAATCGGAGGAGAATTGTAAACAGATCATCCTGTATGGTTGGGCCCGTCTGTAGACAGTCGTTCAGTGATATGTTAGATGAAGTCTTCGCTGACGCGTCGAAGACAACTCTAAGCTTGGTGGTGCTACTGTCTGGTTTCAGTATGCAGTGGTGAGGAAGAAAATAATGAGGAGTTAAAATTGTATTGATGTCAATTTCCTCCATGTGACCTAATTTAAGGTACTCCTCCATGAACTCTACATATTGTAGTCGCAAGTTGGGATCTCTTGATAGCTTTCTTTCCAAAGCTATGAATCTCCGAAAGGCGATGTCCTTTGATTGGCCCAAGCCAGTAGGATTTTCCGAGAATGGCAGCCTTACGATGAACTGTCCTGAGGATGATTTGGCAACCGTCTGACTGAAATAGTCCTCACATTTCTTTTCTGCTACGGTTAGCTGGTTGCTCTTAAGTTCTTCATGTTCTTCAATTCTCCAAAAGCGTTCGATGGCTCGATTAATGTTAGCTTCTTCTTCCGTGAAAATACCAGAGAATGTTGAATTTGATGTAGGTTGACCAATCTTCCCGATCACGATCCATCCAAAGACTGTATTTTGTAGAATGGGCCGGCCTTTGTCGAGCTTTATTTGTCCGATTGACATGACCTCGTGGTAAAATTCTGCTCCAAGAAGCAGATCAATTTTACCAGGATGATGAAAGTTGGGATCAGCTAATGGGATGTTCTTCGGCACTGACCATGTTGTTATGTCCACTGGTTGGCTGGGTTGAGGAGATACGATTTGCTTCATGACGAATGCCTCCAGTCGGGTTGAGAATCCGTTCAAACGCGATTTTAGCACTGTGCTTATTCTTTTTTCGGATTCTTGCATTCTATTTCCAATGACTTCAATGTTCAAGGCCGTATTGCGCACCTGAGTCGAGGATGGCTCGAACTGCAATCTCCTTTCCTTGGTCATTTACGAGCTTGACCCATGCTGTTGCCAACAAAACATAGCCGGCTTTACTCAAATTGGTTAATGTGGCTATCGTTGCTGGTTGATCAGGGTGTTCTACTGCGGGAGGCTGGTACTTCTTCTGCGTGGCTGGTGTGTCTAGATGGAGTAGGGTATTATGATTTTTCGAACACTTGGTGCAGCCTCTGAGGGTACATTTTGGAGTGCTATGCGTTGATTTGAGGCAGTTGTGACAGATCCCATGCTTCCGGACTAGCGTCAGTCGCGCAGCTTCGCCAGCTACGTTGGTCTTCAAGTACCACTTTTTTTGGCAGTTGCTCAAACTTTGGTTATGGACCATTTGTAAGAAAAGATCGTGGAATTGGCGCCACTTTAAGTAGTCTCCGTCAAACCTGGGCAGAACAATTTTTGGTAACTGTAACATGTGGGAGTTAGTAGTTGGTACTTGTGTTGCGACGGTCGGCGGTGACATTTCCTCGACCTTTGTTGACAGTAGGCGTTGGGCTTTCAAGTTGTACGTAGTCCTCAAAATTATATCCCCAGATGGTGGGATCATCAGTCAACTCCCATATGTTGTTATGGCATTCCTCAATTTGGATCCAATGATGATCAATGTTTTTGATTCTTAACTCGCAGACAGACCGAGAGAGTGGTTCACTTGCATCTAATTCCAAATTGTTTAGGAGGCGGTATACTGTTTTACACATAGCACGATGTCTGCGGATTAATTTGATAATCTCTGGAACTTCCTTGGAATCTTCCTTTGGTTGTGGTGGATCCACATGCTTGCTGGGTTTTGTTTGATAGGATACGTTGGCACCTGTGTTGTCCTGGCTAGTTAGAGATGAGCTTGGCCCGAGTAGGGTGGGCATATTCCTTCCTGGTCCTGGGGCATTGGTTGCGCCTTCAGTCCGTTGGGATGCAGCAATCTTTTCCTTGAACAAATCGCTGTACTGGGTGTACAGGCTTAGAGTTTTGTCGTAGACATTGGTGCTGAAGTATGGATGATCCAGCGGTGGTGGTTCTAATGACCGAATTTCCCGATCAATAGTCTCGAATAGGGCCCAAGTCGAATTTAAACGTCCTAGCCTCTCTGTGAAGTAGGATGTTGTTTTGCGATCTGCGGGGTCCTTGTTGTAATTGGTGATGATCCGATGGATTTCCTTGGCGTATCCATCGATTTCTTTCACCAGCTGGGACATCGTCATTTGTTCCATTGGTGCTGGGGACGACATCTTGATGTTGTTGTGATTCGCTGAGACGTGTCGCTAGTGGCGATCACGTCGGGGTCACCAAATGTTTAGTGTAAGGCTCTTTTGCCTTTCCTCTTTTTTGCTCAATCAAGGTACTTGGACCTTAACTGTTGATGGGCTGATCACGATGCTTGTATCGTGACCAGGTGGCTGGTTTATTGGAAACCGATGTTTTAATTGACTTGGTAAATGCAGCCTAGGTACCTTGGACCTAGACTGTTGATGATCTGGTTGCGATGCTTGGATCACAACCAGAGTGAGCACAATTTTAAGAAACTAAAGAAAAGACTTCCGTTGGCGATTAGATTCAAAACTGAACTAAATTTATTTTCCATAAATTTTTCTTATATATAAAATGATCGTCATCACGATCACACAAACCACTCCATTTCGAGAAAAAATGTTCCGGTCAGAAAAATTCTCCATCAGCAAAACTTAGTTCACCTTTGGAGAATTTCCATAAAAATAGACAAGAATTTTCTTATCACTTCGCGGTTTCGCATTACGTCTGGCTATGTTGTGTGATCGTGATGACTTGTGGCAATTTTGATTTGCAATTTAATTCTTCTTAAATATTATCTGGAATTTTATTTTATGTTACTATTTTACAGTTTTTTAATGTTACAATTTTTTAATGTATCGATTACATTAAACACCCAGTCTCATACTTATGATATCTTTGGATTTGTCTGAATGTTTCGTCTTCGTTATTCATATCTCTAGCATGATACGAACATCTTATGAATTTTATATTATTAAATCCTTCGTAAAGTTCGATAAGTTTCTGCTGCAATTTATTGTATTCGCTATCGCTGAGTTCGGTAAAGATTCCCGTTTTTCCTGGTTTTATATACCTTCGTAAGATATCAGACAGATTATTATTTAGATCGCTTGAGTCAATATAGATTTTCCTATTACCATGTTTTAATTAAAAATCCTTTACTTTATTATTAGTTAAAATTATCTGTGTCTTGAAACGGTTCACAACTGTGTCCAATATGGAAATATGGTTTGTCAAGTTCTCTTCTTCAGAATGAACTGTATTTATGGTCTCGTTGCCGTTGTTGTTTTCCATTGATTGTTGAGCAAGCATTCTAGAACCTAATTCATTTTCTATGTCCGAGTTTTCTACTTCATTTTGCGTTGAAATATCCTCCTTTCTTATTATCTCCGTCGATAGCGTTTATTTCAATTGTGTCAGAATTTATTCTGCTGAGGAAATCAGCAATCTTATTCTGTTTTCCCTTGATATAATCAACGTTCACGTTGTATTCGCCTACATCTTTCCCTTGCGTTTTAGTATGCAACCATTTTAATGGTTGATGATCTGTTAATAAGTCAAACTTTACGCCGTACAAATAGGGGCGGAAATAGTTGGTGGACCAAACAATCGCTAAGAGCTCTTTCTCTGTGGTTGAATAATTTTGTTCATGTGTATTTAAGGTTCTGCTAGCAAAGCAGACGGGATGATTATCTTGTTGGAGTACAGCTCCAATGGCAAAAGTGCTGGCATCAGTTATAAGGCTAAATTTCTTATTAAAATCTGGATACTTCAATACTGGGGCTTCAGTTATTATTCTTTTTAATTTGTCAAAGGCGTTAATGTAGTTGGGGTCATTGGTATTAATTTTCACATTTTTCTTCAGATATTTTGTCAGAGGTTGCGCCACTTTGGCATAATCCCTAATAAATTTTCGATAGTAACCCGTAATTCCCACAAAGGATTTTATTTGTTTTGCTGTTTGGGGTAGTTTCAATTTTAGAATATTTTCCACCTTTTTCGGGTTTGGTTTGACTCCTTCAGGGGTCAACACATGGCCAAAACACTCTATTTCTCTGGCGAAAAATTTACATTTGTCAATTTGAATCTTCAGATTGTATTGACGCAATTTGTTAAATATTTTTTTTATACTTTCAACATGTTCTTTTAGTGTTGTACTGAAGACTAGAATGTCGTCCATGTACACGACACAAATTTTAGTAATATACTAGCAAAAACCCGCGTGCCTTGCAACGCCTACTCGAATTTTCACAGATATCTCTTATTTACACTTATTAATTTCCACTTTAATTTAAAAAATCACAGATTGGGAAAAAAAATAAAATTCAAAATTATCTCAATAAATTCACGCTAAATCACCAAATCAATTAAAACAATTTTTTTTCTATAACCAAGGTTAAACTGCTTCGTCACAAAATCACTTCGTTACGAAACAAAACTCGATCATTCAAAGCCTTCTTCAAGACTAAAGTGTTGAATGAAATACTCTAGCTTCCTTTAAAGTGTACCGTTACAATAATTGGCAGAACCTTGTTTTAAATATCCTATTCATAGACTTCTTTTTAACCCATCATAAAAAACAGGTACTCGTTTTTTTATTGCCATTCCTGGAAGGCCGAATTTTCGACCCAAAACAATACCTGTGTTCGGAAATGTGACCCCCAGCCAGCATCCCGAGGAAGACACCCTAAAATGAAATAAACACAGATTAGTTATTAAGTACATTTAATTGTAATTAAGAGAAATTTACTTACCATTGTTTGTGAAGATGTCATCAAAATGAACCCAACTAACTAAAAAGAAAAAAAAGAAAATATAATTAAAGATGTGCATACTTACCTCGACATGAACACAAAACAAACAAACACTCAGAATAAAAAACAATCACTTGTCAGAGCCCATTTGACATTATCGACCTAAAATCTGCCACCTATTGCAATATTTTGGCATTTCATGGCATTGGAGACTTAACATATCGATTTAAGTCGAGACTCAAACCATAGGGGTCCGCAACCGAATGTAAAGGTCTAACATAGAAGAGATATTCAAAAATTCGGTAGCTAAAGAGAAGATCCCCACTAGATCCTGATAGCAAGGCAAGGTCAAAAGGGTCATACAGGCTCTGCTAAGTTTCTGATAAGAATCGGAGAACACTTTTCCACTAGACGACAGGAAGACAAGACTTAGGGTGAGTGTGCACACAAAAAATTCGTTGGCATTAGTATTCGTGTAATTTTAAAACATTTTTATGACGTCTTGGTACCATTTTCTTGCAATTCCCTTTTTTTTCATTTTATTAATTTTTTTCAAATGTTTTTTTCTTTCGAGTAAATAATTTTATATACAATAAATTAAGATACATTTTTTCAATTTGATAAAGTAGAACTACCATTTAATTTAATCCAAGTAAAAATATAATTGAATTCAAGCAACATATGGAATGATCATACGAGTGAATATTAAAGAAAATTTTAAGTATAACGGTGGTGTTCTTTTTTCATATTATAACGAAACTATATAACTTTTGAGCATTTTCAGCATAGGAGATATCAATTTAAAACATGGTCCTTCGAGCCGGATACCGGTAAAAATCTAAAGATCTAAATTGCAAATTTAATACAATTTTTTATATATACATGTGCCAACTGAGCGAATTTTAAAGTGCGAAATAATATAATTTTTGTACATGTGCACGTGTTAATCGGGTGAAATCTAAAGTGCGAAATTATTACAATTTTTCTAAACACGCGTGCCAATTGAGCGAAATCAAAAGTGCGAAATAATATAAATTTTGTACATGTACACGTGTTAATCGGGTGAAATCTAAAGTGCGAAATTATTACAATTTTTTCTATATACATGTGCCAATTGGGCGAATTTTAAAGTGCGAAATAATATAATTTTGGTACATGTACACGTGTTAATCGGGTGAAATCTAAAAAAGTGCGAAATTATTACAATTTGTTCTATATACATGTGCCAATTGGGCGAATTTTAAAGTGCGAAATAATATAATTTTTGTACATGTACACGTGTTAATCGGGTGAAATCTAAAGTGCGAAACCATTACAATTTTTTCTATATACATGTGCCAACTGGGCGAATTTTAAAGTGCGAAACCATTACAATTTTTTCTATATACATGTGCCAACTGGGCGAATTTTAAAGTGCGAAACACTATAGGTTCTTATAAATGGACGCGTGCCAATTGAGCGAAATCAAAAGTGCGAAATAATATAATTTTTGTACATGTACACGTGTTAATCGGGTGAAATCTAAAGTGCGAAATTATTACAATTCTTTCTATATACATGTGCCAACTGGGCGAATTGTAAAGTGCGAAATAATATAATTTTTGTACATGTACACGTGTTAATCGGGTGAAATCTAAAGTGCGAAATAATATAATTTATATATATTCGTACTAAATGGGCGAAATCTAAGGTGCTAATTCGGTGAAATCTAACGCGCGAAATAATATAATTTTATATATACTCGTGCTAAATGGGCGAAATCTAAAGTGCTAATTCGGTGAAATCTAAAGCGTGAAATAATATAATTTTTATATATACTCGTGCTAATTGGGCGAAATCTAAGGTGCTAATTCGGTGAAATCTAAAGCGCGAAATATTATAATTTTTATACATATACACGTGCTAAATGGGCGAAATCTAAAGTGCTAATTCGGTGAAATCTAAAGCGCGAAATAATATAATTTTTATATATCCTCGTGCGAATTGGGCGAAATCGAAGGTGCTAATTCGGTGAAATCTAAAGCGCGAAATAATATAATTTTTATACATATACACGTGCTAAATGGGCGAAATCTAAAGTGCTAATTCGGTGAAATCTAAAGCGCGAAATAATATAATTTTTATACATATACACGTGCTAAATGGGCGAAATCTAAAGTGCTAATTCGGTGAAATCTAAAGCGCGAAATAATATAATTTTTATATATACTCGTGCTAATTGAGCGAAATCTAAGGTGCTAATTCGGTGAAATCTAACGCGCGAAATAATATAATTTTATATATACTCGTGCTAAATGGGCGAAATCTAAAGTGCTAATTCGGTGAAATCTAAAGCGTGAAATAATATAATTTTTATATATACTCGTGCTAATTGGGCGAAATCTAAGGTGCTAATTCGGTGAAATCTAAAGCGCGAAATAATATAATTTTTATACATATACACGTGCTAAATGGGCGAAATCTAAAGTGCTAATTCGGTGAAATCTAAAGCGCGAAATAATATAATTTTTATATATACTCGTGCGAATTGGGCGAAATCTAAAGTGCTAATTCAGTGAAATTCGTAAGTGCACAGGCAAAATTGAAACCCGCGATCAGTGGAAAGGTCAAGGCGAAATCGTATAAGGAACTAGAATCAAAGGTGATGAATAATTAACATCGTGCAAACTTGAAAGTGAAACCAAGGTGAGAAGTCACTTACTGGGAAGCTAAACAACATCAACCACCGTACGAAGCAACAAGAATAGCTAACCAGCGAGAACCCAGCAGCAAACATCACCACAGAACAAGGAGCGTCATCAGCACTCATCAAGATAGACGTGAGTACAGTTTAAACCAGAAAACAATATAAATAAAGTCAATAATTTACCATACATTCGTCCTAAATTACATTAACACATATAATATAAGTAATCATTTTTTAATCTGCACACGGCAAGGAAAACAATATAAATAAAGTCAATCATTTATTATATTCGTCCTAAATTACATTAACACATATATTACAAGTAATCATTTTTTAATCTGCATACGGCAAAGAAAACAATATAAATAAAGTCAATCATTTATTATATTCGTCCTAAATTACATTAACACATATAATACAAGTAATCATTTGTTAATCTGCATCACGGCAAAGAAAACAATATAAATAAAGTCAACAAGTTATTACATTCGTCCTAAATTACATTAACACATATATTATAAGTGATCATTTTTTAATCTGCACACGACAAGAAAACAATATAAATAAAGTCAATAATTTATTATATTCGTCCTAAATTACATTAACACATATATTACAAGTAATCATTTTTTAATCTGCATACGGCAAAGAAAACAATATAAATAAAGTCAATCATTTATTATATTCGTCCTAAATTACATTAACACATATAATACAAGTAATCATTTGTTAATCTGCATCACGGCAAAGAAAACAATATAAATAAAGTCAACAAGTTATTACATTCGTCCTAAATTACATTAACACATATATTATAAGTGATCATTTTTTAATCTGCACACGACAAGAAAACAATATAAATAAAGTCAATAATTTATTATATTCGTCCTAAATTACATTAACACATATAATACAAGTAATCATTTGTTAATCTGCATCACGGCAAAGAAAACAATATAAATAAAGTCAACAAGTTATTACATTCGTCCTAAATTACATTAACACATATATTATAAGTGATCATTTTTTAATCTGCACACGACAAGAAAACAATATAAATAAAGTCAATAATTTATTATATTCGGCCTAAATTACATTAACACATATATTACAAGTAATCATTTTTTAATCTGCATACGGCAAAGAAAACAATATAAATAAAGTCAACAAGTTATTACATTCGTCCTAAATTACATTAACACATATATTATAAGTGATCATTTTTTAATCTGCACACGACAAGAAAACAATATAAATAAAGTCAATCATTTATTATATTCGTCCTAAATTACATTAACACATATAATACAAGTAATCATTTGTTAATCTGCATCACGGCAAAGAAAACAATATAAATAAAGTCAACAAGTTATTACATTCGTCCTAAATTACATTAACACATATATTATAAGTGATCATTTTTTAATCTGCACACGACAAGAAAACAATATAAATAAAGTCAATCATTTATTATATTCGTCCTAAATTACATTAACACATATATTACAAGTAATCATTTTTTAATCTGCATACGGCAAAGAAAACAATATAAAGAAGGTCAACCATTTATTACATTCGTCCTAAATTACATTAACACATATATTACAAGTAACCATTTGTTAATCTGCGACACGGCAAATAAAACAATATAAAATAGTAAAGAGGGTGTCTTCGACGACCCAGCCACTGTATCAATACCATTCAACCCGCTAACCATGGATATCCTACTACAGAAACAGCAAGTCCAACAAGAACTATTGATCAAATGCATAGCAAATGCTAAGAAGGTGGCGAAGGAGCGGCGGACCAAGGCTTACTACCAGAGAAAATTAAACCAGTTCGAAGATCTATGGCATGATTTCGATCAGCGTCACACCAAAATACTCCTGCAACAATCTGCGGAAGAGAGCTTTGATGCGAGCAAATGCAAGTATTTCGAGGACGACGTATACACCGAGGTGGAAGAACATTTTATGACCAATGTAGAGTTTTTGGAAGAGTGCATTGAAACTCTAACACCATCGACGTCGCATAATGAACAGGGCCCCCTCAACATGACGTCCTTCAATGTTTCTCATGAAGCTCCCAACAAGGCTCCCACAATAAAACTACCCAAACTGGCCATCCCAAAATTCGGCGGCGATTATAAGAAATGGACCACCTTTCACGATTTGTTTAGGACAATGATTCATGAGAATAGCTACTATGCCCCAGTACAGAAGCTACAATATTTAAAGCTTCTCTTGGAAGGAGAACCGGAAAATCTTATCAGTCATTTACAAATTTCGGACGAAAACTACAATTCAGCCTGGGCCCTACTACAAGAACGTTACGACAACAAGAAGACACTCGTCAACTCACAATTGGAGACACTATTCAATCAACCAATTTTAACCACGGAGACAGCCAGAAGTGTACGACAACTGCTGGAGAACCGGAAAATCTTATCAGTCATTTACAAATTTCGGACGAAAACTACAATTCAGCCTGGGCCCTACTACAAGAACGTTACGACAACAAGAAGACACTCGTCAACTCACAATTGGAGACACTATTCAATCAACCAATTTTAACCACGGAGACAGCCAGAAGTGTACGACAACTGCTGGAACCACAGAATGTATATTAGCATTAAACAACCTAAAGGTGGACGTATCTAGCTGGGATCCTATGATAAATTATCTCGTTCTGAAAAGGCTCCCCTCAACGACTCATCAACTATGGGAACAGATGTCAAATGGACGGAAGGAGCTGCCAACCTGGAAGGAATTACAGGACTTTTTAAAAACAAGGTTCAGAACTCTGGAGGCCATTGCATCAAAGGGTACAATTCACACGAGGACGACGGTGAGATCTGATCATCGGAAGACCTATGTAAAATCGTTCCATACAACTGCAAAAGCTTCATGCCCGGTGTGCTCGCAACAACACAGCCTAAGACAGTGTCCGGTATTCTTGGCATCAGCTATGTCTAGGAAAATGGAGATAGTCAGAGTTAACGGACGCTGCATAAACTGTCTCGGATACGGACACATGGCAGCAAGTTGCCCCAGTGAAGGAAAATGCAGACAATGTCGTCAACGTCACCATACATTACTCCATGGTCATCAGTTACCTAATCAAAGAAAACAGCAAACGCTCCCACAAGGACCGGTCGGAATCACAGTGTCAAACAAGAATCAACCTACAGTTTCAAACGAGAAGACATCAAATGGAAACACCGTGTCAGTCAATCTAGGATCTTGCAACGTACGTAGGAATCAACTCCAACATGTATTGTTAGCAACAGCCGTAGTGAAAGTAGTGGCCCCAAACGGAAGGGAACAAATCGTTCGTGCCTTAATCGACCCAGGTTCGCAGGTATCCTTCATCTCGGAAACTATGGCCCAAGATCTTCATCTGGAAAAAACACCAATCGATGCCACCATTATTACTATAGAGGAAGTTAAAACACACGGAAAATTCATAACCAATTTTAGCGTTCAGCCTCTAAATCGAACTGATTGCAACGTTGAAGTCTCTGGATTAGTTATACGAAGGGTGAGCGAAGTCAGTGCAACTCCAATGGTTTGTCCACGAAGGCTTATGCAGCCGCAGTGTATCTCTGTATCACCGACGAGCAACGTAATAGACATACAACATTACTAGCTGCTAAAACAAAGGTAGCACCAGTAAAAACGGTAACATTGCCCCGATTAGAGCTCTGCGCAGCCACCCTTTTGGCTAAACTAATGCATTATGTAAAAACAGCACTTAAATTAGAGAGCCCGCACACGACGCACGCATGGACCGATTCGAAGATCGTGATTGCTTGGTTGCGCGGTCACCCCACTAATTGGAAAACCTTTATCGCCAATAGAGTCTCATTCATTCATGAGACTTTGCAAAAAAATGTATGGAGACATGTTCCCTCAAGGCAGAACCCGGCAGATTGTGCATCCAGAGGAATGAGCCCAAGCGAACTTAATGAACATATCCTATGGTGGAATGGACCAGACTGGCTGTGTCATCCGGAACCTGAATGGCCAAAATTGAAGGAAGTAACAACTACCATCCTCGAACAAAGAAGAACCGCCAACTTACAAGTCAACGCTGATAACGACGAACTCGAAGTAAGATATTCTTCCCTCACAAAACTACTCCGGGTGACGGCGTATTGCATGAGATTCATTTTCAACGCTCGACGACATATCTCTGAACGCAAGGTTACATACCTAAGGAAGGACGAATTGGATGCGGCATTACAACACTGGGTGAAGAGAGTTCAAGATCGCCATTTTAGTAACGAAATAAAAACAATCCAACATCAAGCACAATTATCCCGTCAAAGTCGCCTATTGAAATTACACCCATTCATGGACGAAGCTGGCATCCTACGAGTCGGAGGGAGACTGCGACATGCCGAATTGCCTTACCATGAAAAGTTCCCAATTATATTACCTGATAAGGGACACTTTATAACGCTTTTAATCAACAAGGTTCATCGAGACACCATGCATGGAGGACAACAGTTGATGATGCAAACGCTGTCACAAAAATATTGGTTGCTCAATGCACGAAATACTATCAGACTTCAAATTCACAAGTTTTTAAGTTGTTACAAACAGAGGATGGCGACACAGAAGCAATTGATGGGCGATCTACCCGCGCCAAGAGTAAGGATCTCCCGCCCATTTTCTCATTCTGGAGTGGATTATTGTGGGCCTTTTGAACTGAAGACCCACAAGGGTCGAAAAACCAAGACATATAAGGCATATATAGCAATCTTTGTGTGTATGGCAACTAAGGCGTTGCATATGGAACTGGTCACCGACTTAAGTACAGAAGGATTCATTGCTGCCTTTAGGAGATTTGTCTCTCGAAGAGGTTTGTGCTCCGACCTTTATTGTGATTGCGGGACGAATTTCGTGGGAGCCAATCGGGTCCTCAAAATCCAACAGCAACAATGTCTAAGTCAGCTAAACGATGAAATTGGGCAGACACTAGCAAATGAAGGAGTCAAGTTTCATTTCATACCGCCATCATCACCCCATTTTGGAGGGTTGTGGGAGGCGGGGGTTAAGTTAACCAAATATCATATTAAACGAGTGATTGGAAAGGTCATACTCACTTATGAGGAATTCACTACCACATTGACACAGATCGAAGCTTGCCTGAACTCAAGACCACTCAGTGAAATAAGCGCCGACCCCCGCGATCTCACTCCCTTAACACCCGGACACTTTTTGATTGGCGGATCACTATTAGCCACTCCAGAACCATCATTGCTGAAACTACCAGAGAACAGATTGAATAGATGGCAACTAGCGCAAAGACTGGTGCAGACCTTCTGGAAACGATGGTCTTCTGAATACCTTAGTCGTCTCCAGCAACGCCCAAAATGGCATAATGTGACAGAGAATATGAATCCAGGCGAACTAGTACTCATTAAGGAAGATAATTTAGCACCATGCCATTGGGCAACGGGACGCATTGTGGAAGTCCACCAAGGGCAGGATAACCTAGTCAGAGTGGTCTCCGTAAGCGTCCGGAATAAGGTATTGAAACGACCAATAACAAAACTATGCAAATTGCCATTTAAATACGATGAAAACAATCGGATATTATACTAAAGTCAAACTCAAAAGTCACATCAAATCTCCTATTGCAAAATATTGTATCCACTCACCTGAGAACCATTCCTCACAAATCAACCTTCATTCCTACTCCTTGTTCCCAAAAGCGAGGCAGGGCGCTATAACCCTTTCCTTTCCGCACCACTTTTTCTACTTTCAGGGCTCACTCGCGTGTTAGATGACACCCATCATTGAAGGAAGCTTTGAACTGTTGAAGGCAGAAGGTGTATACTACAGATAGGTGCATGATCATCATTGGCATCTTATGTCAACAGATGCCAAGGGGGGGAATATGTTCGGGAATGTGACCCCCAGCCAGCATCCCGAGGAAGACACCCTAAAATGAAATAAACACAGATTAGTTATTAAGTACATTTAATTGTAATTAAGAGAAATTTACTTACCATTGTTTGTGAAGATGTCATCAAAATGAACCCAACTAAATAAAAAGAAAAAAAAAAAAGAAAATATAATTAAAGATGTGCATACTTACCTCGACATGAACACAAAACAAACAAACACTCAGAATAAAAAACAATCACTTGTCAGAGCCCATTTGACATTATCGACCTAAAATCTGCCACCTATTGCAATATTTTGGCATTTCATGGCATTGGAGACTTAACATATCGATTTAAGTCGAGACTCAAACCATAGGGGTCCGCAACCGAATGTAAAGGTCTAACATAGAAGAGATATTCAAAAATTCGGTAGCTAAAGAGAAGATCCCCACTAGATCCTGATAGCAAGGCAAGGTCAAAAGGGTCATACAGGCTCTGCTAAGTTTCTGATAAGAATCGGAGAACACTTTTCCACTAGACGACAGGAAGACAAGACTTAGGGTGAGTGTGCACACAAAAAATTCGTTGGCATTAGTATTCGTGTAATTTTAAAACATTTTTATGACGTCTTGGTACCATTTTCTTGCAATTCCCTTTTTTTCATTTTATTAATTTTTTTCAAATGTTTTTTTCTTTCGAGTAAATAATTTTATATACAATAAATTAAGATACATTTTTTCAATTTGATAAAGTAGAACTACCATTTAATTTAATCCAAGTAAAAATATAATTGAATTCAAGCAACATATGGAATGATCATACGAGTGAATATTAAAGAAAATTTTAAGTATAACGGTGGTGTTCTTTTTTCATATTATAACGAAACTATATGGGTGATTGTCATGAAATGGGAGTTTTTGAGATTTGAACAAAAATTTGTGAACAAAAAAAAAAGTGCTGAAAAAAAATTTTCTCATGTGTTTTCAACATTATTTTGAAGTACTTTCTGTATATTTCCACATAAATACACACGAGGTATAGACAGTGAGAAGTTTATATCGAAAAGCCGAAATTATATGGCTTCGGAGGCGACAATTACGGTAGCGACATTTCATCGAAAAATCCGTCGCTTTCATGATCAATGAGAGCAAACAATTTTTCCGAAAATATGCTTGCTCTACAAATGCAAACAAATATACCGAACCGAGTTAAAAGAGATTTGCAACACATATCACAACGAAAACACACATTACGGAGGCGACAGTTTTTTTTTCTTCGATAATTTTCTTGAGGGTTGCTCTCTTGTTTATAAATTGTTCACAGTCTAAACGTCCGGCGAGGATAAACATTCATAAAGAAACTTGTGACGATTCGTTTTCACTACTTAGTGCCACTTGACAACCAATTTGTCGTTGCGTGTGCGCTATTCTTATAGTTTTTATTGAAATTTGCAACAAACAACAGTCAGAATGTAAACACTGACATCTAACTAAGCAGGTATCCGCCCGCGTAATACATACCGGTGATCAGTTTCGGAACACTGCTGCTATCGTTTGAGACCCTAGGCGCGCGGCAATAATGCACTGTTTTTCCGTAAACGTAGTGCCGTGACGTAAAAGCGGAAAATGGACAGGTTACGGAGGCGACATTTTCGGTAGTCGAAGGGCCGCCATTTTGTTCAAGAGTGCTTGCCGCGGGAGGCGATGAAGGAGAGAATGTTTTATTACTGGATGGAGATTTTCACCCCAGAAAAAATTTGTTTGAGGCGTTGTAGCTAGAGAACAACGGCCAGCCAGCCACTACCCCCATTTCATGACAATCACCCATATAACTTTTGAGCATTTTCAGCATAGGAGATATCAATTTAAAACAACCTGAACATTCACCTGTTTACCTAATTTCTCTTGTAGGATAATATGGCATGCGACTTTTGTATTTACATTGTTTGCGGTTTCCTTTTTTAATATTGTAAATTGTCTACTGAAATTGAGGTTTTGGAAGTTCCCTTTGCTATGCATACTTCTTTATTTCTATAAAATGGAATCCCAATTACGGCTCGCTAGTATATGTATATCAACAAAATAATTTTTTTTTCGAGTGAAAAAGAAGCCAGAATCAGAAAGAATGCGTACCTATTATTACAATCAATAAAAATCCTTCATAGCGAGGAAAGTCAAAAAGTGGAAGTCATTTTTAAAAGAGTCGAAGTTTCAGAAGGAGTAGTATTTTCAAGGCCGATAATAAATATCGATGGCTGCCTTTCGAAACCTTATTCTACTGTCGGATCAGACTGAAAAACCGAAGGCGATAATCGGGAAAAATATATCCCTGATAGAGTACAAACTTTTTATCATTGCAATTGTAGACCTGAAAGAGCCTATTTAAATATCGATTGTTCCGTGAATGTTTCCTATAAAACGATCAGGATATTTTTTGGAATATCTAGATATTTAGATACAGGTCTGTCAAGTATACAATTCGAATGATCACTTGCTTTCCTTCTCCTATAGGTTAGACTAAAAAGTAACCCGGTAGTCGGACACGATAGTCGGTACCGATAATCGTATCTGATAGTCGTATTCGCCTAAAATATGGCCGCAAAAGTATTAAATCTTTTTGTGAAATTCCCATTGCAATACATACAGCCAACAATTTTAAAAATGGGTTTTGAAATCACAGACAGACACTCCAATTATAATTATATAGATAGATAGATAGATAGAAGATCGATAACCATATGAAACAAAACTATATTTTTAAATCACAGACAGACACGCCATTTACATTTATATAGATAGATAGATTTGAATGACGCCGCTCAGGTAATAGTATTCTACTTGTCATATCCTTTTGTTTGGTACCCATATCGAGTGGGTTGTAAAGAAAAGGTGAGTCCGGCATAGTTGGTCGCCATTTTGAATTTATAATGACAAAAAATAGGTAATTGTACTCTAATTATCATCCCCTTTCATTTGATACCCATGTCGGGGATCGGCGAGCCCAATTGCGAAATTCACCGGCCATCTTGGAACCGCCATCTTGATTTTTTTACAAAGTGGTCAGATTACATTGTCACTCGAACTAAATATATGTGCAAAATTTGAAGTTGAACGGTTATATGGAAGTGGGTCAAAATCAAGTTTTAAGTTTTGTCTACATACATACATCCATACATACATACAGATAGAGCTAATATACGGTGTATATAAATAGCCTAAAACATGCTCGCAAAAATACTGAATCTTCCAGTGAAAGTCCCATCCCGATCGGCCCAGCCGTTTCCGAGATTACCGCGGCCAAATAGACAGACATACAGACATACAGACAGACAAAAATTTTAAAAATAGTGGATTTTGTTTTAATTACATGTAAATAACCAAAAAAACTTAAAAAAACATAATTATTTTGAAATTACAGACAGACACTCCAATTATATTTATATAGATTCTTTCAAAACTGAATTCATATGGCGTTGAAAAGTAGCCGGGGCATTTTTTAGGCCAAAGGGCATTCGAACGAACTCATAATGCCCTTGAGGAGTGGAAAATTCTGTTTTCTTGCGATCCTCATCTTTAACTAAGATTTGGTGAAAACCTTTAGCAAGATCAAGGGTGCTGAAATATTGGGCTCTTCCCAATTTGTCCAATATATTGTCAATATTGGGTATTGGGAATTTATCTTCAATAGTTACCTCGTTGAGCTTTCAGTAATCTATTACAATTCGCCATTTTATTTTACCCGAATTGTCCAGTTTTTTGGGAACAATCCAGAGAGGACTACTGTAAGGAGAGTCACTTTCTCTTATTATTCCTTGCCTAAGCATTTCGGCCATTTGCTTAGATATTTCCCGTTCGTGAATTTGGGGATACCTATATATTTTTTGAGAATATGGGTTTACTGACTGTTGTTATGATTTGGTGTTTAATGCCAGAGGTGCTAGATAACCGATCTCATTCTTGAGAAAATAAGTCTTTATATTGCTTTAACAATTTATTCAAGTATTGTTTTTCTTCCTTGTTTAAATTGTCGAAAAACGTTTCGAATTCTATTGTTTCAGTAAATTCTATTTGATGGATTTCTTCGTAATTATAAGGGTAGGCATATAAGAATTTAATTTTATTATTATTTATATCCAAAGTATCGTTAATAAAATCTATATTAGCACCTATAGGTTTAAGGATATTAAAGCCAATTATTGCATCAAAATTTTTGTTGTCAAATTTAGTTGTTTTCCACGTCATGTAGGCATCCTCATTAAACTCTTTTGGTAAATCAGTCAATACTTCTTTAAAAACTATTGTTTCGGAATTTACTGTTTTGAATCTAATAGGAATATCTAAATTGCGTCTCTTATATTTAAGTAATTTATCCTCGTTTAATAAAGAAATTGTTGAACCTGAGTCTATTAAGCATTTAATTTGTTCTTTTCCTATTGTTAGTTGTACTATTGGTAAACATACTTCGGAGGCATTGAGTGAAAATTTACCTCTTCAACGTAATCTACTTCCATAGGCTCTTGTCGATGTTCATTGTTACGATTGTTTAAATGCTGCCGCCCCGACCGTTCAGTGTGATATCGTCTTGGTTCATTATATTGCCGAAATTGTTCGGAACTGTTTCCTCTATAATTATTCCGCTCCTGCCAGTTATTATATTGTTCCGAATTGTGCCCAGAGTAGTTTTGTCTCTGTCTAAAATGATTTGGTTGTTGCCAATTATTGTTTCGTCCCGAATTGTACTAGGATAATTTTGCTTGTTGGTTACTTTGTCGGAAGTTATAAGCATTATTTTGTTTAAATTCGTCAAATTTTCTTCCATTAAAAGAATTTAGATTAACTTGGTTGTTTGCAGTTGACTTATACTGATTAAACCTATTTCTATTGTCCCTAACCATACCTAAAGTTTCTAATAAACTGAATGCATCTCTTATATTATTAATATTCCTATTATAAATCACTGAGGATAAATTGGGATCTATATTTTCTAAAAATGTGCGTAATATTATAGATTCATTATTTTTCGCACAAAATTCTACTGGTTTTTCCGAGTCATACTCGTATTTTTCATTTAATTTAGATAAAATTTTTAATAGAGAAGAAAAATATTCGCTTACATTGGTACATTTAATAGATAAGGATCGGTGATATGGTTGGTGGTATGTCTCTCGAACTCCAAAGTTGTTGATGGGGACTGTTTTCACTTGATTCCAGGTTGCTCCAGATCCCAGGGTTCGAACAGCATCCAATGCTGGTCCTTGAATTTTGTTGATAATTGTAATTTGGTAGACATACTGCTTCACTAGTGGGTTGGAATCAAAGAGTGGCAGGAGTGTGTCAACTTCTCGCAAAAAGGAAGAAAGTGCATATTCTTTAGTTCCTCGGAATTCATGAATCCTTTGAGCGTCCTTCATTAATTCTTGTAAGGAAATCGTAACAGTAGGTGGGTATGGTGCTGCTGGTTGCTCGTCTGTCATGTTTGGCTGTAATTTATTGCCGGCCTAGATATTTTCACTTTCGTAATTAAGAAAATCGAATAACTGATTCTTTTTTTTTATATATATTTATTTTATATAACAGAAAATTTTTTTTCTTTATTTTTATTTAAATATTATTTTTATTTTTTTGCAATAAAATTTTCTGCAATTCACAATTCTGTAATTCTGTAATTCACGGCACTGCAATTTAGCTTCTTCTCAAACACTGTTGAACTTTTCATATCTTTTCCGAACCGATCTTTTCAAAAAAATAAAAAAAAACTTTTTTAACACACTTTATTTTACTATTACGATTTTAAAACAGAAAAAAAATTAAAAGTAAGTTCACGACCACTGGATCCACTTTCTTCGGAAAGGGATCCTACCAACTGCGCCAGTTTAGTATGGGTTTTAATTTTAATTAAAAAACGTCAAATTAAGTTTAATACATTTATTTAAGAGCTGCCCTTTAGAGATTCTCTTTATTTCGAATTCAATCTTAAGACTAACTTTATTATAAAAGCTTTTCTTTAGCTAGCTCTAGTAATCTGCTTACATTTTAATAATTCACGTTCTTCAAGATGTGAAGAATGTGTGGGAAAATATGCATCTTGTCATTCTCGTTGATTAAGCAAAACGTAATTAATACTCATGTTACGAAGATAATTATTTGTCTTGAGATTTATGTCTCCCGACGAATAATTATCTTTTTTTATTTTATTTTATACTGTAACGATGGAAGTTTTCAACGGGATGTAGAGGATCAAATTCTTCGTTTAAGGAATTTGTTGAAGTTACTGACGTAACTCGCGTTCCAATTTTAGTTTAGTACATAAATCATTAGTTCAGACATCAACCGGAGTTGTTACCTACAATCGTTGATTATGCTTTTTTCACAAACAGATGGCGCATAAATCATCACAATATATATATATATATATATATATATATATATATATATATATATATATATATATATATATATATATACATATATACATATATACATATATATATATATATATATATATATATATATATATATATATATATATATATATACATACATATATATATATATATATATATATATATATATATATATATATGAGCCGTTGAGAGTCATAGTGGCGTAAGTCATGTGTTATTAATTCGGAGTAAAATGAAACTCCGCGTTGTTCTTCAAAAAAAATCCCGTCTAGAGATACGAATATGTAATTCTTTTATGCCACTTTATAAACCATCAAAATTTTTGAATATAACCTTTAGTTTGTTTTTTTTCAGTCAAAACAACCCTTTTACAAGCTTTATACATAATATTAACTTCGTTTTCTGTGTGGGACAAATTTTGCGACCGATTTTTCGGCCACTTCCCGATATCCGGTGATGATCAAAGGCACAAACCGGTAACTTATAGCTACTATACTATACTATAGCACGGTAACTTATACCTACTTTTAATATGGGGCTGAACAGGGTGATGCGTAAATAGTATAATTTAGTTTTAACTCAATTTTTGAAAATTTTTGACTTACGCCACTATGATGATATATATATATATATATATATATATATATATATATATATATATATGGGTCATTCCAGCCATAATCGGCCGGAAAATGCAAGACCGCCCGGAAAATTAGTGAAAACATTTTTTTATGTTTCTCGCGATAAAAAAACATGAAAAACGTGTTTACTTTTTTTTGCAACATCTATTGTTTAATTAATTGAATAATTAAGTTTTTCGAGAAAATAAGCACTATTTATAAACAATTGAACAAAACAGTGGGTATTTATCATAGAAAAAATGTGTAAAATAGCGGTTTTGTAGCCTGATATTTACTCTTTCAGAAAATTGTCATACTATAATGTTTGACCTTGAACTTTGCTCAATGACAGCAAAAACAGCAAAAATATATATATATATATATATATATATATATATATATATATATATATATATAGATATATATATATATATATATATATATATATATATATATATATATATATAGCACTCAGACCGAGTTTCAGACTCCTACTGAATAAACTCACCACCCCTTTGTGTGACGCTTACCCCGCCCGGAACCGCCGCGAGGCATTACTTCGGGCGGGCGTCACCACCATGACCCTTTAGGTGTCCCTCTGGTGTTTACTCATAGGGGTTGCTACTGCTCTCGGCATTTCTTCGCCTTTCTCTGTTTCTTGTGGCTTCTTCTTGCCTTAACTTTCTGAGAATGGCCTTCAGGGTTTCTTCCACTTTCTTCCACATTTCCTCGGATCTCATCATATGCTTTACGATATTTTCCGGCGTTAGGGGCTCCTGGGCCGTTTCTTCTAATTCCGCCCTTTCCTCGGCGTATCTCGAGCAGGCAAAGAAGACGTGCTCTGCGTCTTCTTCCGTCGCTGGGCATACCGGACACAACGGTGAATCATCGTGGCCGAATCGGTGGAGGTATTTCCTATACCCCCCATGTCCGCTCAGGAACTGCGTGAGGTCGTAACTTACTTCCCCACGCTCCCTCAAAACCCATACTTCCACGTTAGGGATAAGTCTGTGGGTCCAACGACCCTTAACAGACTCGCCCCATTTCCCCTGCCATTCCCTTAAGGACTCACAGCGCGCAATCTGCCGCCGTACCCTTCTTGGCTGTCCCCTATCATATTCTGGGTCATAGAGACGCATGCCCTCCCTCGCCAGAATATCTACAGGAATCATCCCCGCTATCACGCACGCCGCATCGTCGGACGTGGTCCTGTACGCGCAGCAAGCGCGGACTGCACTTAACCTATATGCGGCCCTCCATTTTCTGCAATTTGCAGTCCTGTTTAACGCTGCTGCCCACACTGGCGGTGCGTATAACAGGACTGAGCTGACCACCCTCCCCAAGAGGAGGCGGCGACTCGGTCTAGGGCCCCCAACATTGGGCAGCATTCTTGCGAGTGCTGCACAAATCGCAGAAGCTTTGTCTGCCGTGCCCTCCAAGTGCGCCTTGAAATTTAGCCTCCGATCGATCATCACCCCCAGGTACCTTAGAGCGGGCTGTTATATATATCTTGAGGGCCCTTAGGGGTTTCACCAGAAAATGTTAATGCTCTTACGGTTTATTGCTAATCCCTTTTATTTATTTTCAAAACTGCTACAATCAACAAGGAAACTTTAAGTATGCTTTTTTTTTTATACTGCAAACAACGACAAAAAGAAAAAAACGAACAATCGCTTTAAATTCGGTAATAATCCTTTAATAAATTCATTAAAAACTTTCACAACCTAGCGAAGTATAACCATAACAAAATAACAATAATATTTCACATTAAATTAATAAACACTCTGAAATCGTATCTTTCAACCACGGCGCTTAATTACACATCAATTACAAAATTTAGAATTAAATAGGATTTGTTTTTCACAGCTTAAATCCTTTTATTTAAGTACATTTTTATATTTTAAACCAATTTATCCATTTTTACACTGTCCTCGTTTACCTGATTTATTTACTTATATTGATGTCACCCCAAGGATTTTTCTAACTAAGTCGAACTTTAATAATTAAAACTTGGCGAGGGATAATACATATCCCTTTACTAAAACACCGCCCGCCGCGGACAAAGATTAAGATTATTTTTTTGATTCAATACAACCAATTTTTCAAACTAAAACAAACCGCCCGCCGCCGGTTATGGTTGAGACAATCCTTTTAATTTTTAACACGCCGATTCAAGTTAAGACGCGATCCGCCGCCGGTTAAAGTTAGAACAATACTTTTAAATTTTCGGACAACGCCCGCCGCCGATCAGAGTTAGAACAACACTTAATTAAATTATTAACTTTTACCGCTATCGGGCCCGGCCGTGGTTCCGAAAAACGGAAAATTCCCACGCCGCAAGGAAAAAGCTGCCGATCTCGGCAGAAAACAGATTTTCTTACCGCCCGAATGTGCAGCAAACAGACAAGATTCGAGCTGAAACCTGACACCTGATTCTGATAAGAATAATTTTTATGTTGATCCACTGGGTTTATCACCGTGGATTTCTACGAAATTATTGCAACGGAAAAATGTGCAATATTGCATTTGAGTTTCCCGTGTGATAATTTTTTAATGAATGTTAGGAATTTAAAAATGAAATATAATCTCATAATTTGAATTTTGGATTATGATTATTAATTTAACGATTATGAACGATTATGATTAATTTATTTTTTGGTTTTTTGTTTATAACAACTCCTTGGGGGGCTCAATAAGAGCAATGCTACGAAGCAAAGCAAGGGGGCATTGCTCGTATTTAAAATTGTATGAAATTTGTTTGTTGGCAAATCGTGTTGTGTTTTTGGCGGATTTAGGGCGGGACGTACAGAGCCTTTACTTACGCTAGATTATGCTTTTTTTTAAATTCTATCAGCCTTTAAGGGCGCATTTGGTTATTGATTATTCTTTAGGCTTACACCTCTAAGGGCCTTAAGGGCGCATCAAATTTTACAATTTTTCTTGCCATAAGGGATTCCTGTATTTACTTTGACAAGTGTTTCTGTTGTTTATTTCCTATTCTTGATTTCCTTAAATTAATTTTTATATTTGGTTGCAATTTTCGCTTTATAAGTTCTTATTCTAATTTTACTGTTTGCTTATTTCTTATTTTTGGTTTGTTTATTTCCTTACATTTGCTTATTATTAAAATTACTGTTAATATTTTCTTTTGTTTATTATGTTTCTAAAGCTTTTCGCCCACTAACTGTTTTTTGAATTTACAGGTTTTAAGGGCCCTAAGGGCGTGTGTATTATTTATCAATCTTGACTTTCCACAATTCTTAAGTTTACTTCTACAATGTTTCTTATGCTTTACCTTTTGTAATTGTTATTATCTAATAATTTTTTACCTTTTGAAATTTAGCTTTCGTTTTGAGATTTTCTTACATTGGCTTATTATTAAAATTACTATTAATATTTTTTTTGTTTATTAAGTTTCTAAGGCCTTTCGCCCACTAATTGTTTTTTTGATTTTCTTTCATTTTACCTTTTGTAATCCTTATTATCTAATAACTTTTACTTTTATAATCTTACAAGATCTATATATTTCTAATAGTTCTCCCATTTGGGAATAGTTCTGGGTAGCGTCAAGGAGCGCGTTCGTGGCCTCTTGGGCGGATGGGGTCAATGTAACAGCCCTTCTCGGGGGTATACTTATAGATCGGGCGGAGTTAGTTGGACATGGTTATTTATAGTTTTTGTGCACCTGAACACATTTTATGTGACCTTTAATATGAGGGATATGGCGTACGCTAAGAGTAGCAAGAGGACTAGGCTATTATGTAATGGTCGCGTTTAGCGGTTCGATTTATTTTGCTGGTTGTACTAGTTGTACAAGGCTTGGAGCCTGAATTAGCTGCGAGGAATAGTATGACTTCTATGTTAACGGTGGACTGGGAGTAACTTGCCATTAGAGCCGTTTATTTGGGTGCGATAGTGAATGTGTGAACATTGGTACATGTGTAACTTAACGCTATTATTATTCTATTATTGAGTTCAGTAATTTATTCGTAGAAGGGTTTCAGGCGGTTATTATGGACTACGGTTTGTTTGTTACCTATTTTAATTTTGGTGTTCACGGGGCTCGTAATTGCTACTATAGGATAAGGACCTCTCCAGATGGCAGATAGTTTGCCCTTCCGGTTTTCGCTTTTTATAAGGACTTGGTCGCCTACATGGAAGGTGTGGGTTCTAGTAGTTTGGTCATAGTGGGCTTTAGACTTCTGTTTACTTGCTAGTAAATTTTGCCGGGCTATTGAGTATGTCTTTTGTAGTTTATACTTTAGAAGGTGGTAGTAGCTTTCGTGATTGTATAGTGGCTCGGGATCCTTTTTTAGATTTGAAGGGACATCAGGCGAGAAACCGTAAAGACAGTCCATGGGAGTTAGCTTGGTGCTGTCGTGAATACTATTATTATAGACGAACGCGGCGGTTCGTAAATATTGATCCCATGATTTGGGGTTTTGGTCAGTGATACTACGCAAATATTCTACTAGGGGCCTGTGGGCCCGTTCTAGAGCGCCGTTGGATTGGGGATGATAGGCGGAAGTTTGTAGTTTCTTAATTTTTAGGAGTTTGCATAGGCCCTTGAATAAGCCACTGAGAAAGTTGGTGCCCTGGTCGGTTACTATGCTTTTCGGTATCCCGTAGCGGGTAATGATTTGATCAAAGACTATCTGCGCAACGGTTTCGGCTTCGGCGTTCGGGATAGCATAGCAATCTAGGAACTTGCTTAAGTTATCTTGAAATGTTAAGATGTACAGGTTTCCGGAATTAGTAGTTTCTAGGGGTCCCACTATGTCGAGATATACCTTGTCGAATGGTCTTTCGGCCACGTCTGTGATTACCATCGGCATTTTGAGGGCCGGCGTGGACTTATTTGTCTGACACTTTCTACATTTACGAATATATTTCCCTATGTCCCTGAGCATATGGCGCCACCAGTACTTTCTACGGATTCGTTTATATGTTTTGATTACGCCCTGATGTCCTCCGAAAGCGGAGTCATGATAGTCTTTCAGGATGGTGGCTATCTCTTCGGGATCTGTGATTACCGTGATTTTGGGCTTTTGATTAATTTCAGCCTCTTGAGGGGGGTTGGTTTCGACTAATGTGTCCACGGGGTTCTGCGAAATTGGGGATTCGGGTGAATTGAGTGGTTGGTCATCTGAGTTTTTAATACCGTTGCCTTCGGGGGCAATGCCTACATCTGTTACCTCAATTAGGGCCTCTTGTTCGGGCGTAGGATTTTGTCTCTCGCCTCGTGCTTGGGCACGGGTGACTACGTTGCATCTTTGGTTGTGGCCTCCTGGGGGAGGTTCCATGGGTGAGTGGACTACTGCTTTGACAGTGGAAGTTTGTTGAGTCTTGGTGTCTTGCGGTATACGACTGAGGGCGTCGGCATTAGTATTATATTTGCCGGGTTTGTATTCAATATTGTAATCGTATTCGGAGAGCTTGTGGTGGAAGCGCACCAATCGGGTGGTAGGGTCTTTTACGTTGAATACTCCTTTCAACGGTTTGTGATCAGTATACACTGTGAATGTGCGACCTTGTAGGTAGCACCTGAAATTTTTCACAGCCCAGACTATTGCTAAAAGCTCCTTCTCTATGGTGGAGTAATTACGCTCAGCCTTGTTCAGGGTTCGACTGGCGTAGGCAATGGGTTGGTCTTTTCCAACTTCCCCTTGTGAAAGTACAGCCCCAAGGGCTTCACTACTGGCATCTGTAGTCAGATTAAAGGGTTTAGTGAAGTCGGGGTAGATTAGTAGGGGGGGCTTGACCAGTGCTGCCTTGATTTGGTCGAAGGCTTCTTGGCATCTAGGGGTCCAAGAGAATTTTACGTCCTTACGGAGAAGGTTGGTTAGAGGTCGGACGATTTTTGAGAAATCGGGAATAAATTTTCTATAATAATTCGCGAGTCCGATGAAAGATTGGACCTGGCGTATAGTGCGCGGTTCCGGGTATTCTTGGACGCACGCCGTTTTCTTGGGGTCTGGGAGCGCTCCTTTCTCTGAGCAGATGTGCCCTAGGTAGACTACCTCCTTTCGTAGGAATTGGCACTTTTCGGACTGCAACTTGAGGTTATGCTCCCTCAGTTTGTCGAAAACCTTTCTGAGCTTCTGGTTGTGGTCTTCTAGGCTCTTACCATAGATGACAATGTCATCTAGGTAGACGAAACATTCTAGGCCCTGAAGGCCGGTGAGTACGTAGTTCATTAGTCTTTGGAACGTAGCCGGGGCTCCTTTTAGCCCGAACGGCATACGTTTGAACTCGTAGTGCCCGTAATTGGTACTGAAGGCGGTTTTATCTTGATCCCTGGGATCGACCAGAACTTGGTGATAGCCGCTGGCTAGATCAAGAGTGGTGAAGTAACGTGAGTGTCCTAGCTGGTCTAAGATCTCTTCTATGCGTGGCAATGGGAAGGCGTCGCCAATTGTTTTTTCGTTAAGTTTACGAAAATCGACGACGACACGCCACTTTTTCTCACCGTCGGCGCCTGTCTTCTTGGGAACTAGTAGGAGAGGGGAGTTCCATGGGCTTTTGCTAGGCTGTACTATATCGTTTTCCAGCATTTCTTGTAATTGATCATTTATTATCTGCCTCTGACTTTCTGGCAGTCGGTACATCTTCTGGTTTATGGGTGCCTGGTCCCGTATTAAAGGTATTTCGTGTTGGATTGCGGTTGTATGCGTGAGGAGATCGCCCTTTAGATGGAAAATATCGTGGTATTCGTAGCAGAGGTCGGTAATCGACTGTCTTTCCTCCGCGCTTAGGTTTTCGTCCAGATTCAACTCCTTTTTGATCTGTTCTAAGCGGGCTTCGAGGTCTTGTGAGACCTGGTATTCGGGGTTTGGAAATGAATACCGGATGTTTTTAATTCTTGCCTCGGTCTTGCTCTTTGGGGTTTGCGTACCTAATCGTTTGCTTTTTAGAAGTTTAGAGGCAGGGGTGTATGGTGCCTTTGCTTGGGAAGTTGTTCTCTTTTTCTTTTTTATGGGTGAGGGTGATGGAGTTTGTTGGCCAACGTTGGGGCTCTTGTACTCGCAAGCACCGTTAGTTTGGTAGGAGCCTTGGGGGCTATCTTGGTCGGCGCACTTAGAGTTGCATGCGGACCATATCGTTATTAGATGATTGATTAGGAATAGAGCGACTGTGTTTAAGAAAGTACGAATGGCAGTTAGACTGGGGATCTCTGAGGCATATGTTTCAGGGACCATGGGGGCCAAATCTATGGTGGGTTGTTTTACTACGGTCGGCCGTGGTATCGCTTGAAGTGGTATTATTACATATTTACTGGTTGGGACCAGTGTTAGGTTAAGTGCGGATATGGACACTGGGATGTTGGTACTGTTAAGAATGCTTACCGGAACTGTGTCCTTTCCCTTGGGTAAAAGGCTATTTGAGAGGAATACTCCGGGTTTTAGTTCCTGAGACAGACAGACCATTTCTTCCTTTAGGTTTAGCGGCACTGCGATTATTTGTTGGGTACGGGCCGGCACTCGCGTCGCCAGTCCCAATTCTATCGTAGTCCGTATAGGTTCCCTTTGACTTTCGATTTTGTCAGTCGACCTTTGGGTTTTGCAGTCAGCCTCCGAGTTAGGGGCCTTGGAGACAGTATGGGTTTCCATACTGTGCCTCACTTCGACTGCCCGTTCTTTGGGCGAATGTTCGTCGAATGTCAATGGAACGCTAAACTCTTCAGGGTTTGTTATTGTACGAGGGAACTTCAAATTTCGGTTAGGCCCCTCTACGTGGCAATTATCCGAGATGAAGTCGTACCCTAATAATCCATCATTCAGAAAGTCTGGTGTATCCTCTACTACCTGGAAAGAGCTAGGGATTTTAGTGGAGAGGTCGAAATTTCCTTGACAGCTCCCTATGGTTTCTGTAGTTCCGGCAGGGGTTAGGAGGGTGCATTTTTCTTCCTGATTTATTTTGACCTGGGATTTAAGCCTATTTTGTTTGATGACGCTTACCTCAGCGCCGGTGTCCACTACTAATTTGACTTTGCCTTTACGGCTGATATCTAAGGGTAAGGTAGCTAGTGGAAGTTTGACTCGGGGCGACTGAGGTGTACCCTTGGGAGTGAGTGGACTTATTGTTGTCGGGCCAGGGAATTTTGGCTCGACGGCTCGTCGTTTCCCTGCTGCTTTTCTTCCCACATTCTCTTCTGAGCGCACTCGCTTACTACGTGGCTTCGGCGGCCACAAAAATCGCACTTTCGGCTTACCTGGTACACTCGTGGGGTTCTTTTACTAGGTGCGTTTGGATTGGGTTGGCCCGATCCGGGGTGAGGACTCCTTCTATTGTCATCAGCCCTACCCTGGGAGTTCATATAATTATTCGGCGGGTAATTTTGAGGTGGGGTGTTGTTGTAATTATTATAGGGATTTTGTAAGGGGGGCCCGTTCCTGACCATGGCTTGATTACGTTCATACTTAAGTCGGCGACACTCTCTGACGTCGTGCCCATAATTTTGGCAGTGTGAACATAATGGGGTGTTTTTACGCTTCATACATTCGCTGTATGTGTGTCCCCGTCGTCGGCAGAAGGTGCAAGTTATGTTTGCGAGTGTTTGGGACTGTGTAGATCTGTTGGAAAAGGAACTAGGCTGAGGTACTCTTTCTTGTGTGAGTGGTAGTGTTTGGTTAACGAAGTGTTGTGTTGTCTGTGGTGCGGGCGTTGGTGACTGATAGATGGGGTATTGTTGTGGTGTTAAGGGCGGTGGTGACTGGTATATGGAGTGTTGTTGTTGTTGTATGAGCGGTGGTGGCAATGGAGTGTTAGCAGATGGGGCTGAGTTAGGGGGTATCTGCGATGCCGTGGGGGTGATTCCATGCGTGGGTGTCCAGCTTATATTACTTTGGAAGGGAATATTTTGTGAGAGGGGGATCCCAGAGGGCGGATTGCTGGGTACTGGCTGACTCATAGCGTACGTCGTGGGGGTTGTGTTAGGCTGCAGGTGCATGACTGTTAGTTGCAGGCGTTCCATATCTAATGCCTTTTGAATTAATGTATCCAGTGTTTGATCTTCTAAGGTAAGAAGGTATTGGCAGAGGTAGGGGTTATTGACCCCGCTTTTAAGAGCATCTTTTGCAAAGTCATTAAGCTGCGCCTGTACTGTTTGGACACTTGCGGCACCATACTTGGTGGTGGCCGCCTCTTTGCAAGATTGTAACATCTGCTTAATTCGAGCCGTGAAGGCTATCAGGGTCTCTAAGGGATATTGCCGCAGAGTGATTAATTTGTTTACCAGTTCCTGGTAAGTTTCTCTGGGCAGGTATGTTTGATTAAGTAATTTTTCAGCCTCTTCGAATGTGGCTGGTTGAGTGGAGGCTATTAATTGGTAGGCTTCGCCTCGTAGCCTCGTGGGATAGATCTGTAAAAAGGCTGGTTTGTCTGTGTCGTTCAGACACTGAACCACGCGGTGACAACATCCCAAAAACGTTTGTAGATCTATCACTATATTGGGGGATTGACCGCCTGAGAAAATAGGAACTAATTCGGAAGTAAGACGGGCGACTTTTGTATAATCCGCCATTTTGAGGGGCTTTATATTTTTGTAGGCGGGATCTTCTAAGGTAAGCTCCTTTTCGGAGTCTGAAAATGATACACTAACCCAATTAAGTAGCACTTCGGCCTTACTTGGGTCCCTGACGCTACTCGCAGAATTATCTAATTCCTGCCTACTTAAATTTTGAGGATCTTCTATTTCCTTACTTTCTAGGGGGTTTAGGCCCGGGAATTCTTTAAAATCCTGGATCTCCTGTACGAACTTCTTGGTAGCTTCTCTAAACTGATCTATCTGGGCGAGTCTTTGCCCGTGGCTCTTAGCTACTTGTTTATTGAGTAAGTCGTACTGGGGGATCGAAGATTTTTTGCCTTCCCTGGCTTCTTTATACAAATGGTCTAAATAGGCTTGTAGACTTACTTGACTAGGTCCTGTTCTTATTCGCCCGCTGCGTAGTCTGCTTGGTGATAACGGTGCAGTGAGTGGTGTTGTGGATGTGCCTGGTGTGGCAATGGGCACCTGTAGGGCTGCTACTGTTGATTGTAGTTCAGGAACTGTTGATTGTAGTGCTGGGGTAGAAGTAGCTGGAATTACGCCTGTGGTTAACGATGGCGTTTCTGGATCGCTGGAGCTGGAATCGTTGAGTGGATTTTCGCTGTCCGACATCAACTATTGGGCAGGGATGAAGCCCGCGTAAGTCCCTCGATGAAATTACAATGGGGGTGAGCGCGTGCCCGCCTGGAGCAGAGGCACCGTGGATGAACACCCCCGAGCGAAGATTTTAGAAAAGCTAAAGGCCTTTAGCTTACTGGCCTCACTTTAATTCACTTTAATTACAGGTTAGTAATGTTGAAGGGCTAATAGTCGAAGCCCTTGATGATTTTAACGTTGAT
Source organism: Thereva unica (assembly GCA_949987705.1). Lineage (NCBI taxonomy): Eukaryota > Metazoa > Arthropoda > Insecta > Diptera > Therevidae > Thereva > Thereva unica. Next base: position 132,372,941 of record OX465281.1, read on the forward strand.
TCTTGATGATTTAACTTGGGATTCCCACGTCGGGGGAGCGTCTATAGTTAAAACGTCCCCTTGTTGGTTCTTAACGAACTTTATCCTGGGCAGGGATGAAGCCCGCGTTAGTCCACCGGTGGCACCTTTGGGTGCGTTGCAGGGCAGGGAGGTTTCTACCACCTATAGTTGTAACTGCCCTGTTCGTTGTTCGCATAGGATCCGGGGTCAGTGCCTCTTCGATCTCGTGCCCTCAGAACTAGGCTCGGTCCTGAGTTTAAGGGTTAGGGTGCCAATACCCAGCACTTGATCAAATGATAGGCTCGCTCGGATCCTACCGGCTGCGCCAAAATGTTATATATATGTATCTTGAGGGCCCTTAGGGGTTTCACCAGAAAATGTTAATGCTCTTACGGTTTATTGCTAATCCCTTTTATTTATTTTCAAAACTGCTACAATCAACAAGGAAACTTTAAGTATGCTTTTTTTTTATACTGCAAACAACGACAAAAAGAAAAAAACGAACAATCGCTTTAAATTCGGTAATAATCCTTTAATAAATTCATTAAAAACTTTCACAACCTAGCGAAGTATAACCATAACAAAATAACAATAATATTTCACATTAAATTAATAAACACTCTGAAATCGTATCTTTCAACCACGGCGCGCTTAATTACACATCAATTACAAAATTTAGAATTAAATAGGATTTGTTTTTCACAGCTTATGTAAATCCTTTTATTTAAGTACATTTTTATATTTTAAACCAATTTATCCATTTTTACACTGTCCTCGTACACGGTTACCTGATTTATTTACTTATATTGATGTCACCCCAAGGATTTTTCTAACTAAGTCGAACTTTAATAATTAAAACTTGGCGAGGGATAATACATATCCCTTTACTAAAACACCGCCCGCCGCGGACAAAGATTAAGATTATTTTTTTGATTCAATACAACCAATTTTTCAAACTAAAACAAACCGCCCGCCGCCGGTTATGGTTGAGACAATCCTTTTAATTTTTAACACGCCGATTCAAGTTAAGACGCGATCCGCCGCCGGTTAAAGTTAGAACAATACTTTTAAATTTTCGGACAACGCCCGCCGCCGATCAGAGTAAGAACAACACTTAATTAAATTATTAACTTTTACCGCTATCGGGCCCGGCCGTGGTTCCGAAAAACGGAAAATTCCCACGCCGCAAGGAAAAAGCTGCCGATCTCGGCAGAAAACAGATTTTCTTACCGCCCGAATGTGCAGCAAACAGACAAGATTCGAGCTGAAACCTGACACCTGATTCTGATAAGAATAATTTTTATGTTGATCCACTGGGTTTATCACCGTGGATTTCTACGAAATTATTGCAACGGAAAAATGTGCAATATTGCATTTGAGTTTCCCGTGTGATAATTTTTTAATGAATGTTAGGAATTTAAAAATGAAATATAATCTCAAATTTTAATTTTGGATTATGATTATTAATTTAACGATTATGAACGATTATGATTAATTTATTTTTTGGTTTTTTGTTTATAACAGGGCTATGAGTGGATGATCTGTTCCCCTACCTTGATCCTCACGGATACTGGCTTTCGCCGTTTGCTGATCACCACTGCTTCAGTTTTGTGCTCAGCAAGCTTCAACCCAGCGCGTTCTAACCACGCTTTTATTTCCCAGATCGCTTCGTTCGCATACAGTTCGATGTCATCTGGGTGTTTTCCTTCGACAACTACCCCGATATCATCTACGAACCCGATCGCCACTGCTTCTTTTGGAAGACGAAGCCCCAATACATCATTGTACATTGCGATCCATAGGAGAGGGCCCAGGACGGAACCTTGCGGAACCCCGCATGTTGTCCCGAACACTTTAGGACCATCATCCGAATCACAATGAAGCGACCTACCCTGCAGGTAGTCGGCCACTACACGCACTAGGTACTTAGGTGTGCCAAGCTCGATTAACGCCTCAACTATTTTGCTCCACCTTGCTGAGTTGAAAGCATTTTTTAAGTCGAGGGTTATCAGTGCGCAGCAGTGATTCTTCTCTATGGCGGCTTTTGCTATGCCCGCCACCATATTGATTGCATCAGTAGTCGTCCTTGCCTTTCTGAAGCCGAATTGCTTGTCTGACAGGCCACGTGCCCTTTCGACGCTAGGGAGAATCCTGTTACAGATCACCCGCTCGAAAAGTTTGCCTATGCAACTAAGGAGGCATATCGGTCTGTAGGATGATGGGTCCCCTAAAGGCTTGTTCGGCTTCGGTAGGAGCACGAGTTTCTGCTGTTTCCATCGCTCCGGGAAGATCCCCTCTCTCAGGCACGCTGTGAAGACTTCAGCGAACCTGTCTGGCGCTATTGAAGCTGCTAGCTTCGCCGCTTTATTTGGTATGCCATCCATGCCAGGGGCCTTATTGATGGCTACCTTTTTTACAGCCTCCAGAATTTCATCTGCGGTCACCGCAGGTACCTTTTCTGGGTCCACCTGAAGAGTGGGTAGTTCGGCGGCGCGTACGTTCTGTGGAAACAGGACGTACACAATGCTCTGGAGCAGCGCGGGGCAGGTGATCGGCGGAGAGCGTTTGCCCTTGACCGCTGACATAACCATTTTATAGGCTCCACCCCAGGGGTCCGAGTCTGCTTCTCTGCACAATCTTTTGAAGTGCTCGGATTTACTTCTAGCGATGGCCTTGTTCAGCCTTCTCCTCGCTTCCTTGTATCTCTGAAGGAGTTCATCGAAATCAGGACGGTTCCGATTTCTTTAAGTTCTCCTTCTCGCTTTCAGGCAGGCCCTTCGGCAATCGTTGATCTCGGCGTTCCACCAGAAGTTTGGTGGGTGTTGCCGATTGCCGGCGCTCCGAGGCATGGATGCATCACATGCCTGTTTTACTGAATCTTCGATTCGCTCTGCCCCTTCCCTGGCACCTCCTGCCGACCTCGCATCATGCAGGAATACTTCCTCGAACACCTCTGTGTCGAGTTTATTTACGGCCCATCCTCTAGCCGTTCCGTACGTAGGATTCCTCTTTTCTATACCCTGGCCTACCTCGAAGATGATGGCTTGGTGGTCGCTGTGCGTGTACAAATCGCTCACCCGCCATTGTAGGTCCTTGGCTACTGAATCGCTCACGTAAGTGATGTCGATTACAGACGATCTCCCACCCCTTTGGAAGGTGTTTTCGCCTCCGGTGTTGACCAACACCACGTTAAGTCGCGAGAATACTTCTAGAAGTATGCGCCCTCTTGCATTCGTTTGTCGACTGCCCCATTCGACAGCCCAAGCATTGAAATCACCCGCTAATATTACCGGGTGATGGCGACTCGCGTCGGCGGCTAACCTTTCCAGCATCGACTCGAAATCGTCTAGTGTCAGGCTTGGCGCCGCATAGCAGCTGTAGACGTGTATTCCGCCTACTTTTGCCCGCGTGAAGCCATTCTCTGGGCTTCTCATGGTATCTTCCATGGCTCGGCTCCCACACGTCCATATCGCTGACGTGCCGCTGCTATCGTTTATCCAGACGCCGCTGTGCAGGTTTCTATACTGCTCGCAGACGATTGCGACGTCGATTTTTTCGTCGTAGACTGTCTGTGCCAGCAGATCTTGTGCTGTTTGACAGTGGTTCAGGTTTATCTGTATGAACCTTATCTTCGTCTGTTTTTCAGCGCCTCCTTGAATGCCGGACATCTGTTACCTCCGGTCACGTGCCCACTATCTCTGCCCTCAATTTCCTTACAAATTAGACATTTTGCAGCTTGGTCACACTCCTTTACCTTGTGACCCTCTTTCCTGCAGCCTCGGCACAGCCTTCCTCTATCCTGGCTGCTGCTGTAGTTTTTCGCTATGTGACCGAACTTCATGCATTTGAAGCACGGTTTTAGCGATACCCGCTCCCGCATTCGGCATACAACCCAGCCGACTCGAATCTTACCTGCTGCGATAGCCTTCTTCGCAGCATCAACAGGCAGGCTTATAAACGCCGTCTGTGTGCCCCCCACGACTCTCTTAGCCTGAGGACATCCTTTTCTTCGACCGTCAGACCTAGCTGGGTCCTCAGTGCTTCGCAGACCTCTTCCTTGGTTGTGATCTCATCTAAGTCTCTACACTCGATCACCACCGTATTTGTGCTTTCTCTCACCTCAGCCACCCCGCTTATCGATGCTTTTACCTTCTGCTCTAAGTCTCCGGTCTTAGCATCTCCCCTCTTTAGCTCAAGCAGGAGGTCGCCCTTTTGCGTTCTTCTGACCCTTTTTACGCTACTTCCGACCTCTGCGAGGGAGGAATCTGTCCTCACCTTGCGAAGGATCTCCGCGTAAGTCGCTTCCCCTTTGGTCGTGATGATAATGGCATCCGACCTGGTCTTTTGTTTCAGCTTGCTTCCCTCTTTCAACCTTCTTTTCTTCAGTTTCCTCTTTTTGCGCTCCACCGTCGACCAGGCAGAACCTTCCGGGTTCCTGCTCTCGTTTATGACGGGGCGTGCCGCCTGCAGTGGGGCTGGCTCGGCCACTGCTTCGGGAGTCTTTCCCTTTTTCCTCTTGGGGGTGTGCTGCAGCTGCACCTCCTCATTGAGCTCTCTACGGCGCTTGCGCGGCCGCGGTTCTTTACTCTTCTCTTGGGGCCGTTTCTCTCCAGCATCCCCGGTTGATCGGCTCTCTTTATGTTGCGGCAATTCTTCTGTTTGAGCCGATGTATCCACCAGCTCTTTCGCCCTTTGCTGCTTCACTATTTCCTCCTTTGCTTTGAGGTAGGTTGACCTAATCTTCTCTTTTATGGCGAGCTCGACGTTTTTCTTAGCGTCGACATATTCCATGAGGTCTCTTATCATAACCCCTAATTTCTCAAAAGGGGATGATTGAGCCTCCTCCGCTGTGGTCGCCGGAGTGCTCACCCTCACTTCACCATTTTTCGCTGACCCAAGGTGCTCTAGGTCGTTTGTACTCTTTGTCGGCGGTGTCCTCGCCGTCTTGTTGCTCCTTGGGATGGAATTCTTTGGATTTCCTTCTTGGGGAGTCGCACTTTGTTGCTCAGGACCTGGATGTTCCGAGTCCTTAGCACTCTTAACTGGTGGTGTTCTCACCGTCTTTATGCTCCTTTGGATGGAATTTCCATCTTCCGGAGTCGCTCTTGGTTGGACCATAAAAGCCCTAGCTGTGTTTGGAGCTTTGGGAGGTGCTCCAACCTCGTTGGTTTTTGATGGTTTCTCTATTTTGAATCCCACGAGTTGCGCGAGAAAGGACAGTCACCCATGGCAGAGCTCCGCATTACCACGGGAAGGCTATATTGAAACCGAAGGTCGCCTGGTATTCGGAGTTCATCGTTAGCGGTACACTGACGCAGTACCATTCATCCCCTCAGCACGATAGTGCACGATAGTGTCCACCTTGGGATTTCGTGAATATATCTTAGTCAGCCACAAGCCTAAGCCTCACCACCGCGACAAGGTGTAGATGCAATATATATATATATATATATATATATATATATATATATATATATATATATATATATAGGGTGTCCCACATAAACTTACAAAGCGGCCGGCTGTGGATAGGGCTTGGATAGACGAACAAAAAATCGTATGGGTGGGGGGGGGAAATCGTAACGGTTTAGCCGTTAGGGCGTTTTGAAGTTTTTTTGCTAAAGTTGTACATATCACCCTGTATTTTTGTAACCGTATAACCTATTTTCATGGTTATGGTACCAGTACACGCAGAATCTACAATGGTAAAAACAATGGTCCTATCTTACCAACTTTTGGAGTTATGAATCGCCAAAGTCAAAATTTTGTTATTTTTTCACTAAAATTTCAACTAAAACCACCTTTTTCTCCAAAAAATACGTGATAAACCAATATTTTTTTTAAAAAATTGGAAAGCTTTGACAATTTCCTATAAAAAATTTATAATAACTTTTACGCTAGGGCCTTTACTTTTGAAGTTGTAAGCAACGTTACGATTTCCCCCCCCCCCCACTCATACGATTTTTTGTTCGTCTATCCAAGCCCTATCCACAGCCGGCCGCTTTGTAAGTTTATGTGGGACACCCTGTATATATATATATATATATATATATATATATATATATATATATATATATGTATATGTATATATATATATATATATATATATATATATATATATATATATATATATAGGGTGGCCAAATTATTATACTCAACTGATTTTTTTGTAATAAAAACTACAAGAAAGTTTCGATGGAAAGACTGGCCTCACAGATAGCAGAGTGGTTCCCAGATGGAAATTTCATATTTATTCATGATTCTGCAAATGTCACAAGGCCAAATCTATCACCTAATATTTAAAAGATAATAATATCAACACTTTGAACTGGCCTGGTAACTCCCCTGACCTGAATCCCATCGAAAATGTGTGGGCAGTCCTTAAAAATCAAATAGCCAAAGAAAAAATTGTAACCAATAAAAGTTAGTCGACACAACACTCCGAAACTGCAACAGGTAGCTGTATCATGCATTGAAAGTATGCCACGTCGCATCCAAGCTGTAATAGCAGCAAAAGGAGGAGTTACTAAATATTAAAATATTTTTTTTTTATTATTTTTAGTATAGATAAGGAATAAACTGAAGTTGCAAATGTTCAATTATATTTGAAATATGTTCAAATAAAATATTAGAAAAATACAGAAAATTTTGCTAGAGTATAATAATTTGGCTACCCTCACCCACCACCCACGTATATATATATATATATATACGAGGTGTGGCAATTAAGTTCCGGGAATTCGTCAATAAAACACGAAAAAATTAAGTCCGAAGTTTATTATCGACCTTCACAATAGTCTCCCTCTAACTCTACACAACGTTTCCAACGTTGCTCCCATGATTGGAAGCACCCTTGGTAATCCTCCGACGTTAGACCGTTCAGCACCCTTGTTACGGCTTCCTTGACCTCTTGTACGCCACCATGGTGAATTCCCTTGAGGTACGACTTCATCTTGGGGAATAAGAAAAAGTCGCAGGGGGCTATATCAGGGCTATAGGGTGGCTGCGGCAACGTTGGAATGCCGTTTGCCAAAAACTCACGCACAACTAATGAGGAATGGGCCGGCGCGTTGTCGTGGTGCATTTGGTGCATATGGTGCGTTTCGTGACGCGACTTTAAAAAAGCACTTCCAAAAAACACGCATAAAACACAAACTGAACGTGCGATCGACTTCAAACTTTGACTGTAACTGAAGAAAGGTCACTGCCCTCTAGACATGTATATACAAAATACGCAGTGTTACCAGTTTTCGAATTATAACTAAGTTCCCGTAACTTATTTGCCACACCTCGTATATATTAGGGTGGCCCTCTCTTGTATGGAGGGAAAAAAATTGCTTAGATTCTAAGTCTCACCCCCTAGAAATATGCGAATAGGCAAAAAACTAAGAAATTTAAAATTTTAGGCAAATCGGAAAAGATTTAGAGGTCGCTCATGGCGAACGAAATCTTCAAAAATGATGATTTTTTACCTTTTTGCACTTTGTTCAACCCTAATTACCATTTTATCAGCCGTAAAAGAGTCAATAAATATTTTTTATCCATTCTACAGATTATTACCTTTCAAAAATGATCAAAAGTTTACAAATAATAAAGCTATGAAATAAAAAGCACGGTGAAGAGTCTTTTTAAGAAAAAAAAAACGATCAGTTCAAACAGAAACTGCACCGTAATCTTGCATAAAGCATTGTGCTTTTCTGTTCATCTTTGACCGTGCAGAGTTACGTGTACGATCAGTGATCCTCACTCAACAAATATACTATACGAGGATCTATACCAGCCATGCGTGTTTTGAGAAAAGAGTGTTTCTCTCATTTTTCATAATGTTTAACAATAATATCAGTTGAAACAACAATATAAATTTACGAAAGCTTATTTAACGTAGTTAACCTATTCATTGAAAATTTACTTGTTCAAATTTTATAAACGTTATTGATGCGTGCAGGAGTTTCTGCACCAATTTAAAAAATCTTGTTGGTTTTATAATTCTGATTTATTATAAAATAATGTTGAACAGCAGGAAAGTTGACGGTGTAGAGCTCCGAGATGTGTCTCAATTGGTGGTCCAAGCGTAAAAGAGGAAGTTCTACAGTCTCGAGGCACTACAACCGATCGTGCGCCGTCCATCGATCACCGAGGCTGAATATGATCATCAATTATAAACATATAAGCAGGATGAGGGAAGCCGAACTTGCCCGAAAACTGCGCTCCCAAAGAATTTCTCGAAAGTGCATTATTCGCAACTGTTCGTAGATTTTGCTTATAAAAATATGAGCAGCAGCTGGGAAGTAGCCCATGGTTCTCAAATATGTTGGTCAAGTTCAAACTATTTGACCCTGCAACTTTTATTCATACTTATTGGATTTCGCCCAGTGATCTCAGGATGGCGCTAACAATTAAATTATAGTTAATTTTATTTATAGGTACTTCAACTTATGACTTAATTTATATGTATAATTCATTCATACTTAAAACTAATATTTTTATTTTGTATTGACGCCCGAACATCCTGCCGCCCTTGAAAGGTTAGGAACTTTCAACTTCTTTGGATATTTCTTCTTGTATTGGCAACAGAGCCAGTTTATGGATGGATCTGCGAATAATACCTGATTTCGTCTTAACATCGACGACTCGTATGTGTCCATCAGTCCCAGGAACAACATTGATTATACGTCCAAGATTCCACTTGTAGGGTGGTAAGTTATCGTCGTGGATCAAGACCATATCGCCACATTGTAAATTTGGATGAGATGAAGACCATTTATTTCGCTGCTGGAGTTGGTGGATATATTCCTGCGACCATCGCTGCCAAAAGTGCTGATGATAGCTGCTAACTCTTTGCCATCTGCGAAGATAACTAATTTTGTTTATATCATAAAGGGGTTCCGGAAAGGTTTCGAGAGGAGCCTGATTAAGAAAGTGAGCAGGCGTTAGGGCTTGGAGATCATTTGGATCGCTAGATATGGGAGTGATTGGACGAGAATTCAAAATACCTTCAATTTGTGTCAGAACGGTACTCAATTCTTCGTAAGTTAACAGAGAGCTGCGCAAAGTTCGAATGAGGTGAGCTTTTGCTATCTTTACTGCGGCTTCCCAGAGGCCCCCAAAATGAGGAGCCCTCGGTGGGATGAGTCGAAATTCTATATTGTTGTGAGTGCACCAATTTTGGAATTGTTTTTGGTTATCGGCTTGTAGAAACGCTTGGCTAAACTCTTGTAGCTGTCTTTTTGCTCCCACGAAATTAGTTGCGTTATCGCAATAGAGGTATTGGCACAAGTTCCGTCGTGCTATAAATCGCTTCAATGCTGCAATAAAGGCTCCGGATGTCAGGTCGGACACCACTTCAATGTGGACGGCTCGTGTCGCAAAACAAACAAAAATTGCTATATAGGACTTATAGCTACTTCTTCCTCGTAGTCCATATGTAGTGTTTATCGGGCCGCAAAAATCCACCCCGGTATGGGTGAAAGGAAGAGATACGTTAATGCGTCCTCGTGGTAGATTTCCCATAATCTGTCGTGACAATTGAGGTCTATACCGGAAACAGTGGATGCATTTTCTGACGATGTTCCGAGAATAATCGCGTGCATTAATGACCCAGAATCTTTGCTGTAAAATGGCGACTAAAGCCGAAGGACCGGCATGACAATTTTTTATATGCAAGTGCCTGATGTATGATTCAACAAACTTATTTCTACGCGGTAAAAGTATAGGGAATTTCCGATCAGGTGTCAGATCTGAGTGATACAGCCTTCCACCTACCCGGAGAATTTTGACGTTGTAAAGGGTATCAAGAAAAGGTGCGAGGTGGCTGATACTACCCTTTTCTGCTATTGGCTTCCCATGTTGGAGCCGTGTGACCTCATTTGCGAACTCCCTTTGCTGGAGTGCCCATACGATTCTAATAAAAGCTCTGTCTACGTCTAGTGCTAATAGGGATTCAGTGCTGGTTTCTCTGCCTGTCCGTTTCGCGCGTAAGTTGTCGATAAATCGAAGCACATAGGCGATACGGCGACAATTGCGATTGAAATTACTGAAGTTACAAATGGTAGAGACAAACGATTCATCCACTAAGCAGATTAAAACTGTTTTTAATTTACGTTTTTCTGGTAGAGTTTCTAAGTCAACATGTCTTTTTCGAGATAGAGGCCACAAGTCTTCTGGGTTGTATAGGAATTTGGGACCGCTAAACCAATGAGTATTGTTCAGTTCACTCGGCATAACACCTCGGGATATCAAATCCGCCGGGTTAGCTGCCGAATTCACGTACCTCCATGGCACGTTTGGTGTCAATCGTTGGATCTCCGATACTCGATTGGCCACGTAGACTTTCCAATTGGATGCATGACTGCTCAACCAGTCAAGTACTATCTCGGCATCGGACCAAAGATATATTGCATCGAGACGTTTAGAAATGTTAGGCTTGACCTTATCATATAGCCTAGCTAATAGAAGAGCCCCACATAACTCCAAACAAGGTAAAGATCGAGTTACCTTAGAAGGAGCGATCTTGGATTTAGCGACTAATAGATTAACCGATATCTGACCAGCATCATTTATAGTTCTAAGGTAAATGCAGGAACCGTAAGCTTTAAGTGAGGCATCTGAAAACCCGTGCAGGGATATATGTGTCGGGTTTAGTTTGTTGGTTACTAGTCTGGGAACTTTAATATCATTTAGCTGTGCCAGTTGGGTAGTAAAAATGATCCAACGTGAAGCCAATTCTTGGGGTAAGGACTCATCCCAATTTAGTTTAAGCAACCATAGTTGCTGGAGGAACAATTTAGCCAGTACTATTACAGGGTTGATAAGGCCTAAAGGATCGAAGAGGCGAGCAGTTTCAGAGAGGACTATTCTCTTGGTAACTTTAGGTAGAGAGAAGGACGGCGATGAGCGCGATTCCGAATGACGATGAGATGGCAATGGCGATATTACACTTGGTAAAGTCAATGGAGAGGACGACGACGAAACGGACCTTGGTAGGGCGGGCACCGATGAAGGCATCGACTTATCAGCAGCCGACGAAGAGGATGTTGTCGATTGCGGGGGCTTGTAAAAGAAGCGAAATTCATCATGGCTTGGTTCCCAAATTACACCTAGTGTTTTTAACACATCAGTATCATGAAGTCTAAGTAGCTTTTCTCTTTGGTCTTCGGGAATCTCGGACAATAGCTGAAGGTCGTTTGAATACCACTTCCGGAGACAGAATTTTGCTGACTTTAGGATGATATCAACCTCTTTGCGCAATTTGTGAAGCTCCTCCGCAGTGTCGGCTCCAGAAAGCAGATCATCCATATAAAAGTCATTCATCACGACTTCAGACGAAATAGGGTAAACCGAAGTGAATTCAGTGGCTAACTGGCGAAGACACCTTGTCGCCAAGAAAGGCGCTGACGCCGTGCCGTACGTAACTGTCCTAAGCCGATAAATTTGAATATCATCGGTGGGCTTCTCACGCCAAAGAATCAATTGATAGTTACAATCTTCAGGTAGTACAAGTATCTGCCGATACATTGCCGAAATGTCTGCAGTAAGAGCGAAACGATGGCAACGGAACCGAATCAATATAGAAAAAAGTTCGTCTTGAATAACCGGACGACCATGAGCAAATCATTAAGGGATTTACTCGAAGACGTAGGGCAAGAGGCGTCAAAGACGACGCGAAGTTTGGTCGTAGATTTATCGGGCCTGAGAACACATCGGTGCGGCAAAAAATAGTGGGAGTCTGGGATTTCTGATTCATTAATTTTTTCCATGTGGTTTTCACGTATGTAGGTATTCGCGTAAGAACTCTGAATACATAGTTTTAACTTCTTGCTTTTCCACCAACTTTCTTTCCAGCGTGCATAACCGCTTAAGGGCGATACTTTTAGAAGCACCCAGTTCTTGGCGCGGGTCTAAAATAAAAGGGAGTTTCACCATAAATCTACCATCCGGTAGTCTCTGGGTAGTTTCGATGAAAAGGTTTTCACAATAAGCATGCTCTTCACTACGAGGTGTGGGTGTAGCATGGACTTCTTCCACCTCCCAAAATCGTTCAACTAAATCCGACAAGTTGTCCTCGCAATTATCTTGGCAAATCGCTGCTGGTCTGGTTGTAACACAGGCGGATGCTGTTCGATTGCCCGATTGGTTAGCATAAGTGCCGGCGACTAACCACCCCAAAAGAGTTTTCTGTAAAGTAGGTAAATTGTCGCCCAACTTAATTTGACCCACGCATAGCTGTGATACACTCATTCCCATTATACATTTTCATATTTCTCAAATCACATTTTTTTCACCTTAGGTAAATATTTTTAACGGGTCACACACGAGAGTTTTTTTTATAAATCATGCAGACTGAACGTTGCAATTTTTCCTCGATCAAGTAAAAACGTAAATAGGTCACACGGGTGCATCAAATTCTTGAGGCCCGGTGCGAACAAATTGCTGACCCAAGGCAATTTACCTAAGGTGGGAATAATGATAATTATAGTTAGAGTAGAATAGATGTATAAGACAATTTTATATAAATAGAGCATATTAATGAAATAAAATTTAGTCGTGATAACACAGACGTTTGAGTGGGAAGCCAAAACTTCCCTAAGCCCAGGAGTTAAGCTTTTTATAGCTGCTCCACTTATTAATCGGAGTTAACGCTTCCATAGCTGCTCCATAGGAGTTAATGCCTTCGGGCTGCTCCAGGTTTTTAAAGGAATATCACATAGCAACTGAAAGAAAAGGGCAGTCCCAATAAGTATGTCAACTTTTTGAGCTTTAAAAAATGCCGGATCTGCAAGTTCTAAGTTTGCGGGTAAGTTCCAATTTTCTACAGAGATCGTACGTTCGGGCTGCAGTCCGGTTATTTGAGGTAGAATATACATAGACAAGGTTGCTTGGAACGGATTCAAACGAGATTGAATTGTAGCTTCCGTGGCCCATCGAATATTGAAAGCCTCATTACGTATACCACTTATGTCAGTATTGACTTTAGTTCGCTTGAGCTTAAGAATATGCACTAAATTTTCGCAAATAAAATGCAATTGAGAGGCGGAGTCGAGAAGTGCTCGCGCCATGTGCCACACACCTGCCTGATCTCTAACTTTGACCACCGCGACTGCTAGCAAAACCTGACCAGGAGCATGATTATTAGACAACAACGAAGAAGGCAGACTTGCTAGCTGCGGCGAACCGAAATTTGACGATGGAAGTTTAGCGAGGTCGGAAGAATTAGAGGAAGGTTCAGTGACTGAACGATCTGAGGTGTACCTATGTAAAAGGGTGTGGTGAGGCCTACGACAGACCTTGCATTTTTGCTGCCGACATTGTTTAACTCCATGACCCTTTGCCAAACAATTGGTGCATAAGGCCTTAGACTTAACGAATTCGAATCTTGCAGCGACTGATAGCTCTTTAAATTTGGGACAGCGATAGATTTGGTGCTCTTTAGCTTGGCAGCAAGAGCAAGTTTGGCTGGATATCGTTACCAGCGTGTAATTAGGCTTTCGGTCTTTATTCGGTTGTCTAGGCTTAGACGTCGATAGTTCCTGACTTTCATTCTGCTTAACGTTCCTAGCCTCCAGACATTGGGTATGTTGATTAAGTATGTTGGCACACTTAGACCAGGAAGGCAGATCTGAATGTGTCATGGACGCTTCCCATTTGCATTGACTTTCAGTGTCTAGCTTGGAGTTCACCAAATAGACTATAAGGGCATCTAGCACTTCTTCGGGTGAGCCAAGATTCAACAACGAACTAACATGGGTGCTAGCTGAATCAACCAGATAACGAAGCTGAGCAGTGGAATTCTTTGTTACCCTTGGCATATTGAATAGAGAAGCCAGGTGTTCCTGGACAATGAGATATTTATTATTGTATCTTACCTTTAGCAACTCGAGAGCCTTAGGGTAATTGGAGTCGGTCACTTCAAAACCTTGTATGGTGCGAAGAGCTGGGCCATGCAAACATGTGAGGAGATGATTGAATTTCTCCATAGCGGATAAAGTTGAATTGTTGTCCACCAATTTTGTAAAGGCTCCTAAGAAATTTGGGAATTCAGAGTACTTTCCATCGAAATTAGGCAGCTTGAGCTTTGGTAAATTTGGAACTACTACATTAGGCATGACAGTCGAGCTATTGAAATTCATGCTAGCCTTTCGCTGCCCCGCCATCAATGTCATTAATTTGGCTTTGATGGCGCAGTATTGGTCCTCGAGTTCTCCCCTTATCTTTACTTCGTTAGCGTCATCAGGGAGGTGTTTTTCGATGGAGGTTTGATAGGACAGAATCTGCTTGAAATAGGATTCCAAGATCCCTAAACGACATTCGAGCTCAACTTCCGAAAAGGTTTCTGCCTTTGCATCAATGAGGGTTTTGATTCTTGATATGCATGCTCGAGTCGTAGATCTTTGCGCTTTAAGCTCCACTAATTTTTTAGGAGACTTATTAGGCGTTGATTCTGTCATTTCAACAACGAATGTGAGATAAGCCGATGCCAATGAAATTACAATCTGGGGATCGTTGAAATATAACGCCGAAATTCAGTCAACGCGCTATCTTACACTTGCCACTTCACTCAAGCAAGTAGCACGAAGGATGGTTATGAATAAAATTTAATTAAATTTAGAAATAAATGAAGCCTTCAACAACGAAAAGTAAACGAATAATTCATAACCTACGATCCCTAGCAACAATGGGATTAAACTGAATTAATTATAAAAATACTCTAGTAACTAACTGTAGCACCGCACTGAAATAATTGTGATTCCTTTCGTATAGGGAAATCCAGCAGCTGAAACGTCCAACTTCTACACTAGCACCACAATAATAAGAACCAACTAAATTTCAAATGCCGACAGCCCAGCAATTAGAATGCGATTTGCGCAATTAGAATTAGAAGTTTAGAAAAACCAACTAAAATAGCAAAGTACCTACCTACCAATATTTGGGTAATAAGAACAAGGAAGCTGCAATGCAGTATGAGCAATTTTTAAAAACGAACTACCAACTAAACTTCCAAATGTAAAACAAATCGTACTTTATATTTCCACTAGCGGTCAAATCTGACTTCTAAATGCACTACATTCAATCTCACAGAAAACTCAAGAAAAGTGTGTATTAATTGACACTGTAAATTTCTAACTATAACAATAGAAAAGTGTAGCACAACGAATGATTTTAATTAAATGATGATTCTGATATTGCTATTTTAACGAATGTTAAAGTTAGGTTACCAAGAAGTAACTTGTTAATCCAAAACCAACAACAAGAATTAAACAATGAATTCGGCAATAATCTATTAAAGAAATAATTATAATGCAAGAAGCCGACGGAAACTAAGTCGCAATTTTTTTTTTCTCTTAACTTCTGATATTAGCCGCACAATTTATATTTGTGTAAAAAACAACAAACCGAATAATAATAATGGATTTCTTGCCCTTATAGATTCATGTATAACGAGAAACGAATATTAATTAAATGTTAAATTAAGTATTAAATGTTTCCAAAAATGCTGAATCACTATGACCGATTTCAATAATTGAAATGCAGTTTACGGTTTTTATTTATTAACTGCGGAAAACAATGCACATGCCTTGAATTATAGCGGGAACAAAAACTCTGGATCTTAATGCACGCGGAATATTTCTGATTGGAATTCAATTTTTTTTTTTAATTATAATCCAATATGAATTGTGATTTAATGAGATTACGAAAATCTTCTTCGGTAGTAATTTAATATGTTGCAATACACTTTACTCACTGCGCATGCGGTAATACCGTAATATATGCTCGTATATTTTGCTTAAGCCGCTATCGTTTGCAAATTCCTCTTTTTGCCATCAAACTTCTACTTATGCGCGATGCCCATTTAGCCCGTTCCTAACACAATTGAAGACACTTTCTAAAAAACAACGGAAAAATTAATTATGGAATTAATATGGAAGGAACCCTTTATTCAAATAAACAAACTTCCCTGAAGTCCTGTCACGGTCGCCAAAAATGATGCGTGCAGGAGTTTCTGCACCAATTTAAAAAATCTTGTTGGTTTTATAATTCTGATTTATTATAAAATAATGTTGAACAGCAGGAAAGTTGACGGTGTAGAGCTTCGAGATGTATCTCAATTGGTGGTCCAAGCGTAAAAGAGGAAGTTCTACAGTCTCGAGGCACTACAACCGATCGTGCGCCGTCCATCGATCACCGAGGCTGAATATGATCATCAATTATAAACATATAAGCAGGATGAGGGAAGCCGAACTTGCCCGAAAACTGCGCTCCCAAAGAATTTCTCGAAAGTGCATTATTCGCAACTGTTCGTAGATTTTGCTTATAAAAATATGAGCAGCAGCTGGGAAGTAGCCCATGGTTCTCAAATATGTTGGTCAAGTTCAAACTATTTGGCCCTGCAACTTTTATTCATACTTATTGGATTTCGCCCAGTGATCTCAGGATGGCGCTAACAATTAAATTATAGTTAATTTTATTTATAGGTACTTCAACTTATGACTTAACTAGCATAAAACCCGCGTGCCTTGCAACGCCTTTAAATAAAAACTGTTTATTATGTGCACTGTTTTCTTGAAAAGAAAACAAACAAAAAAGTCAGTTGTTATTATCCCTAAAAAAGGTTTATTATAGAGCATTTTTTTAATAAACATGGTAAACAAATTGCTGCGTATATCACCTCTGCTCAACAAATCTGCAAGTTTTGAAGCAGAGATTGATGTGTATATGTCATCAAGAGAAGTGACAAAGGAATTCTAAATAAAGTAAATTTTGAGTCATTCATTTCCACGTGATTATAGGGATGCACTGTCAAAATTTCAGCCCTTCAGCCCCAGCGGTTTGGGTTAACTCCATTTCACCCCTTTAGGGGATGAATTTCGCAAAATCGCTTCTTAGTGGATGTCCACGTCATTATAGGGATGCACTGTCAAAATTTCAGCCCTATAGCTTAGGCGGTTTGGGTAAACCCCATTTCCCCCTTTGGGGAACGAATTTCGAAAAATCGCTTGTTAGTGGATGTTCACGTCATTATATGGATACACTGTCAAAATTTCAGCCCTATAGCTCCAGCGGTTTGGTAAACCCCATTTCACCCCCTTAGGGGATGAATTTCGAAAAATCGCTTCTTAGTGGATGTCCACGTCATTATAGGGATGCACTGTCAAAATTTCAGCCCTTCAGCCCCAGCGGTTTGGGTTAACTCCATTTCACCCCTTTAGGGGATGAATTTCGAAAAATCGATTTATAGTGGATGTCCACGTCATTATAGGATGCACTGTCAAAATTTCAACCCTATAGCTTCAGCGGTTTTGGGTTGACCCCATTTCACCCCCTTATGGGATGAATTTCTAAAAATCGCTTCTTAGTGGATGTCCACGCCATTATAGGGATGCACCGTCAAAATTTCAGCCCTATAACTCCAGCGGTTTGGTAAACCCCATTTCACCCCCTTAGGGGATGAATTTCGCAAAATCGCTTCTTAGTGGATGTCCACGTCATTATAGGGATGCACTGTCAAAATTTCAGCCCTATAGCTTAGGCGGTTTGGGTAAACCCCATTTCCCCCTTTGGGGAACGAATTTCGAAAAATCGCTTGTTAGTGGATGTTCACGTCATTATTGGGATTCACTGTCAAAATTTCAGCCCTATAGCTCCAGCGGTTTGGTAAACCCCATTTCACCCCCTTAGGGGATGAATTTCGAAAAATCGCTTCTTAGTGGATGTCCACGTCATTATAGGGATGCACTGTCAAAATTTCAGCCCTTCAGCCCCAGCGGTTTGGGTTAACTCCATTTCACCCCTTTAGGGGATGAATTTCGCAAAATCGCTTCTTAGTGGATGTCCACGTCATTATAGGGATGCACTGTCAAAATTTCAGCCCTATAGCTTAGGCGGTTTGGGTAAACCCCATTTCCCCCTTTGGGGAACGAATTTCGAAAAATCGCTTGTTAGTGGATGTTCACGTCATTATATGGATACACTGTCAAAATTTCAGCCCTATAGCTCCAGCGGTTTGGTAAACCCCATTTCACCCCCTTAGGGGATGAATTTCGAAAAATCGCTTCTTAGTGGATGTCCACGTCATTATAGGGATGCACTGTCAAAATTTCAGCCCTTCAGCCCCAGCGGTTTGGGTTAACTCCATTTCACCCCTTTAGGGGATGAATTTCGAAAAATCGATTTATAGTGGATGTCCACGTCATTATAGGATGCACTGTCAAAATTTCAACCCTATAGCTTCAGCGGTTTTGGGTTGACCCCATTTCACCCCCTTATGGGATGAATTTCTAAAAATCGCTTCTTAGTGGATGTCCACGCCATTATAGGGATGCACCGTCAAAATTTCAGCCCTATAACTCCAGCGGTTTGGTAAACCCCATTTCACCCCCTTAGGGGATGAATTTCGCAAAATCGCTTCTTAGTGGATGTCCACGTCATTATAGGGATGCACTGTCAAAATTTCAGCCCTATAGCTTAGGCGGTTTGGGTAAACCCCATTTCCCCCTTTGGGGAACGAATTTCGAAAAATCGCTTGTTAGTGGATGTTCACGTCATTATTGGGATTCACTGTCAAAATTTCAGCCCTATAGCTCCAGCGGTTTTGGGTTGACCCCATTTCACCCCCTTATGGGATGAGTTTCGCAAAATCGCTTGTTAGTGGATGTCCACGTCATTATTGGGATTCACTGTCAAAATTCCAGCCCTATAGCTCCAGCGGTTTGGGTAAACCCCATTTCACCCCCTTAGGGGATGAATTTCGAAAAATCGCCTTTCTGAGATTTGAAACAAATAATTTTAAACCAGAATTGTCTAATCTTTCAATTGGTGGCATTCATAATGTTCTACGATATACATTAGCCGAGATACCAGGCGTAGAGCGTAAAAAATGGTGACAAATCGTACTAATTAATTAATTAAAAAAAAAACTAATCAAAATAGCGAAAAACGGAGACTTACTTCCACCTTCTGGGGTATCCATGCATCTTCAAAAAAAATTTCAGATTTCTATCTCTTCTAGTTTGGCTACAATGCGTGACGGTACGCACAAGCAGACACACAGACTTACAGACACACACTTTCTTTTATTAATATAAAATAATAATATAGATTTATATAATTCATTCATACTTAAAACTAATATTTTTATTTTGTATTGACGCCCGAACAGTTATAACGTTTTTGTTCGACGAATATTATAGCTAACTAGCAAAAACCCGCGTGCGTTGCAACGCCTTTCAATAAAATAAGATTATGGGGACACAGTCTGCGATAGGAAAAAGCCATAGTGAAAAAAGAACAAATCTGGGAAAATTGATTTTAGGAGATGACCGCCATGGACCAAATGATATATTGCCTATGGTGTTCTACTTATCATACTCTTTCATTTCATATCCATGTCGAAGGTGTTGTGAAGAAAATGGTAATCCGCATTCTTGACGTGGCCGCTATGGACCAAACGATATATTGAGTATACATACTATATTGCTTATATTGTTCTACTTATCATACTGTTTCATTGGATACCCATTTCGAAGGGGTTGTGAAGAAAATGGTCATCTGCTCTCTTGAGATGACTGCCATGGACCAAACGATATATTGAGTATACTATATTGCCTTTTGTGTTCTACTTACCATACCCTTTCATTTGATATCAATGTCGAGGGGTTGTAAAGAAAATGGTAATCCGCCCTCTTGATATGGCTGCTATGGACCAAACGCCTGCTTTTCTGTTGAAATTTTTTTGCTATAAACCTCACGGAGCCCGAGCCCTTTCCAACGAATGCAAAACCGTGGAAATCGGATCGTGCGTTCTGGAATTATAGCGTCAGGAAGGAAAACCCGACTTATTTTTATATTATAGATAAAAGGCATAAACTGTACTTCAATAGTTTGATATTGAAAATACAAACAAAATTATTAAAATTGAAATTATTCAGGCAGTCTTTCCTTTAATAACGCTGTTTTAGTGTAAGTCGGACTTTTTTTTTGTAATCAATTATAATTTGTAATAAGTATTGTTTATTCTGTTCGTCTTTACTCAATACTTTATTATATTCTTCGAATAACTTCACACCTCTTTCAGCTGTGTTGTACAGTGCCGGCCAAGAAAAGATAGACGACCAAATCATACGAAGGAAATGGAATTGGGTTAGCCACACCTTGCGACGCAAAAATCTAGCCAAACAGTCGCTTGATTGGAGTCCGCAAGGATCCCGTCGACCTAGAACAACGTGGAGGAGGGCCCTACAAGCAGAAGCCGCAACAACTGGGAGATCCTAGTCGGACCTGAGAGCTGTCGCGCAAAACAGAGTCCCCTGGATGGAAACTGTTTCCGCCCTATGTCCCATGAGGGATTAAGGGAGCGCAATGATGATGATTTATCTGGTGGGAGTGGGAGATATAGGAAGTCGGTTGAAATGTTAAACCGTTGAAAAAATCGAATGTGTTCATCGTAATGAAATACTCCTTTAATCCCTCATGGGACATAGGGCGGAGCACTTCTTCTTTTAAATTCCTCAATTTCTTCGAGTTTTACAGGAATACGTTTAACTGTTTCCCTAAATATGTCATCTGGCTCAGAATCATTATCTTCATAGACATCATGATCTTCATATTTTTCATCAGTGGTAATAAAATGCTTTCTTATGTAGTCATGGTATGCTGCCTCTGGCGCTATGGGACATTTAAATCAAGTCTTCACGTAAAAGCGAATGATAAAAGCACAAATATCAGCAAATTTTGTGTCTTCTAAAACAGTTGGTTTAATCTGAACTATGAATAAATATATTTTTATGCACGGATGAATGGAATATAGTCCCGTGTAGTATATTTGTTGAATGAGGATCACTGATCGTACACGTAACTCTGCACGGTCAAAGATGAATAGAAAACCACAACGCTTTATGCGAAGGTTGCGGGGATCAGTGGACCCTAGTACCTACAGTTTCTGTTTGAACTGATCGTTTTTTTTATTTTTCTTAAAAAGACTCTTCACCGTGCTTTTTATTTCATAGCTTTATTATTTGTAAACTGATCTTTATGATTTTGATCATTTTTGAAAGGTAATAATCTGTAGAATGGTTAAAAAATATTTATTGACTCTGTTAGGGATGATAAAATGGTAATTAGGGTTGAGCAAAGTGGAAAAAGGTAAAAAATCATAATTTTTTAGGATTTCGTTCGCCACGAGCGACCTCTAAATCTTTTCCGATTTGCCTAAAATTTTAAATTTCTTAGTTTTTTGCCTATTCGCATATTTGTAGGGGGTGAGACCCAAAATTGAAGCACTTTTGCAAACAAGGGCCACCCTAAAAAAAAAATATATATATATATATATATATATATATATATATATATATATATATATATATATATATATATATATAGGTATATATATATCGAGGGTTTCCTGCCAGAAGGACGTATCCACAAAATCGTGATTTTGAGCGTATAAACATTATTAAATTTTTTACGGTTTGTTTTGACAAAACTCATCAAGTGAATAAAAGTATCCAAAACATACGCCTAAAAACATTTATTTTCGATGATAAAAGCAATATGAAAAAAAAAAATTCACCGATTTTTGAAATGTTTTTATTGAAGCCTCTAAATCCATGTTTTTGTTGATACGCCCTTCTGGCAGGAAACCCTCGATATATATATATATATATATATATATATATATATATATATATATATATATATATATATATATATATATATATATATATATATATATATATATACAGGGTGTCCCACATAAACTTACAAAGCGGCCGGCTGTGGATAGGCCTTGGATAGACGAACAAAAAATCGTATGGGTGGGGGGGGGGAAATCGTAACGGTTTAGCCGCTAGGGCGTTTTGAATTTTTTTTGGTAAAGTTTTACATATCACCCTGTATTTTTGTAACCGTATAACCTATTTTCATGGTTCTGGTACCAGTGCCAGAATTTTGGCGAATAATTCAATAAATAACTTGTAACTGTTAGTTGAGACTCAATCTCCAATGGGCGCTTTTTCCAATAAAAATTTTCCTTTTTACTACTTTTTACCAGCGTTACCACCCAAACAAGTTTAAAATGTATTAATCCTAGTTTTGCCATATTAATTATTTCTAGCTCACCCGTCAAACTTTGTTTTTCCCAAAATAGATTTTTTGATTGAATTAATTTTGATCATTCACGACACCACCCGAAATTTAAATTTTTTATCTAAAGTTTACAGATGACGCAATAATACAACTTCAATTATAGATTGAATGAAACACTTTTCGAATTCAATTGATTTGAATATCCTATATTTATACGCAAAACTGACTCCACAGACTTCGTCCGGTCCAATATTTGGCAAAAATATAATAAAATAATAATAAAATAAAATCAAGTATTAATTTAATAGATTTAAAGGAATATATATTTTTTTTAAATCTAAAAAAAAGAATAGAACAAAGGTTTTATTCAATTTAAGGCTGCGCGATAGATATAGGAATTCCACTGGATAATTTACGACTTCGACTTCATTTTCAACGCGATCGATTGATTTATATGAACGCAATTCTCCCGGAATTTGATTTTGAATCGTCCAATTCAAGTCATTGACATCAGTATTTTTCGCAGCTAAAATTGCGCGAGCTTTCAACCAATCGTAGTTACGGTAATTTTGACCAATGTTCGGATATACATTAGTGATGAGTTCATCTTTCGTTGAAATGATGTGGTAAATTGCAGGTGGAATCGATATTAAACCACTGGAAGTATCTACCGGAATTTGTCCATTTCCGATTCTCAGCATTTCTTTGGAGAAAATTTCTGCGGTTCTATCCTGTTGCAGGAACACTCGCATACTAATACTCAATGAAATGGTTTTCACGTATCGTCACAAATACGATGACTTGAGACATGCATTTAATTCATCTACCCGTGTTGAGTTCGGAATCACGAAGATGCTACACATAAATAAAATAAGAGATGCAGTTAACCGACGTTCTGACTGTGACAACCTCAGCTATGCATATAAACAGCTGATTGGGGCAAGGACAGATTATTGACAACAAGCTTCGTGTTCGTGCATCTACTAGTTCCGCCGCGTGATATAAGTGTGTTAGTGCTGCTTTTATTTATTATTTTATGTTTTACTTGTATTGTATGTGTGTAGACACCTTTATATTTATTTTGTATTGTCGAAATAGCTGAAACTTTCGTTTATACTCCAAATAATCTCAAAGCGAAAAAGATTATAATATAATATAATATATTTATCAGCAAATTATAAAAGGCAACCTCCGACCGCTTCCAAAGTTCAATCAAGAAGAAGGAGGAAGTGTCAATTCATTAGATAGAGTTAAAACAAAAATTGTAGTAAAGAGAACAGAGTAAATGAATTATGAGGGCAAAGCCTCGTAGCAATGTACATGACGTTACAATGTTACTACTATTTAAAATTTTTAACATCCTCCGGGCCCGGCAGTTGTGGGCGACAAATCGTTGGCAGTTTCCAATGGGTAGAGTAATTGTATCGGCCTTTTAAGGAGAGAGCCATTAGCGAGACGTATCTCACAAGAACGAATTTTTCCGTCGCGGCCAGGAAAAACTTTCTCTACTAACGCCAGCTTCCAAAGCAATCTAGGTGCGGATTGATCCTGTAAGATTACTACATCTCCTTCATTTATTATGTTTTCCGAAGGTTTCTTCGACTGATGACTACTTCGTAATAGTTGAATGTACTCGAGCTTCCATCTTTTCCAGAAGAATTTTATCAACCTTGATCGCTCCTTCCACAGTTGCCTAATGTTAGAACTGGTTTCCTTAGTAGTTTTTGAAAAGTCTGAAACGAGAGGGATAGATGGTTGTAGGAAATGAGATAAAGGAGTTAAATCTTTTGGATCGTCACTAATATATGTTAAGGGTAGACTATTGATAATTGATTCAGCTTCGATTAAAACAGTTTGCATTTCCTCCGTGTTAAGACGAGCCTTGCCAACGGTTAACTTTAGGATATTTTTCGTACTTTGAATTAGACGCTCCCAAAATCCCCCCCTACCAAGGGGCACGATCCACGATGAATTCCCAAGATATCTTACAGTTGGTAACATAGCTTTGAAACTCTTCCGCACATATCACATTACCCAACTCCTGTAGTTCTTTCGCAGCACGTTTAAAGGTACGAGCATTGTCAGAAATTATCCTTTCAGGTACTCCTCTCCGAGCGATGAATCGTCGAAATGCTAATAAGCAACTCTTAAGCGTCATGTTAGGTACCAACTCAAGATGTACCGCTCTAACTGTAGCGCAGGTAAACAACATAATGTACGCCTTCTCCATATTTGCGTCATCCGCTATAGACTTTACATATAAGGGGCCAGCAAAATCAATTCCTACCGTTTGGAACGGTTTCGATGTTACTAATCTGCTACGCGGCAATGGGGCAAAGGGTTGATTGATAGCTTTACTAAATAATTTACGACATATTCGGCAGCCATGCACAATTGTTTTCATTAGTGATCGAGCTTTGGGAATCCAGAAATTTTCCCTAACCCGGCATAAAAGAACATTTACTCCTCCATGTAGTGTTCGTGAGTGGGCATCTAGAACCATTAATTTTGTAAAGTAACAAGATCTAGGTAATATAGCGGGAAAAATGTTTTCGTATTGACTATCCATGCATTGTAAACGCGTACCAACTCGGAGCACACCGTTAACATCTAAAATGGGATTCAACGTTAGTATGGAGGAATTTGTTGGAATGGATTTACCACGAGTAAGCGCTAGTATTTCGTCACTGTAAAAATTGTTTTGCACATTTTTTATCCAGTATGTTTCTGCTAATTGGAGCTCTTCGCTGTTGAGAAATTTATTTATTTTATGATCTACTTTCTTTATACGTTTTATAAATCGTTGCACATAAGCGGTTACTCTAAGAAGATGCATATACGAACTATATTTAGTGATGTCAAGCAGTGCATTACAAGAAAAATTATGCGCGGTATCGGGGGGTAGATCAACGGAAGAAAATAGTACTGGATCGTGAGTTTCCTCTTCAATAAACAATGGCCAGCTTTCTGCTTCTTTTGCTAACCACGTAGGTCCGGTAAGCCAAAAACTTGAATCTGCTGTGTTGTTTCCAAATGCTCCCTTAGTCAAAAAATCCGCAGGATTGAGTCCCCCTGGACAGTAATTCCAGTCCTTTACTGAGCAATATTCACGAATTTCCCTAACTCTATTAGCTACATAAGTATTCCACTTTCTAATATTGCCGTTTATCCAATAGAGTGCGATTCGGGAATCTGTCCACTTTCTCACATACGATAGCGGTATTCAGCCTTACATAGTTCCATAGTCGAGCAGCAATCAAAGCTGCTGTTAACTCCAGTTTAGGTACTACCATTTGATCGCTCTCTTTTTTCTTTAAAGGCGCCACTCTACTTTTGGCGCAAATAATTCTGGTAGATATAGTATTTCCAGTTTGAGTTCTCATGTATGCAACAGTACCATACGCGAGTGGGCTAGCATCGGCGAATATGTGAATCTGTATTGAAACTTCCTTTGAATATGGCCAAAATGTACGTGGAATGAAAACGTCTTTTAGCGCAGATAATTCTTGACAGCATTTATTCCAGCTTTTCAGAACATCACGAGATAAACATTCATCCCAGAGTAGAGAGTAGATTTTCACGCCAAAGCCTCTGGAATAAGATTTTAACTTTTATTATAAATGGGGAAAGAATACCTAATGGGTCGTATATACGAGCTATCAGTTGTAAAACAGCTCGTTTCGAGATATTGTTTGTCGACAATTGCGATATGAAAACAAGAGCCGGCTGCAAGTCAACAGCAATTTCGTCAGATACACTACACCAAATAATTCCCAAGATCTTCTGCTTTGTGGGCAAATCGGAATGAGCTGCTAATATATGTCGTAAGGGCGGGCAATTAGTATTCCACTTTCGGACGTTCATTGATGCTCGTTTCATTATTTCCCTTGCTTCAGTATAAACTGCTTTCGCAAACTCGTAGTCATTAGTGCTGGTTACTAAATCATCCATGTAGAACGACTGTCGCAATAGCGAACAAACTTCCGGATGGTTCACCTTTTCCTTAGACAGATGATTCTGGATTGTAGCGCATAGAAGAAAGGGGCTGCATTTCACTCCAAAAGTAACGCGCGTCATGCGATATTCACGTAGAGTCGGTAAATTTATAACTGATTTTACAGGTTCTGAAAACCAAAAAAACCTATGCACATCTCTATCCTTATTAGATAACAAAATTTGCAAGAAGGCCTTTTCTATATCGGCGATTAACGCGATGTGTCCAATACGAAAATTCAGTAATATTGACAATATTTCGGGCAAAAGATTTGGACCCGCATCTAAACAATCATTTAAAGATACGTTGTTTGCAGAGTGCGCTGACGCATCGAATACAATACGCAGCTGTGTTGTTATCTTTTCATATCTATATATAGGTCGATGCGGCATATAATAAATTAAATTACCTTCGTTTAAGTTGCTCTCAACTGGCTCAGCAATACCTGTAGCTATTAATTCTTGCATCGCAGCATCATATTCTATCAACTTATGGGGTTCTCTTGACAATTTTCGTACTAGGTTATGAAATCGTTGATGAGCACCTTCACGATAGCTAAACAAAGAAGAATGATCAGATAACCATAAAAGCGAACCAACAACGGTTGTCAATTTTATCTATGTATTGATTAATTTCGTTTCCTGTTCTAGCTGGGCATGGGGAAGGTGAATTGATGCCTATGGCCTCTAATTCCCACATTTTGGTAAGATTTGTTTCAGACAAATCTTCAATAGAGAGTGTCGAAGAGAACATAATGGTGGTATCGACGTTAGCTGAACGTTCGTCGCCTTGTGGACCTTGAATTGTCCATCCCAACTTAGTACCGACAGCGGTTAAAGAATCAGTAATGCGATGGAATTCACCCGACACGATCTTCCAGTAATAAATCAGAGCCTATGAGCATTGAAATTCCTTCTATTGGTGTCCCTAAATGGCGAGAATCTGCAAGAAGAAATTTTTTAAAATTTTCATTAGAGGGATTTGGTACTGGTAACGTATCCACACAAATATCTGGAACGACTACAGCAGTTATAAATTCCAACTGTTCATCATATAAACTGCGTATACAAACTTTCACAAGATCACAGGTTCTGGCCGGAACACTCCTTGTACATCCAAAAGGCAAGATTCTTATCTTCACTGTATCAATAACTCGTAGATTTAAACTTCGTGCGAGCTCTTCTTTAATATACGAACGTTGGCTACCGTTATCAATAATCATTCGCACTAAAACAGATTGCCCTGAATTTTTCGGTGATTGTGATACAAATGCACATGCTGTTTGTAGATAGATGTTAGAATCATGATTATTATTTGAATACAGGTTTGTAGCAACCGCCTCTTTTGGAGGTGCTTCCTTCGATGACGGCTCTCGTTTGGCAAGATATGTTGGATCACACATAGCTGCAAAGTGCCGACCACTGCACTTACGGCAACGAATATTTTTCACACTGCAATGACGCGACGTATGGCCCTTACGCATGCATTTGAAACAACGACCTTATTTTTTCAGCATATCTTTTCGCTCACTCAATCTCAGCCTTCCTTCGCAATTGCCCGAATAATGGTTATCTGATTTACGAAAAATGCAATACCTTGTGTTCTCCATGGGAGTCGATAGCGCAGCAACCGTTTTTGTTTTCTCATTAGGTGTGGTAGACTGCGCGCGGGATTCCTTTACACCGACGTTTGCCCTTTCTAAAGATTCAATTTCATGCCTGATAAATTTCAATAATACTTTCACGCCTCTGTCAATAGTGAAGGAAGCATTAGAAAGTGCAGAAGTTGAAGCCTGCGACTTTGCACCATCGTCATCTTCGAGATTAGTAAATTCTTCTTTTCCTGATATTTTTCCCGATTCGTGCTCACGATAAAACTCCACTCGCAATTCTCGTGGTAGGCAGCGAAGAATAACAGTCTTTAATATTACATAGTAATTATTTGATGATACACCGAGAGCCGTAAGCGATCTGGTATTAGAAACTACAGCGTTATAAAGGTGCCGCAAAGCAACCACATCATGTCTAGTTGAAACTGCATTAAGTGACATTAGCTCTTGCATGTGTCTCTCAATCAACTTCTCGTTGTCACCAAATTCTTCTTGTAAAAGTGCTATGGCAGCATCATAACATTGAGACTTAGGAGAAAATCCAGCTATCGTCTTAGCCAGGGCCGGACTAGACGAAGTGCCGCCCCCACGCCAATCGCCGCTTCCTTAAGGCTAGCGTTTTTGGAAACTTAAATTTTTTACCTATATATAGGGTAAATATAATGATAATAATATTATAACAAATTATATGATTATTTAATATAATGATTTTATACAATTATTATATAATTGTAGTGGTGAAAGATCTTTCTCAGTGTTAAAGAGAATAAAAAATTATTTACGTGCCAGTGTAGGTGACGAAAGACTTAATTCATTTGCAATATTGTGCATTGAAGCTGAGCTTAATCGATCTCTAGATGACGAATTGTTAATTGGCGATTTTGCTCAGAAAAAAGCTCGAAAAGTACTAATTTAAAAACCGTAGAATAGTATGTATTAAAAAAAATAAATAAAAAAAAATTTCATTCCAAAATATTAAAAAAAAAAATTTTTCACTTTATTGCCGCCCCTAGCAATGCGCCGCCCTACGCCATGGCGTTGTTGGCGTAGGCGATAGTCCGGCCCTGGTCTTAGCGGCTTTTCCATATAGAACGGACTGCAAATAAGAAAACTTATCACTCGCGGATAATCTATCATTTTCATGCACTAAAGCCTTGAATTGCTCCCAAAAGGGTAGCCAATCTACACTTTCACCAGAAAATCGTTTTAATTCTAATTTTGGCAATTTTACCGCACACTTTTCATTCTTTCTATCGAAGTCCGATGAGGGTAATAACATTTTGTCCCTTACGGCTTTAATGCGGTTTATTCGAGTCACCAGGCGGGATTCAGTATCAATGAATTTATCATTATACTCAAGAATAGTTTCGCATTCGCGTTGCTGGTCTTCTTGTTGGACGGACGCAGACATTTTTTCATTGATTTGCGCAATTGTTCGTTAGCGGTTCTTATTCTCATTAGCAGCGATTGCAACTCTTCTAAGGCTGCGTCAAAATTTTCAACTTGGTCAGGGTTTGCTTGAGCTTCATTTGATTTTAAATAATCAAGCGACACTTTTGCCAGTCGGGTGATTTGCTCTCGATAAACTCCACGCGTAACAGAATCCATGGGGTTTTTTTTGCTGTCGATATTGAATAAAATTAATTGGAGAGATCCACTTCCCGGGTTTTGGCACCAATGTCGAAATAGCTGAAACTTTCGTTTATACTCCAAATAATCTCAAAGAGAAAAAGATTATAATATAATATAATATATTTATCAGCAAATTATAAAAGGCAACCTCCGACCGCTTCCAAAGTTCAATCAAGAAGAAGGAGGAAGTGACAATTCATTACATAGAGTTAAAACAAAAATTGTAGTAAAGAGAACAGAGTAAAAGAATTATGAGGGCAAAGCCTCGTAGCAATGTACATGACGTTACAATGTTACTACTATTTATAATTTTTAACATGTATATTGACGTTTTTCTTTTTAATTAAAGGCCTGATGAAGGGTGTATTCATGCCCGAAACGTCGCGCACTAAATAAAAATCTTTTATTTTTGACCCGGAGCCCACTAAAAATCTCCAACATTAATTGAAAATGTATTAATATGATTTTCTTGATAATTTCTGGTGGGGCTAAGCCCCACTAGCTGCTAAACACGAGTCGAAACTGCTTTTAGGACTAGCTCTTATCATAAATCATTTGTATAAATCAACCACCATCAGATATCAACTGCAAAAGAATTCGGAGTGGCACTTGGATCGTTCATAATTTACAAATTCCACACGCCACCTTTCAAGTGTCAACGACAATTCCAATTTACTTTTTCATATTCTTGGAAAGCTCTAAATATTGCGCGCTATCCCACAAGAAAGAATGTGTAGTGTGTGAGTTGTTTAGTCATTAAGTCCGTGTTCGTTTTCGTCTCAGTGTATGGCTTACTAATAGTACGATACAATATCCCCACCGGTGGCAAATGAGTGTTAGGTTTTTAAAAAATAATCAGGCATTGCACCTCTCTCTATATGGCAGCGGAAAATAAATGGCATGCCAACAAAACAATATATGAATCGGCAAAAATTAGACCAATGACGTACATGCTCCAGTAAATGCAAAAAAGACCTTCGCAAACTAATCATGCACCCCAATGAATTGGCAAGAAAAAAAATATTATTGTGTATTAACAAACACAAGGCAGAAGCGAAACCTCGCGTACATACTTATGTCCATATGTTATTTATTATTGTATTTTTTTTCTTCATTTGCTCGTGGCTTGTGTTATAATCTAAAATAAAAATGAAGCCATAATAGTTTAACTCAACTGATAAATCATAGTATAATGAATATTTTGAAAGTTATGCAGTACAGTGCATAAAAAGCAAAAAGCCATTATTTTTAAATAGCTAAAGCTTGAAATTCTGGCGGAAATTTTTTACGTATCGGAACGCAGCTAGTTTTAAGTTGTAACACTTTCATGTACGCTGCTGTTAATCACGGTGTAAGCACTTGAATTTACCCTTTTTTACTGGGTAATATACTGGTTAATATTATGGAGCACGGCCATAATCTCAATTATAGCAATATACGTATGTTTTAATACAATTCAAATTTTATCATAGGAAAATTAGAGATAATGCATATATGTAATGAATTTTGCGATCCAACATCACTGAGAAAATATCACTTGCCTAAATAGAAAACATTCCTGTTTGTAAGGCAAAGAAAACCACTAGATGTGGCAGCGATCACCTTCAACTACAAGTTAAATGTGATATTCTAAATGTATTTTAAAAATATTTTTCAAAAATGGTCTCTAATGTCTAACTTTAATTTAACACTTTTTTACTAACTAATGTAATTCTGAGCTCACGAGATGACAATACTCAAGTTATTATATATGCATGTTCCCAAATCAAGGCAAGCGGTAGTTTGCCGAGTTCGTAAGGGCAAACAGCTAAAGCCTTATTTACGCCTAAACATGGAAAACAAGGTGTTTTTTTTTAAAAATTATGCGATTTATCACATTTTTATAAGCAATATAAGTAATTTTTCATTTGTAACCGATGACCACAATATAAATAATTTATTATTCCATTAGTTTTTTTCCTATCATTCCCCCCACACTCCACATTTATCCTATATCAAAGTGGGTACTCAAAATTATTCTATCAGATGGCGCTATAAGCTATTTCAATTGCTCAATAAATGAGATGGTGCTACTAGTTAGTCGAAAAGTGTTTACTCGCACTATTGATGCCAGATGGCATTAGATGATTAACAAAATCTGTTCATATAAAAGTGGTTAGTCACAACTATGGTGACAGATTGCGTTAGGTACTAGAAAAAACATATGTAGTTCATAGTACAGATGTACAGTTAAATTTTGAAATTCCGATTACTACTTTTGCATAGTTCGTAATTGTACTTTATTTCTAAAAATGTGACATATTCGTTATAAGTTAGTCGAATCCAGCACTGTTGATGTCAGATAGCATTCCCTATTATTTCGATGATTAACAAAAAGCTTTCATATTAAACTGGTAGGAGTCTCAAGAGGGCGGATTACCACTTCCTCACCACTCTATGGACATGGGTATCAATTGAAAGGGTATTATAAGTAGAATACCACAAGCGATATAAATATACTAAATATATATTTAGGATCCAGGACTGTAATCTCAAGAGGACAGATTACCATTTTCTTCACAATCCCTTCGACATGGGTATCAAATGAAATGGAATGATAAGTAGAATACAATAAGCAATATAGTATACTCAATAAATAGTCAGATCCACCGCGGCATCTCAAGAGGACGCATTACCATTTTCTTCAGCACCCCCTCGACATTTCTATCAAATGAAAGGGTATGATAAGTAGAATACAATAAGCTATGTCGTTAACGATTCATCTTGACTAATCCATATCACTTTTTTTTGTTATAAGTGTGTTTTAAACTGTCCCAATAAATAATTTCGCGCCCATGAACTTCTAATTCACATTTTTAATGTTTTTTTGGTGGGTATATATTACTAAAAGCACTTTTAGTGTTAAATGACAAATAATCAAAACATTTCGCTGGTTTTACAAATCTTAATTTTAAAATAACCGACTCCTCATATTTACTTTACCGATGCCTGCGTCATCTATGTACAATTTAAATAAATTGTAAATATTTTCCGGCTGGTTTGATATAATTTGTTTATATGGCATCACAATGTAATTTAAATGAGTGAGAAGGCAGCTTTCGCTTCGTACAACTATCCTTGCTTTCATTTCAGTTTTCTCGTTCTCGTTTCTCGCTCGTATTTGCTCGAATCATTTCAAAATCCCCGGAACGAGAGAAAGGAAGTTTCACTTCAAAAATATAGTTTAAAAAACTAAAAATTACGCTTTTACTTTGAAATGAACTAAAAAGTAAAAAATAATATTGAAGGTTTTATTGCTCCAGTATGCGGAGACAACCTACATACCTTTCGAAATGTAAAAAAGCTGCTTCCAGTTGTCATGCATTAGCCAGCTACATGGCTAAAAGTGCCCAGAAAAGGGTGCGCAACAAAAGTGTGCGTGGCGCGAGTTTTTACCCCAGGCCAAAAAGTTGTAGGCTTGCCTAAAGAAGTATTCACTCCAAATATTTTATTTTATTAATTCCAGGCTTTGAGAATTATCGTTTGTCCAAAAAATGAGCCATCTGCTACACTGTGCCTCGCACAAGCGAATGGCTCCAGTATTCTTGCACCTAATATTTAAAATTTTACGTACTCTTTCGTTGCTCCAGAGGTTGCACTTAAACAAAATTACAAATTCGGTATTTAAGCTTTACATATGTCTATGCACTTACCTTTGTTGGACGGTGTTACTCATTGAAGGATTCAATAGAGAGGTACAGTGAGCATCAATATAAAGTTAACACAAAAGGCACAAAAATACACTAAAAAATCCACGTTTTTACCTCCTCAAAAAAAATCGGAGGAGGCTACACGACCCCTTAAAATCTTCGTAACAGTCTCTACTACAATTAAAAAATAATTTAAAACTTCGCATTTGCCTCTAAGGGGGTCCTGGAGGCTCCCTAAAAGGCTCAAAATAAAAAAGGGGAATTTGTGTTAACTTTATATTGATGCTCACTGTATATTACATGTAAGCCGCTTGTGTCTATTCGCTAAACGAAAATCCTTTCATTTGAAAAAATCATAAATAAAATCCAAATCTTGTCATCGATAAATTTACCGAGATCATAACGATTACGTGATGGTACAGCCACTTTTGTATACATCTTGCATTGGCAAATTCCAAGAAAATCCCTAGCCAGAATGAAAAGCGATATATTTCCGTCCTTTTAAATTTCAGCAGAAAACTTGAGTGTGACGTGAGTCTCTCGCAATTTGCTTCGTTTTATTTATTCCATAAAAACACGTTCTTGTACTCATTTGTCATCAATGAATGAATACATCTCACCTACTGAACGAATCGCTGACAGATTTGCTTTAGCATTTAAGCATAAACAAAAGTCGTCTACACATTGGGGCTGTCACAGGATTTTTGGAACAAAAAGAATGCGAAGCGAAAAAATCCATGAAAGAAAACCCTTGAAAAATTTGTCAAATTCTCCTTTCTTGGCCCTGGTAGCACTCGAATTGCACATCTTCCTTTTTTAAGATTTATGATCCCTCGGGTGACAGGGGTCCTGAGCTGGCTACCTGACCCCGAGCTAGAGCATGCGTTGTCGTAAAACTCGTCGCATCTACCCAGGACAACGCAAAGAGTGCCCGAGTGAATTGGAATTTTTAACGCATGCACAGGAGCAGGTAAAATATGTTCGGTAGAGTGGAATTTACAACGCGTGGGCAGGAGAACTTTGAATGTGTGCGTTTAACAAAAATATGTTTTCATGTAAGAAAACTTGCGGGGTATTTTAGCACAAGTTTTAAGATATCTATGAAAATTTGTAATTATTAAATTATTTCGATCTTGACTTTTTCCCAAAGGCAGCCAGAAGAATTTTATTTTCAGATAATTTTCGAACACATATCTCGTAAAAAGAAATACTTCAGGCAGCCTATATATAATATTACTTTAAAACGTTTTAAGATTAATTGCAGCCTGGAGGGCTTTTTAAAGAAATGGATTTTTTGTCAAGTAATGGATTTTATTTCTGAAGTTCGTTGCGCATATTCAAAAGAAAGTTTTTAGTCCATGGAAATTGTACTTTAACATTGAAAAAATGCAGGACAAGCTTTTATATTTGGGTTCTGTAGAGGGGGTCGAGGTGAATTTCAATTTGAGTTTTCGGGATCCCCCATTTGGAAAAGGTGTGCAAATGATTGTTCCACTATATTTCCGTAACAGTACATCTTACAGAAAATTTGCAAGGAGATGTTTTGTTTAGAATTAAATTATCTACAATTTATTATAAATTTTTTCTGTCGTAAATTCAATATTTAAGAAGTTATAAAGCCTTAGAACACAAACATTAGTCATAATATTTTCAAAATTCAAAATAATAACAAGTTTTTTAGAGGGTTTCATAAAGAAAAATTTCCATTCTAATTTTTTCATTCACTACGGAAGGTTTTACAGCCCCCCGGAGGTATCAATGTGAAAGATTTTCAGAAATAATTTTTATAGGATTTTACCTCGTCCTCCCCTACAAATTGTCAACAACAGGTAGTAAGTAATAATATTGAATGAATGACTTTAAGTTGTAAGAAGTGCCGTTGTTTGAGTAATGTAATAAAGTTATTTAGCAATTTATTGCGGGTTTTTATTGCTGTTATGTTATGTTTTACAAGGTAGGATATGGTTTAAAATGAAATTCTTTGAATAATAACATGTATTAGGTACTACAATTCTTGTTACTTAAAGTCATTCATTCATTATTATTACTTACTACCTGTTGTTGACAATTTCTAGGGAGAGGACAAGGTAAAGTCATACAACAATTATTCAGAAAATCTGATGATGATACCGGAAGGGGTGAAAAAGGAGAAGTTCTTTCGGAAAAGGTACAAAATTGATAGCACACATAAGCTAAAAAACTGATAGCTCATATCACATCCGACCGTCAAGTGCTCTTGAACAGTTTGCAGTGTTTTTTTGTGAACATCTCATAGTTGTTTACTTTCTTAAGTGGGTTTTTGATTCATTATACATATTTTCCTATTTGTTTTTCATAAAGTGCGTTTTTCGCTAAGTGTCTTTTTTGGCTAATATATTTTTTCCATTTTGCAGCGTGATAACAGCTGCTAGTGACTTAATTTTTTAAGTGTTTTTCATTTTATATATTGTTTTAATTTAATCATAAAGTGCGTTTTTTGGCTAAGTATATTTTTCTATATTTTTTTCTTTATTTCTTTCTGTTGCTTTTCTCTGTGAACTATGGAGTCCCATTTAATTACAGAATGTGTTAGTGAACGTGGTCGGAAGGAATTGAAGTTCCGTAATTCGCGATATTATTTTGCTCTTACGAAGAAAAACGGAGAGCATATGTGGCGTTGCACAGTACGCAAGTGCACCGCTCGTCTTTACACTCGAACTGACCAACACCTCTACAGCAGTCATACACCTGATCATACACACGAAATTGATATAAAAAAAACAACCGACATATGCTTAGTAACTCTGCCAAAAAGAAAGCTGCAGAAAACGAAATATCGGAGCAGCCGTTTAAGATCATTAATTTAGCTGTAAAAGAAAACGCGAATTTTTTTGAAACAATAACCAAAAGCGATCTAAATCTAATTAGAAATAATTTATATTATCAGCGTCGTAAAGAGCATCCCCGGTTACCCGAAAATATTTCCGAATCCATTGACTACATTAGCAAAAGTAAATACAAAACAGTATTCGGCGAAAATTTTCTATTATCTTGTAATATACTTTTTAAAATTATAATATTTTCTACTCTTACTAATCTGCAACTTTTATGTAACAGCGATAATATTTTTGTAGACGGTACATTTACTTTTTGCGCAAAATTCTTTTATCAATTTTATACAATTCATGTACAAAACAACGGATTTTATGTGCCATTAGTATATTGCCTTCTGCCAGATAAAACAGAAGTAACTTATAATAGATTGTTTAGTATAATAGAAAGTCAATGCAAAAATGTAGGACTAATTTTCAAACCATCTCGGGTAACCGTCGATTTTGAAAAAACGGTACATAAAGTAATAAGAAAGAAATGGTCTAATGCGAAAATTATAGGATGCAGATTTCATTTATCACAGGCATGGTATAGAAAAATACAGCAGCTAGGACTTTCTTTTGAATATGCACAACGAAATTCAGAAATAGGAAACTGGTTGAAGTTAACATTTGGTTTACCGTTGTTGCCAGCAGACGGCAAGGTGAAAGATGTGAGGTTAGAAATCCTATATTCAGACGTAAAGTTGAAGAAGTAGAGTCAATTATACAATTTTATAAAACAAAAAAAGCAGAAGACCCGGAAAGAAATGAAATGCATCGCATGGAATTTGTTAAATTAATTTCAAATTTTTATAAAGCTAAGAAAATTTAATTTTTTGTTAATGTAAGCATGCTTTAATATTAATAGTAATATTGTTATAGTGGTATTAGTTAATCCATTCTTAATCCTAAAACTTTTTATAGTACATACATAATATTATTTCAATCTATTTATTGACAAAAGCCCTCCGGGCTGCAACTAATCCTAAATTTTTTTATAGTAACATAATTTTATTTCAATGTATTTATTGACTTGCTGCAATTAATCTTAAAACCTTTTAAAGTAATATTATTTTAATCCATTTCTTGACAAAAGCCCTCCGGGCTGCCAGAAGTATTTCTTTTTACGAGATATGTGTTCGAAAATTATCCGAAAATAAAATTCTTCTGGCTGCCTTTTGGAAAAAGTCAAGATCGAAATAATTTAATAATTACAAATTTTCATAGAAACTTGTGCTAAAATACCCCGCAAGTTTTCTTATACATGAAAACATATTTTTGTTAAACGCACACATTCAAAGTTCTCCTGCCCACGCGTTGTAAATTCCACTCTACCGAGCATATTTTACCTGCTCCTGTGCATGCGTTAAAAATTCCAATTCACTCGGGCACTCTTTGCGTTGTCCTGGGTAGATGCGACGAGTTTTACGACAACGCATGCTCTAGCTCGGGGTCAGGTAGCCGGCTCAGGACCCCTGTCACCCGAGGGATCATAAATCTTAAAAAAGGAAGATGTGCAATTCGAGGCTACCCCTTGGCCCTGTAGGCAGGTTGCAGCCGCCGCCGTGTTGAAATTTTAAGACCCAATGCGTAAACTTTGTCGTGATGATTAATGTTTCACGATGTTTTATAATGATCAAGATTGATTTATGGAAAGCCTGAGCTGATCTAAAGGCATTATGAAACGGGGTTGATTGTGTAAAGATAACCGTAATAAGTAGCCCCATTGAAATTTTTATTTATAAAAAATAGAAAAGCAAGATTTATAAGGGATATACTAATGATGAAAGGGAATGGTAAAACGCTAGGATATCATCAGCACCAATTTATTGAAGAAAAAAAGAAAATAATAAATTATAAAGGAAGTTTTTTTTTGTTCTTCGAAATAATCCAGTCTAACAGCTGATAATAATATATTTTAAAATTAAAATTATTTCATTATTAAGTAGTTCTTATTTAACTTTCTTATTTTAACTTTAATGATTAGTTTCAAGACTTTAAAATCACACACAATTTATCAGTTCCAAAGCAAAGTATAATATATTATATAATTTTTGGTTGGAAAAATTTCTTGAGGTTTTTTGAGCTATTTACATTTTTTATTAAGCACAAAAAGTTATAAGTTTTCGTCAACGCCTACAGATAGTCCTTTTACTTTATTTTTACAATAAATAACACACCATTTCTTTCAAATCATTATTTACAATTATTTCTGTTTTGATGTGTTTGATTCAGTCTACTACAATAATTGGCTGTAAATTCAATGGTTTTACATATTATATTAGTCAACGAGAAAATGCTACTTTGTAAGTTCTTAAGAATGTACGGAAGTCTTCCTTATTAGTTGAAGACTTCATATTTCAAAATGATAAATAATCAGATTGGGCCTTATTTTACAAAATTATTAGCGCGGTTTTGTCCTATACTAGATGAGTCGCGCCACACAAATTTTCTATAAAGAGAATCAGCTGAATACATATGGGTAAAGTGCCCCGTAGAGTTTCTATGATTTGAGATTTTGTGATAGTTTTCTTGGTAAAATCATACTGGGAGATCTGAACGATATAAAAATTTGAATTTGTAAAATGTAATGTAAAAATTTGAATTTTAAAAACGAATAAGCCAAGTTGAAGTATTGGGATAAAACGTATGATTTTCTTGACAATTTAAAAAATCCGACCCACAAAAACTGAAGCTGGTGCAATTTTTTTGCAGAGAGGAAAAAAATCCCTAAATTGAGAAATGCTCAATTTTTCATACAAAAATTATGCGCGCGTATAAGTCCGGCATTAACTAACAACGAACTACTTTTTAATGGGAAATTAGCGCCCAGGGGTAATGCCTTAGTCCTGTCGAGGATTTTATTATTGAGTTTAATGTCACACAGCAACGCTGGAAAATTGTAAGCCGAAGCGGAGTGCCTTTCCTGGAAACTTGTGAAGATCTCTTACCGATTTGTTAGGAAAATTATAATACTACAATAAACACAAATATAAAAAACAGTAGGTGTGTGTACTTAGGTACGCGCATTAGAAGTTATACTTCTTTGCTGTGATTTTAAGACTAATTTTTAATTTGCATACAAATATTTTATTGGATTTTTTCTATTTTCGTGCGTTGGAAGGTGCAAGGATCATGATGCCAACACGCTCAAGGCTATACAACACGCTCAAGGCTCGGTTATACCGTATTCTAATCCTAACTAAAATCACCTGCTAGATTAATTATCTTAAAATGGGCTTTAGATGCCTAATGAAATTCTCTTAAGACTGGCTAATTTTCTACCAAAACGTAATGAATGTTAAGCTTTATATGCGTCGCAACCTGGATCAGCATTTATTTACCTGATAATACTGTTGGTACTTCTAAGCCCAACTCACTTCTTTTTTGTTTCTTTTCCCCTTACCTTCTGATTGAGCAATTCAGCTTCTCCTCCCCTTTAGCCAATAGATCAAACGACCGTACCATTATAGTCTAAGACGTTTGTCCTTCTTAGCCGTGCCTTTAGCTGTCGGTTACAGTGCAGCAGTTTGATCGGCTAATCTCCGGCATTCTAAAAAGACATGGTCTGTGTTCTCTGTCACATTGAGGAATTCCAAGCATTTCGTAGACTCATCTTGCCGGTATGCTCTCGTAACTCACCTCTCCATGCTCTCTTGTGACTCATACTTCCACATTTGCTATGAGCCTGTGGGTTCATCGACCTTGGGTAGATTCATTATATTTCCTTTGCCACTACTGAAGCAAACGTCACTTATAAATTCTGTTCACTTCCCTAGCTTCTTCTTCTAGTTGTTACTCATTTAAATTGAGCGGGTTAAGGTAATTGATATATGATACGAAGAGTTTCATACTAAGGACATTAATGTATCGGGCAAATACATCATCAACGTTCAGACGTTTGACCGACAACACTCCGAATCTGTCCAAATGCCAACGTTGCACTGGACGCTTGACATTGGACATTCTTAATTCGAGTAGCGGTCACACTAAGCGTCAAAAGTTTAACGTTAAAGGTGCTCACAGCATCGTTTAGAGCCGGTTTTAGCTGAAAACTAGGATATGTAATTTATTTCCCTCCATAGCCTCAGGGTACAAACCCTCTCCCCCATCGACATCGTGAACGGACTTTGGGTACGAATTTTCATTTGCCCATATAATAATAATCTTAATAGGTAAAGAATTGGAGTTGAAATGCTTGCCCTCCATAGCTCCTACCCCATCGCCTATGTCGTCCGCAGGTCGTATCAGAACATGAAAATTGGTAGCGTGCAGCAAATTAGGGCATGAGAGGGAGAGCAAGCTGCAATCAAAAGTATTTTTATTGGCTGAGGCTAGTAATATGAGAAGCAAAGCAGCGTGCTGCATGTTCATATCATGTCTTAAATTTGCAGTGAGCTGCATATGTTAGGTTCTGATACAGCCTTTTCATCTCATATCTTAAATTTTGCAGCACGCTGCTTATTTTTGGTTCTGTTAGAGCCTCCAGCAAACCCATCGTAGCTACAGGCCTGGAAGCAGCCGGTGCCGGTCCTACATTTGCTTGAATGGATGACTTTTCTCGTGTAATAACATAGTGGAGCCAAGTTTTTAAGTTTATTCTTGCAGTAAAAAGTTTTAATAAAATATTGAATTTTATCACTTTTTTCTGCACCTGGAGTACCAGTGATTAGTGTTTCAGTGATTGAATTAAAACAATTTCAAAAAATTGAGTGAATCAATATGTTTTAATGGTTTCTTGTGAAGGTGACCAATTTTGTTTACTTTCGCTGTGGTTTTGTCGAGTTATCTTAGGGCAAAAATGTTGAATTTGTGTGGTTATTGATTTAAAAGTAAATTTAAAGTGATTAAAGATCGTTATAGAATAATTTTTAAAAATATTAAAGCAGAAAAATGTGTAGGGAAAAGTTCAAAAGTTATTATTATTTGTGTTGTGGGGTGGTACTTGCACTTATGTTTTAATAACTATTCCGTAATTCACCTTAAATTCACTTTTAATTTCATTACCACATTAATCAAACATTTTTTTCCTAAATTAACACGAAAAAACCACCATGAATGTAAACAGAAATGGTCACCTTATCAATTTAATTTAATTTATTCACTCGGATCACTAACTAACTTATCACCGGTAATGAATGTGCAGTAAAAAATGTTAAAATACAATATTTGCCACTTTTTACAAGTTAAAAACTTGGCGCGTCTATGATATTTCACTACGAGTTAGAGAAATTGCCGTCCATCCAGTAAAACCCCTCACCCACAAACAGCACATAATAAACACTACGAATCTTCCTATGTAGTCCATTCAAAACGCGCGTTATGGTGTTCCAAAATAACACCGTTAAGAAAATCGAACCCTACACGTTTTTGGGGTCGCTGATCACGAAAATCGAGGTCCCGCGGTCCTAAAATTAGGGCGTCACCTCTAAAAATGCAAAAAACACCCCTTTTTAGGGGGTTTTCACGATTAGGGGCCATCCATAAATTACGTCACACGAATTTCATGATTTTTTGACCGCCCCCCCGTCCTTGTCACAGCTGGTCACATTTGGGAGACCCCCCCTC
The DNA here is from genome assembly GCA_949987705.1 of Thereva unica. Classification (NCBI taxonomy): domain Eukaryota; kingdom Metazoa; phylum Arthropoda; class Insecta; order Diptera; family Therevidae; genus Thereva; species Thereva unica. Next base: position 132,414,362 of record OX465281.1, read on the forward strand.
ACTAGTGTGACGTCACATATTGTGAAATTTTGCATCTAGAAGTTATTAAACTAAAACAGCAGTTCCGAAATTAAATATATTTCTATTTCTCTGGTCCCTATTAACGACGCAAATCGAGGCTTTGGTGTATGTGTATTCAAATACGCACTGCCAAACTGTTTTAACGACACGCGCACACCGCACAAGTTACTTTATAAAGTATACTTTCTATGTACGTACGTTTGTTCTATGTACGTACTTACATATGTTTTGTGCGTTGCCGCGCAAAAAAATTTTTTGTGTTTTGAGTCGTTTTTTTGGTATTTGTGGGCATTTTGTTTATTTTTTGAGTCGTCTGATGGTGATAGGGATAGGAAATTTGTTGAATTTCATAATTAATGCAAAATTATATGTTTTCCAAATTGTAGTAATGAGATTAGTACCTAAAACAAAGAGACGCTCTGTAGGATAGAAAAATAATACACCGATCACACAACCGCAATTGCGCGTGTGTCTGTCACCAGCTTTAAAGCGAGTTTTTGCGGAACGTATCCTTCGCGTAATGAGCAGTATTACTATATTTAGATATATTAGATTTTGAAATGTGACGTAACAAAATTTAAGACCCCCCCCACCCCTTGTCTCACAATGTCACACTTCGCCGACCCCCTCCCTCCCCCCTAACGTGTGACGTACCCCTACAATATAGTTAATTGAAAACTAGGGGGGGGGGGTGTTCCAAAATAACACCGTTAAGAAAATCGAACCCTACACGTTTTTGGGTTCGCTTATCACGAAAATCGAGGTCCCGCGGTCCTAAAACAATGGCGTCCCCCCTAAACATGCAAAAAACACCCCCTTTTAGGGGGTTTTCACGATTATTTCAATAATAATGAAAACTAATGCGATGAAATGCACTTTTTTTAATATTTATTTGCGAAGGTGGTTGATTTGTACTAAATTAAGGCGAACTTATTATGAGGGGTAGTCCTAAAGGGTTGGAACTATCCCTAAATTGGCGAAAAATGGCAAAAATTGTAAAAAAAAAATTTTTTAAAGTTTATGCTTCAAATTCGATTCTGACTTCATTTTTTAAAAAAATCCTTTTTGTATAATCGTACATCACATTACATTCCTCAATAGATTAGTTTATTACTTCAACTTCCAAGTAACTGCAAGTAAAATTTACTAAAAAACAAATTCGGGTGCAATATCTTAATTTTATTACTTTGCCTCCGTTTTTACCTGCCTAAATGTCATTGTAAAAAAACGGACCACCCCAAATAATTAGGGTACATATTTCGCAATTATTGTGAGATTGTCGTTTTTACAAAAATGCAGAGTTTATTTAAAGATTCCACGAAATGAAATATTTCTCAATATATTTTTTTTTTCTCTTTAGGGGTGGTTTAACATCTGTACAAAAGGGCTTATAGTGAAATGTTCCAAATGAAGTAATGATAACAAATGGAAAATAAAATTTAAATGTAAAACAATAAATTTTATTTTGTTTCAATTACAATTTTAATGTGGGGGTAGTTGTACCCCCTTAGGAGTTGAAAAAATTAATTTTTTTTTTGATAATACCGTTTGAACCAAATTTCAAACAAAAAGCAAAAAAAAAATTTTTGCAATTTTTTTTATATAAAGTTGTTTTTATTACAGTAGGGGTAGTTTTAACCCCTAAAGGGTTGAAAATAATTTATTTTTGTCTGACAGTACGCCCACAATCGAATTTGAAGCATAAACTTGGGAAATTTTTTTTTTTACACTTTTTTACACGAATGAAATTGATTCACTCTCATGTAAATTTTTTTAAGCAAACGTCCCTAAAGAAGTTTTACTTCAAAAATAAACTCTTTTCAAGCCAGAACAAAACTACTTTCAACTACCCCTACATTAGGGGGCGGCCCCATAATCAGCAAACAAAAAAAATATGTGCGGAAAAAGTTTCAAAAAGGTGTTATGTTTTGATACCCAAACGTTTTATTTATCTTAACAAGGCAAATCTCATATAGGCAAGTCTAAATAATTAACACTCGTAAAAATGCAAAAAGGAAGGGAATGTGGCTGCGGTTACTGAACACGCTAGTAATGCTAGCACTAGCTAGTACTAGCTCTCGCTAGCAAATATAATACATGTTAACAGTGCGTGGTGGTTATGAACGCACTCGAGCGCTAGCGTTAGCTAGCACTTCCTAGCGCTAGTCATATTCTGCAATCGATTGAAACATTGATACTAGCGCGAGTGTTTGAAAAGTAGGTAACTCACATTTTGCTTTGCTAAAGTACTTAGTAAAGATGGATTGCGAAAAAATAATTTTAGAAGTGCAAAAGAGACGTCCATTACGGGACATGAAAATTAAAGGTTACAGCGACCGAAATTTGACTGGTAGATTATGGAATGAAGTGGCTGATGAAATGAAAGTCACAAGTAAGGTAAGTATGTAAGATATTCAATGTTTCATTTTTACTTCTTATTTCATCGTTATATGAAATATTTATCGGTTAAAAGAAAGAAAGGAAAAATATATTATTTCTTAGAAACAAAATAAGACTTATATAAATTACGCAGAGTAGTTGCTTGTAAATTTTCTTTTCTGTATTTATTGCATGTGTTTTCACTTTTCGTTTAAAAAAAAGTCAGATGCCATCATTTCCTCTGTTAAAGATAAAGCCATGGTGATATTCACAAGTCAACATACAACTACTGAACAACGAGCTTGCTTCAGCTAGCTTTAATAATAACCACACAACTAGAGCGAGCTCGCGCCAACGATACTAGCGCTTGCTAACGCTAGCATTACTAACGTGTTCAGTAACCGCAGCCTTTGTGTTCAATTTATTTTTAAACAAGGCGAAAGAGTATAAATTTGTAAAAAGATGAATAATTATATCAATTTACCTCACAAGATATTATCATGAAGTGCGGTAGTGTTATTTCAAAGGGGTTTACACTCAAATCAGCACCTAAACCTGGCTATTCAAAACAAACAGGACCATGAATTAATCAAGTGTCTGCAAATGCTCAATACACTAGACACCAATTCTTTTCCATGCTATTTTTTTTTTAATTTTTATTTAATTTGACCTGTTCTTCATCCACTACACAATTGAATTCAACTCTGTCACAATGTGTCTTTCATACAAATTCAGCTCTTGCCATTATTTATGGCAACTTGCAATAAATTAATGACATTTTATAATAGAGCTTTTCACATGTCATTATTTGAGTCGTGTGAACAGCAATGCCATTAATTATGACCAGAAATTGTGACCATTGTCATTTTTTGTCATTCGTGTAACCGCCGCATTAGTTGAAATGGAACTTAATGCCTGCCTCAGGTATGACGTAAAAGTCATACTGGGAGATCTAAACGACAAAGTAGCCTGGGAGCCCATATATAGGCAATATGTCGGCAACCACAGCTATCATGAAAGCACTAATGACAATGGACCGCCAGTTGTAGAGATGGCAGTAAGTAAGAACTTGGTGGTTGCGAGTAAAGATATCTATACAGCCACCTGGGTATTTCCTGATGGAGCCACTCGCAACCAAATAGACCATGTGTTGATAGACCCCCACCACCCTTCGGGTCTGATGCCGGTAAAAACGGCCGACCAAAAACCTTCATTTTACACTTTTTCTTGGAAATTAATATGAGTAATGATTCGGCTACCTTAGATCTTACACTTGTTATGATATCTAATAATTCCAAGATGGCGAACCAAAAATATTAAATTTTCATGTATAAAATTAAGGTTTTTGGTCGGCCATATTGGGTACCGCCATCTTGAATTTGAAATATTAAAAATATGTAAGTTACTCCTTAGAGTCCATGGACGCAAGAATTTCACTTGTTGATTGTTTGGTATCCGTTTTCGGTCATAACAAAATAGCCTTTCTCAAAAATAGATGAAAATTTGGGCACTTTTTATGAAAAAATTGTTATAACTTCTCAACAACAAAGTTTTGACAAATTTTGATCATTCCATCTGAAAGAGTATTAAATTCTAGGTAAGATATGAACCTTCAAACTTTTTTAAGCCTTTTTTTTATAAAAATTATGAACGCGCAAAAATGAGGTTAAATTTCGTTCGTTTGGGCCTTAAAGAAGAAGAATTAACGTGTACATACTAGAATCTTACAAGTCGTTTTTAAAATTAACTTTCTGCTCCTAACTTACAATATTAGCTGTGAATAAAAGTAGATTCTATATGACAACCTAAGCGTAGAGTGGTTGCGTTACTTGTTAACCTCCACACCGCCAGAGATTTTCTAACATTGTTCCTACAGCCAGGTGATGAAACCTTTCTTTTGTAGTACAATGTAAGTTATTTAAAGGCAGTGGCTTCCTAACTTTATGATACTGCGGCCCCTGTTCCAAAACAAACCTTGGGATCCCACAATAAAATATGTAAATTTGCACAACAGATGGGGTTGCAAAATCTGGACTTCGGTATTTCAACATTCAATAATTCTGATATTTTTAGACGATTTTGACAAGTGGGCAAAATTTATTTAGGATATTCTCTACCATTTATTCTACATCAGTTTTTGAATACCAATCCGATTAAATGACCAGCCAAAATTTCGGTTATAGCTGCTACATCGGCTTCTATATTAGCTTTGAGCTCTCCAATGATTTTCGGCTTGCTGGTATAAACTTTACTTTTGTAAGAATTTCATCGTAGTTCCTGCGGAATATCAAGGTGCGTTGTCTTGTTAAAAATAGGTTCGTTAGGTCTTTTCCCGCATGTTTGGACACACAAAGTACACCAAAATCCAAAGATAACGTGCGCCGTTTAGGGTTTACGAGCTTGGAAAAAAATGATCCGATCATGGTTTTTGAGCAGCCTCCGGCCTAAACAGGGGCTTTTCCATCGTGCAGTAATGTATCGTGAATGACATGTGGGTTCTCTGTTCCCCAAATTCGACAGTTTCGTTAATGGACTCCGCCAGAGAGCGTAAAATGTGTTTCCTTTCGTCATCAGAACTTTTCGCCAAAAATCTGGGTCGGCATCGATCATTCTTGTGACGTCATTTTCATATTGCAAGCGACGAGGCTTGTTCACTGAAAACAATCTTTAAGTAAGTTGCACTGTGTATGGAAAGAAGATCTTACTTCATAATCCTCCTTAGAGTCGCTCCATACACGTTTAACTCCTGAGATCGGCGGAACTGCCACATATTTGGATTATCGGCAACTTCATTGGAGCGTAGAGGAGCAACAGATCCATGATTAAAAAATATTCACATACTACGAACTACGTTGTCTGAAGGTGGCCAACTGAACGGCTGTAGAGCGCTACAATTTCAGCGCGTTTTTTCGATGTGAATAGACTTTGTAGCTAAAATCGTACTGAATGACATTTCAGAATTGGGTACATTTGTCGAGATCGCCAAAAATTGTCAGAGTTATTCAATGTTCAAAAACCGAAGGTCTAGATGGCGATGCGAGGTATAATTAAAAAGACCCAATAGAATTTAAGTACAAATTAAAAAAACAGTTACAAAAATAATGTGCTTAAGGCCACACTTCGGAAGTAAAATTTTTGTGGCCAACAGCTAGTAATATGTAATAGATATAGTCTGTCGGATATATAGAACGCTTTGTGAAAAGTCAGGCCAACGACAGATGTAGGAAGTATAGTGACGAGTCTACTGACGGACTTGATACAAATACTATTTGAAAATAGCAATATTTTTGAATTCCTGTTTACATTAAAACTTAAAACCGAAGAAAAGGTTTTATAATAATTGAAATATTTTTGATTGAAGCTCATCTCCACTTTCCCTTTCATCCACAAAATTCGGACGCCCTTTCATCCACAAAAACGGCGCGTTTCTAATGAAAGATTAACAGTGACATCGTCACTCCAAATCTTGGGGATCTTCGGGTAAAATTTTATGTGGCGATACATAAATAACCACCATAAAATTTATTTCTCCCTTTTCAGCCATCCATCTGCTATCTGCGGTAAGACCTATGCGATGCGACAGCGAGGGAGATCCGGAAGATGGTGTAGAGCCGGAAAGATGGTGTAGAGCAGGACGCTCAGGTTGTAGAGCCGTTAAAAAGAAGATCTGCCCATGCACATTTCATGGTGAGTTATCGTGACATAGCGCTGTTGATATGTCTGGATGAAAAGTTAAAACTTAAGCGAAGTTCTCATCATATTATTTTTGTTCTTCCAAATTTCTGATAAAAGCACTACATTCATTTTTTATTGCAACTCAGTCATCTAACTCTTGTACGCTCGCATTCACTCTTTATTGATTTAGCGAAAGTATTGATAATCCTGGTTTATTTTAACTCGAGTAAAAATAATTTTGTTGGCTAATTCTCTTAAAAGCATACACGTGGTGCACCTAGTACGCGCCACAGGCATGCATGCTACCGCCACAGGCACGAACATCAATACATTCGCCTCCTGGAAGTAAGCTGGTGACATATGCAAGCGTACATGCATTGCATTCATAGGTTCCATGATATTCGGCGAATTTCCTCTGACTCAAAATTGCTTGGTTCTTTTCCGTCCCGGCTTTCACACAAAGCCCGAAAATCTAAGTAACGAGTGCATGTAAGGTGTATGTGTTTATTGTGCAAGAAAAAGTTGAAAGTAGCCGTCCTTTGCTTGGCATGCATTCCATTCATGGAATATTCCTACAGGTCGAATTTGAATACACACACTTCTATATTATCTATTGACGAATGCAACGTATGTATGCTTGGATATGCCACCAGCTGTATGCATGCGCCGCTCCAGCTACATTTATGAAAATTTCTAATTGCATCTGCATCGTCATAGACTATTCCAAACGCGATTATTGTTTTACCAAGCAGTCCGCCAACCACATCCAATGATGCTTTACCTACGGAATCGAACGAGAGCCAGTCTACTTGAGTATGCTATTGGCTCCCTTTAAGGTCTGCTAGCCAATTGTCTGTTTTCTTCGTCATATACAATATTTAGAAAGCCAATTTTAAAGAGAGCAAATAGAAATGCAAACTAGTTGGGATGTGGGTTCGACCCTTTCGGTCCACACGATCAACTTCCCAATATGATGGAAGGAAGCTCTTTGAAATAACGATAAGAATGGTAAATCCGCAAGGCTTTTCTAAAGAACTTTTTTTGTTGAACAGTAGCAAACAAACATGTCCCTGGCACATCGTTCGCTACACTATAAAGCGAATTCATTTTGAGCGTGTTGACGCGCTGATGATAAACTGCAATGGTAAAAACTTCATTTTCAATTCGAACGATTTCAGGAGATAGTACCAAAATTAATCAATGTAACGGATTTGTCAAACTTGTCCGAAAAGGCCAAACTGTAATCACTGGAAATCCCGCGGTGAACTCAATTCCCAAAACTGTAGGACATGGAAAGCCATCCGCCGTTCAAACAGTTCTGAACTAAAGTTTGAAAATTTCGTCATGTTTGTAATGGTTAACGTATTTGTTGAATGCTTTTTAAAGAAAACTCGGATTTTGAGGAGTGATAACTCTTTGGGAAGCTATTGCTCGGCTGAATCTATAAAAGTGAACTTCATTTTGAACGGGTGTCATTCCAACGCTTCGATCGGCACCTCAATGAAGTCAATATCATTTTTGGTTTGCGTTCTATCGAGCATGTACAAAAATCACTTACGCCCTTTAAATATAGATACCGCTTGATTGAATTTTATGAAAATCTTTTCAAAGTGTACTTTCGGTAATACGCTACGATCGGCACCTCAAAGAAGTCGGTATCATGGCTGGTTCGTGCTATATCGTGCATGTACAAAAATCACTTACGTCGCTTAAACAAAAAAACGGCTGGACCGAATTTCATGAAAATCCTTTCAGATCATATTTCGGTTAATACGCTTCGAACGACCTCAACCTCAACCAAGTCGATATCAGTTTTGGTTCGCGCGATATCGTGCAGGAAAAAACCCAATAGGACCGGTAAGCTTTTTTTTTTTTTTTTTTTATGTGGTAAAGTCAAGCTTAGGAATTACCCTTTGTACTACTAGTTTGTCATGTCGTTCGAGTCATGGCCAGTCTCTAGTAGTAAGCTTGCTTTGAAGGATAGAGGAGAAGGGATAGGTTAGGGGTCTGGGGGGTGCGTGAGTAGATGTCTATGAACCTTGCGTTTGAACTCTGAGATGTTATATGAGCTCGGAAACACCGACTGCGGAAGAGAATTCCACAACCGAGTTGTTCTATTTATAAACGAACTACTAAAATGTAATGTGCGCGAAGGGGAGGGCTGAAGGGTGAAGGGGTGAGCCGAGTTGGCTAGTCTTGTGTTGCGGGAAAAAAATTGCCGTGTAGGCAGGAGGTTTCTAATTTCGGTGGAACACTCACTATGGTAATAGCGGTAAAATTTGCTAAGAGCTGCAACATTCCTACGGTGGCTTAAAGAGTCGATGGAGGAGCAAAGGGTGCTATCGCCAATGAGTTTGATGGCGCGATTTTGCACCTTGTCGAGCCAAGCCAAGGTGGTTTTTGGGGCTCCCGCCCAAATATACGAGTTGTATTCAAGGCGGGGCCGAATGTAGGACTTGTAAATTGTAGCCAGAGCAGATGACTGGAGGAGGAACTTGCATCTCTTGAGGAATCCCAGGCATTGGAAAGCTTGTTTGGCGATTTGGAATATGTGATTGTTCCATCGCAGATCTGATGATAAGGTTACGCCTAGGATGTTAAGAGATGGGTCAGCCATTACATTCTTTTTGTCCACTGAGATAGAGGAACGGGTGGTGCAGGTTTTTGTAGAGATAAGACAGTACTTTGTTTTGGATGCGTTGAATTCGACACGATTCTTGCGGCCCCAAGCAAGAATGAGTTCAATGTCCTCGTTAATAGAATTGGACATGAGTTCACGGTCGACGGGACAAGGTCTGGCACGCGCTTGTCTTGTATTATCTAAGGTGTGGGAGTAACGCAGAGTACCGTCATCGGCGAAACTGTGAAGTGGGTTGGAGGGGATTGAGAGCAGGTCATTAATAAATATGAGAAAGAGGGTAGGTGAGAGAATAGAGCCTTGGGGGACGCCGGCCGAGATGGAATGAGGTTTGGATTCGACGCCATCCAATACTACCTTGATTGAACGGCCAGAAAGAAAGCTCTCAATCCAGTTCTTTAGAACTGAGTCGATACCAATAGCTTGGAGTTTAGACAACAGAGCGAGATGCCATACTCTGTCGAAAGCCTTGGAAATATCTAGAGCAACAAGACCAGACTCACCGAAGCGATGGATGTTTTGGTTGAGGGCCTCAGTCAGACACACAAGAAGGTCGCCAGTAGATCTTTTCGGTCTAAAGCCGTACTGCCTGTCGTGTAGAATTTGGTTGGATTCCAGATATTTCATCAGCCTTTTGTTGATTATTGTCTCCATGATTTTGGAGAGAACAGGAGTAATTGCTATTGGGCGGTAGTTTAAAGGGTCGCTGGCTTCACCTTTTTTGGGAATGGGCTGAACATGAGCTAGTTTCCAAGAGTTTGGATAAACTCCGGAGAAGTAGGACAGGGCGAAAAGTTTGCGCAGAGGTTTAGCCAGGGGTGAGGCACATTTATTGAGTACCATAGGGGGGATATTGTCGGGGCCAGTGGATTTATTGACGTCGAGCACTTTGAGACACTTGTACACCTCGCGAGTCCTGAAGAAAATTCCGTCCATTGAATGGGCGTTGCGTTCGAGAACCGGGGGAAGCGTATCAGTTTCAGGTAAGGAAGAATTAGAGGCGAACAGAGATGCCAATAAGTCGGCCTTGGATTTGCTTTCTGCTGTCACCTTTCCTCCATAAATAAATGGAGGGGTTGTGGAAGACGTAAAATTCTTCTTGATGGAAGTTACCAAGGACCAGAAGTTTTTGCTGCCTACGCGTGTGTTGAGGATCTTGTTTCTCAACTTGTCATCGAATGACGCTTTGACCTTCCTGATGATGGAGTTACAGGAGTTCCTTGATTTCATATACTCACGCCGAAGTGACTCGTTTGGGGAACGTTTGTACGCTCTATAAGCGGCTTCTTTAGCGTTAATTGCGTTCATACACTCACCATTGAACCATCTATTTGGCCTAGGCTTTATAGATTTAGTAGAATGAGGAATGAACAAACACATTCCTGCCCGTATTATTTTGGTAATACAGAGCGCAGCATAGTTCGCACTGGCACTTCGGAAACACAAATTCCAGTCGGTGGCTTGAAAAAAGCGAATAAGTCCCAACCAGTTGGCTTTCCCATAGTGCCAGACAGTTCTTTTGGGGACTGTGTTGGTTGGGGTGGAGGATGGATATGGGAAATTAGCCCTGACTAGTTTGTGGTCGGAGTTTCCAAGGGGTGAGCTAACCTCGACGGAGTATCGAGATGGGTGTGTGGTAAGGAATAGGTCAAGCAGGTGAGCTCCGTGACCTTCAACATCCGGAACTCGTGTCGGACAATTCACGATTTGGTGCAAATTGTTTAAATCTGCAAAGATCTCGGCGTCTTTGCCAGAAACACTGGTGCCATTTGAGTAATTTAGCCAATTGGTATTATGAACGTTAAAATCACCCGCAACAATGATTTCACACTCCGGATGGGAAAGTAAAAATCCGGAGATTCGTTCGGATATAGCATCGAAGGCTAACGTCGAGGCATCATTACTTATGTTAGGACTTCTGTAGAGAAAACAGAAGAATATGACGTGGCTACGAAGAATTATTTTAGCCCATATGTAATTGAATTCAGAAGATGTACTATTGTACACCTTCTGGAGAGCCACGTCATTCCTAACATACATGGCGACACCCCTATGGTTGGAGAAATTGTGCACTAAGCTATACCCAGTCACCTGAAATCGATCGAAATCAGTATCGGTGACTTGAGTTTCACTTAGTGCGAGAATGGCCGGGGCGTGGATGTGTAGGTGGCACATCACATAGGAGAAGTTCGCAAGGAGACCCCTAATATTACAAAAAACAATAGAGAAATCTCTGTTTTTGTTTTGGGGCATCTCCTGCGCAAGGTCCATGACCTCATTTGAAGCTGACTCCACCGGCGCAGCAGCCATCGGGGCTAACGGGAACAATCTTGTTGCAGTGTTATGCCTGCTAAAACAAGACGGCTCCCATCAGCTGGCCGACAAGTGCTGCAACGCCGGCGATGTCTAGCTCTGGGTGCGGGGAGAGTTGGAGAACGGGAAAAACTTACTGTCGTCCGTCAGTTTTTGTTGTTGGTCCGATGTTGGTAATGATTCCCTTGGCTGATTATTGACCACTTTGACTTTTTATTGCACTGCACTTCGCACACTTCACTTAATTTGATCTTTATATTCAATAATTATTTATTTTGGATCTATTGCACTGCACTAATTGTTAGTTTCTGTTAAACTTGTGGATAACTCTTTTTTTTTATTTGAAGGAGGAAAAACTGGCTTTAAATGGTGTTTAGGCTATTGGGTGCGAATTTAGAGGACAGACGGGAACGTCCGCACTACACGCCGGCCCAGTCCAGACTCCCTTACGGAAGTAGTGAAATCAGCACTTACTGGTAAGGGGAAGGCCTTACCACACCCTTTTACAGAAGTGCTTACTTTTACACACGATGTCATAGGGGGTAAGGCCTTACTTTAGTACTTACCTTAGAGTACTTATAGAACTGCTCATCTGTAAGGGGTATAGTAAGGCAGCAAATGGAACATTGCAAAAAGAGATATTCATGGGCGCCTGTGGATATGTGATCCGGTGTCGAAATGCTTTTATTTTTTTCATCTTTTACAAATGCCTTTTTTTTCAAGCCCGAGAGTGGATTTACCTAAGCAGTCCCCCAACTAAATTCTCCACTTCTCCAAAGCAGCTTGTCCTCCGTATCGGGCTATTGAGTATGCTAATGTCGCATTTTATGTCGACGAATATAATTGCCCATTTTCTTTTTTTCTATAAAATTTATGAAAACTCCAGGAAAGCTTCCTTGAGTCATCGGGCAGATTCTCACTTGTTTGGGTATAATTCTGCACTACACCTTACCATCTGCCTTCTCTTGTAATGGCCCAGTGGGAAAAATTGGGAGCGATGCACAAGGGAGTGTACTTGGAGCACTCTCAAAGGAGCTTTCTTGGAGTGTTCATAAATTTTTTATAAAAAAATAAAACGGGCAATTATCTTCATGCCCATAAAATGCGACGATAGCATACTCAATAGCCCGGCTCTCATTCGATACGGAGGACAAGCAGCTTTTAGAAGTGGTTAGAATTTAGTTGGGGGACTGCTTTGGTAAAGCCACTCTCGGGCTTGGAAAGAAAAAGGCAATTGCAAAAGATAAAAAAATAAAAGCTTTTCGATACCGGATCACATAACCACAGGCGCCCATAAATATTTCTTTTTTAAAAAGCTTTTTTATAATGCTCCCTCGCAATGACATGCAATGTTAAAAAGAATATAGAACGGGTATGGCAACGGGAGCACTCTCTGCTCCTTTTGGAGCGCTCCAAGATGGCTCTTGGAGCACTCCTTTTTCCCACTGGGGGGTTATATAAGGGCTCATCTAGCACCAAGAAAATAAGCAGTATCCCAGCGGGGAATTGAAGTGCTTTTGAACTGATTCTGAAGCGCTGAAAAGGAATGCCAATGCGCTTCCTATACATATCCCAATTCACTCCCTTTTAACGGCATGTCATCAGAGCGAAGCACTTATATTTTGTTATTGAAGAAGCGCAATCGAGGCTGAGTAATTGTAGCTCTTGGGAAGCTACTAACTTTTGTTTTCACCAAAAATAGTGATAGCGATTATTATAAAAACCCCAAATTTCCCAACTATTCGGAATAAAAGAGAACTTGAGGCAAACAAAGCAAAAAATGGGAGTCTAGAGTGCGTGCTTCCATAGCATATGAATAAGAAGCGCTGCATTCTAGCTTCTTTTGGCAGCGTTTGATAAATTTCCCGCTGGGACCCCTTTCCAGATAAGTAATTATTTCAGTGCTAGAATTCCTAGAATTCCTACTGGGTATTGGTGTTGGTCTCATTGCGAGGTGGGGGTACTTGTGTGGGTGCACGTGCATATATGCTATGGAAGAGCCAGCTTGAAGCGCACCAAAAGGAGCATAGAGTGCTCCCGTTGCCATACCCGTTCTATATTCTTTTTAACATTGCATGTCATTGCGAGGGAGCATACGTTTTTATGCTCCCAAAAACGAGTTGTTGGAGCATTGTAAAAAAGCTTTTTAAAAAAGAAATATTCATGGGCGCCTGTGGATATGTGATCCGGTATCGAAAAACTTTTATTTTGTTTATCTTTTGCTCATTGATTATAGAGTAAGTAGATATGGACAAACATCTTTCAGGTTATCTTGTTAGATGGCGGTAGTTACACTGATTTAAATTTTAAGCTGCGAATTTCTGTTGTAAACCTCTAAAATTAATGGGAATGGGTTTACAACAATAGTTTAATAATATTAATAATAATATTTCTTTATAAGTGCATAATAATCCTAAAATAGACATTTTTTAATTTTGTTATTTTTTAGAAGAAATTGAAAAAAAAACAGGTTTGCGCCTGAATTTAAAAAAGCATTTCAAAGCCCTTGACGCATGTTAGAAAAAAAAGCCAAAAGTTTCGGATCTAAAAATAGATTCCTGTGCGGGTATTTCTTCTGTTTTGTTTTGGAAGGGGGCGGGTGGGCTAAAAAAATGAGATTTCTTGGTCGGTGAACTTATCAATTAAGAATTAATGAATGGATGCGAATGTAATCGGCGTTTTTTTTTCATTCTGAGATAAACGAATTAGGTTTTTTTGGTACAAAAATTCTAGTTTTTATGTATTGATTGGACTATTGCTTATAGAGAAAATTTAAGTCATTACTTTGGTTTGACTATTTCAAAATATAAATTTAAATATATTTATTTACAATAACATAAAACAATAGAGAAATCTGAATTTTCATTTAAAACTCTACTTCATAGTTCTAAAAGGAGGTAGTCAAAAGTCAAATCAATGAAAGAAAAACAGTTCCGATTTGGAAAGATTTTTTTAAATGTTTGTATTAAGAGTAATTGTTTGTTTTATCAGTCCCCATCGTCCTTCGCTCTGGAAGCAACAACAAAAGGATAGAGCCCTACTCCAAGAATGTGGTAAAGGTTTGGGTGGTAGAGTGTTTGAGGCTTACATTCCCGAGTCAAAGTTGTTGCTGAAATAACTGCTATTTTTAATAAAATTACCTACTTGTGAAAAAGTAATTTTTACAAAAATTCAACTCTGAATAACTTTTTAAACGGCTAAATCCAAAGGAAAAGCGTTCAGGTCAACCTCCCTTACAACCCCTTCCCCCTGTGGAGGTGGGGTGATTTAGTAAACTAGTTGGGATGTGGGTTCGACCCTTTCGGTCCACACGATCAACTTCCCAGTATGATGGATGTTGAATATTATGATTGGATATTTTAATAATAAATGAACAATAGGCAATATAGAATATATGCATAATACCGAGAGTTGTCACAATTGTTTATAAATATTTTCGCTAAAATGTCAAACTAAATGTGCGCACTTACAAGATTAGGATGACGAAAATGTATATAAGATTGATGTATTAATGTTTTTCGGCACCTCAATGAAGTCGATATAGTTTTTAGTTCGCGCGGTATCGTGCAGGTACAAAAATCACTTAAGTCATTTAAACCAAAAACCCGCTGGACCGAATATTACAAAAATATTTTCAGATTATATTGTCGCTAATACGCTTCGAACGGCACCTCAAGTAAGTCAATATCTTTTGTGGTTCGGGCCATATCGTGCAGGTACAAAAATCACTTACATCGCTCAAACAAAAAAACGGCTCGACCGAATTTTATGAAAATCTTTTCAGATCATATTTTGGTTAATACTCTTCGAACGGCACGTCAACTAAGTCGATATCTTTTATAGTTTGCGCGAGATCGTGCAGGTACAAAAATCACTTAAGTCATTTAAACCAAAAAACCGCTGGACCGAATATTATAAAAATCTTTTCAGATAATATTGTCGCTAATACGCTTCGAACGGCACCTCAAGTAAATCAATTTCTTTCGTGGTTCGGGCGATATCGTGCAGGTACAAAAATCACTTACATCGCTCAAACATCCGTACGCACATACACACACACATACTTCCTCCCAATTTTTTGCTTGAAATGCTCCTGGGACCTTGAAAGATGAAAATACGTTGAAATTTTCGATTTCGATTTTCGGACCGATTACAATAACTTCCTATACTGGGAAGTTTCCTGCACGATATCGCGAGAACCAAAACTGATATCGACTTCGTTGAGGTGTCGTTCGAAGCGTATTAACCGAAATATGATCTGAAAAGATTTTCATGAAATTCGGTCCAGCCGTTTTTTGTTTAAGCGACGTAAGTGATTTTTGTACCTGCATGATATCGCCCGAACCGCGAAAGATATTGACTTACTTGAGGTGCCGTTCGAAGCGTATTAGCGACAATATAATCTGAAAAGATTTTTATAATATTCGGTCCAGCGGGTTTTTGGTTTAAATGACTTAAGTGATTTTTGTACCTGCACGATACCGCGCGAACTAAAAACTATATCGACTTCATTGAGGTGCCGAAAAACATTAATACATCAATTTTATATACATTTTCGTCATCCTAATCTTGTAAGTGCGCACATTTAGTTTGACATTTTAGCGAAAATATTTATAAACAATTGTGACAATTCTCGGTATTATGCATATATTCTATATTGCCTATTGTTCATTTATTATTAAAATATCCAATCATATATTCAACATCCATCATACTGGGAAGTTGATCGTGTGGACCGAAAGGGTCGAACCCACATCCCAACTAGTTTCTCTTAATAGCAATACAATTATCCGTAAAAATTTCAAAATTCTACGAACTAAATTACCTAAGAAAAAAATCAAAAAATTTGTCATTCAAAATTCGCTAAAAAAAATCAAATAATCCCTGAAAACCCGTTTCAATTTTTTAGGCCTCGATTCCCAGATTTGACGGCGGGGAAGTGAGTGCGGATTTGACACTTTGCGATTCTCAAATCCGCAGCCCCGGATTGGTTTAAATCGAAAATTCGGAGTGAAGACTCACGCGATAATGAAATATACGATGTCGGATTATCTTAGGCGCATTTGCCGTTCAAATCCGCAGAAAATTTGTTGCGGATCACACTTTTACAGCGCGGAAAATGTCAAAAAGAAATTCGGGGTTGCGGATTTGAGAATCGCAAAGTGTCAAATCCGCAACTCACTTCCCCGCCGCCGGATCTGGGAATCGAGGCCAATAAAAAATGCTTGATGCCAAATTTCCCATTAAAATTATCTCGCCCATTCATTTGATTCCCTCATTGTCAAATTTCACCCATCGCCAATAAAATCATCATTTTTCATCCTCCTTGCCCTTCCTGAACAAAGCAATAAGTAAAAGCGCATAGGAATCTATTTTTAGATCCGCAGCCACTAAAATCAAAGCCGCAGCTTCTGATTTTGTTTTCAAATGCGCGAAGTTCTTTCACATAAACAAGAAAGTTTATTTCGGAAACTAATCATATATAGCGGAGCATAAAACCCTGCGATATTAGCGCCCCCAGCTCGTGGTGCCGTAACCTGAAGTTAATTTGACTTGCGTTTGTCCACATCTACTTCGTATATAATCAATGTTTTGCAATTGCCTCTACTTTCCAAGCCCGAGAGTGGCTTTACCAAAGCAGCCCCCCAACTAAACTCTATCAACTTCCAAAGCTGCTTGTCCTGCGTATCGAACGAGAGCCGGGCTATTGAGTTTGCTAATGTCACATTTTATGAGCATGAAGATAATTGCCCGTTTTCTTTTTTGACGTGACAACGTCTATTAAAACGATGAACGCCGGCACGAAAAATGATGACTCATTGTCCCGTTATGTCAAGTAGCAATTTTAAAAATTTGATTGTAGTAATCTTAAAAATTTGATTAAAATTGTCAATATTTAATTAGATTAAATTTGTCAAATTGTCAACAATAAGCAAAGCAAGCCAAACACTCTGTCTCCGAACTGTGAAATGCAAACGAAAACAGTTTCCTTGCGTTCCTCCTTGTGCTATTACCATTCACAAGTCGCAAGGTGGGACGTTTACTGTTATTGTTTATAAATACTAGTCGAAGCAACCACAGTTGGTGTACGTGGCGCTGAGTCGGGTAACGAATATAGACGGCTTGCACATCATCACGGAAAAAAATGCGCCTTTTATCTTCAAACGCGGACGGGATGGGAACGACTCACAGACTACGCGAGATGTCCGTAACGAATACATTTGACTCCGTGGACATGCCCTTCAAACAATCACTTCGAAAGCAGTGAAATTTTGTGATGACGGTAACAACGCTGGGCAAACTGTAGTGGCAAACCTTAATGTTCAGAGTTTGTCTGCGCACTTCGCCGATATTGAAACGGATCTCGTGATACCAAGATCGGATTATTTGGTATTGACTGAAACGTGGATGCGTGACAATTTTGATCCAGTTCCAATCAATAATTATGAATGTATTACCAGCCAGAATAATCGATCGGATTCTGATACAAACGCAGCTGGTGGAGTGGCAATCTGTCGAAAATTAACATCAACATCCACGGCCAAAGTTCTCCACGTTGAATTGTCGGACACAACTTGTCTCATCAGAAACACAGGCGAGGTCTGCTTGGCTGAAATTACATGCTTCACTGCTGAAACAACGTTTAAAATTGTACTTGGCGCAGTGTATATTCATGCTGGAGCAAGTGTCTCAAACATTAGTGTATTGCTGCACCAAGCACTCTTTCCGTACGTGCATAACAGGCAGTATGTGCATCCGATCATGCAAGTTGATACCAATGTACCAATTCTTCTTTGTGGCGACTTCAACACAAACATGAAAAATGATGATACATTCCTCAAATTCATGAAGGATATGTAAAATCTCGAATACACATCAGATGTTACTAAGTCAACAACGCTGAGAGGAACAACCCTCGATTTGACTTTTTCAAGGCACAATACACTTGAAACACTCCCATTCGTTTCATACTTTTCCTATCATCGACCTATCCTTAACAGAATAACACAGATTGCAAGAAGTTAAATATCAGATATGTATAAACAACAGCTGTAAATGAATTTGTTACTACACATTGTTACTTGTAAATAACATTGATTATCTATAAGTAGATGCGTAATCATGGGACCTGCGAGGATGGCGGGTGTTGATGTTTGGCGGCGCTAGCGTCTGCTTTCTTTTTGCGGTTTGTTCTTTCGGTAAAACTTGCAAGATTTGGAAGCTTTGGTTTGGAGTTTCGATAATACATAATAAATAAAATAAATGGTTAAAAAAAATTTTAAAAAAAATTCTTTTCATTAACTAAAAAATGTACTGAAAAGTAAAAAATAAAAATTATTTTAAAGAAAGCGTGAAATTTCAATTTTAATGAAAAAGTTAACTAAAAGAATGGCGCATTTTTCATCAAAAATTAAAAATATAACTGCAAATCGCGTGAGATTTACAATAACCCTCAATTTTTTGCTTTGTTAATTTCAAATTCTAACAAAATTTTTTGATGAAAAATGCGCCATTCTTTTAGTTAACTTTTTCATTAAAATTGAAATTTCACGCTTTCTTTAAAATAATTTTTATTTTTTACTTTTCAGTACATTTTTTAGTTAATGAAAAGAATTTTTTTTAAAATTTTTTTTTAACCATTTATTTTATTTTCTACTTTGTAGTTTATTATATGTATTCCGCCATTTTATGATGGCAATTCTATTAGATTTAAAATTACGTCACACAGTTTACTGTATTCATTTGATACCCATGTCGTGGGCTCGGTGGAACATAATTGCAAAAACGGTCCCGAGATGTCAGAAGGTCAGATTGCATTTAGTACTTATACATGATGAGTAGAACTCAAGTTGAACCCAAGTCTAACTACATGTAAACGGGAGTCGAGTTGGGTTAAGGTTGACTGAACTCGACTCAGCTCTGCTACCTGGGTTTAGTTGAAATTATGCATACGGACATGAGTTCAGTATTTGAGTAGTTGAATTTAGTAGACAGCAGCATTTCTGTGTTTGTTTGTGATTTTTTGTAACGTGTATTGCTTCTTTATTATCAACTCACCCTTAACTCAACTATTCATCTCATCATTCATACACATTAACCACCCGAACTACGAGTGTGTGCAAAATTGGAAGTTGATCGGTTATATTTTCTACTTTTTAGTCTATTATAAGCTTTACGTAATTTAGTGTTGGCCGCCATTTTGAATTTGGAATGACGCCACATAGCTTATTGTGTTCTACCTGTCATATCCTTTCATTTGATACCCATGTCAGAGGGCCGCGGAGCACAATTTTAAAAATCGGGCGCCATTTTGGATCCGCCATCTTGATATTTTTACAAAATGGCCAGATTGCATTGTCGTCCAAACTAAACGTGTATGCAAAATTTCAGCTCTATCCGAAACCGGGAAGTGGGTCAAATTTAACTTCCAAGATTTGACGACAAACAGTGTAAGTGTCGTCCGACATTTTGAATTTGGAATGACGCCACATAGCTTATTGTGTTCTACCTGTCATATCCTTTCATTTGATACCCATGTCAGAGGGCCGCGGAGCACAATTTCAAAAATCGGGCGCCATTTTGGAACCGCCATCTTGATATTTTTACAAAATGGCCAGATTGCATTGTCATCCAAACTAAACGTATATGCAAAATTTCAGCTCTATCCGAAATCGGGAAGTGGGTCAAATTTAACTTCCAAGATTTGACGACATACAGTGTAAGTGTTGGCCGCCATATTGAATTTGGAATTACGCCACATAGCTTATTGTGCTCTACCTGTCATATCCTTTCATTTAATACCCATGTCAGAGGGCCGCGGAGCACAATTTCAAAAATCGGGCGCCATTTTGGAACCGCCATCTTGATATTTTTACAAAATGGCCAGATTGCATTGTCACCCAAACTAAACGTGTATGCAAAATTTCAGTTCTATCCGAAACCGGGAAGTGGGTCAAATTTAACTTCCAAGATTTGACGACAAACAGTGCAAGTGTTGGCCGCCATTTTGAATTTAGAATGACGCCACATAGCTTATTGTGTTCTACCTGTCATATCCTTTCATTTGATACCCATGTCAGAGGGCCGCGGAGCACAATTTCAAAAATCGAGCGCCATTTTGGAACCGCCATCATGATATTTTTACAAAATGGCCAGATTGCATTGTCATCCAAACTAAACGTGTATGCAAAATTTCAGCTCTATCCGAACCCGGGAAGTGGGTCAAATTTAACTTCCAAGATTTGACGACAAACAGTGTAAGTGTTGTCCGCCATTTTGAATGTGGAATGACGCCACATAGCTTATTGTGTTCTACCTGTCATATCCTTTCATTTGATACCCATTTCAAAGGGCCGCGGAGCACAATTTCAAAAATCGGGCGCCATTTTGGAACCGCCATCTTGATATTTTTACAAAATGGTCAGATTGCATTGTTATCCAAACTAAACGTGTATGCAAAATTTCAGCTCTATCCGAAACCCGGAAGTGGGTCAAATTTAACTTCCAAGATTTGACGACAAACAGTGTAAGTAAAATAAAAGCGGGCGCCATTTTGGAACCGCTATCTTGATATTTTTACAAAATGGCCAGATTGCATTGTCATCCAAACTAAACGTGTATGCAAAATTTCAGCTCTATCCGAAACCGGGAAGTGGGTCAAATTTAACTTCCAAGATTTGACGACAAACAGTGTAAGTAAAATAAAAGCGGGCGCCATTTTGGAACCGCTATCTTGATATTTTTACAAAATGGCCAGATTGCATTGTCATCCAAACTAAACGTGTATGCAAAATTTCAGCTCTATCCGAAACCGGGAAGTGGGTCAAATTTAACTTCCAAGATTTGACGACAAACAGTGCAAGTTAAATAAAAGAATTTAAAAAGCTGATGGTTATGGATGATGTAAATAAAGTGTACATAAGAAGGTACTTTCTTGGAACATTAAAATGAAGTTGGCTGGGGCGCGGTGCCGTATACAAATTTGAGATATAGAATCTCATGATTTTTCAGTTTTCGGACTTTCTGATTTTATGAGACTTATTTGCATTAATTAGCGAAAAGTCCATTTGCAACGGAAAGGAATGGGAGGGGGAGGGGTGTCGAAACACCGTTTTGAAACTATTTCTCTTTATGTTTTTTGGTGGCTGATTATGAAAATCAGCAGGAAATTTTAAGACTGCAATAAAATATGTTTGTCACCCTTATAAATATAAAATGGATAAGGATGATTATAATAATCAAATTAAATGCACTCTTTTTTATATTTATTTGCGAAGGTGGTTGATTTTTATTTAATCTAGCCAAATTTTATCAAGCATTAAGGGGATAAAACTAAAGGGAAGTAATATTTTAAAAATAAACGTTATACAGCAGCTTTTTTCTACGTTTTGGGTAATTGTTGCTGCTACCGGGTTGCAGGTTGGTTGCTTGGTATTGTTAAAAAGAAATAAGTCATTTTCAACCACCCCTAGATACAGGTTGTATTTGAAAAATGATTCAAATATTTTTATGTGTTTAAATTTTATTTTTGATGAAATAATATCAAAAATAAATTGGAAAATTTATTATAATCTCTTTTTCAATGCGGTCAACCACCCTTGAATCAAATCAAAATCAAAAAAAACTTGAAAAATGTACGATTTTTGAACAAATTTCCCAAAATAACTCTTGTACAACTAGTCCATTATTTAGTTTGTCATATCATGGTTCATTGTCTTGCAGTAAGATTAGTACAAGGGTGGAATAGGTTAACCATTATGATCGTTGGGAGGTGGAATTGACGAGGAATTCTGTTGTTCTTTTTAGAAACGAATTCCTATTTTGTAGAGTGCCCGAAAAGAGGGCTGCAGGTGGAAGGAGTGAGACGAGTTATCTAATTTGGTGCTGACGGAATAAGATTGCCGTGCAGTCAGGAGAGGGTTTATTTCGATGTACTGAGATAGTGGCGATAGAATGTTGTATGTTTAGCAAGTAATTTCTTGATCTACACAGGAAGCACCAAGATTTATTGATTGTCATCAGTTCGCCTTCGACGATAACTTCGGAAGTTTACGGGATAAAACTGATCCGATAAAACTCCGTTTTTACAACCCAGCGGGAAATGTAATGGCTAGGTAAGCGAGGTGATAATGAGATGGACCCATTACCTTTGTGATGAAATAATAGCTTACTTTTACATAGAGATGTCCTATGGCGGTAAGTACTTACTGTAGGCATTACAAATGAGGACTTATTTCAGAGGTGAAGTGTATTAAGTGAATACATAGATTACCATGTAAGGCACGTAGAATAAAATTCTGGCTTCCCTTTTTAGCATTAAAAAGATTACTATCCAAAATTAGCATTGCATTTCAGCTACATTTGGTGAGAATTTTACTAGTAAGATATCTTTTTGACTGCACTGCACGATCCACACCGAACGAATTTGGAGGACGGAATAAACTCAAGAAGGGAGGCTTCGACAAGACAAAGAATAATAAAAGCACATCACATTTCCAACGAAAGTATTTCACAAGTCATTACCTAGTCGCTTACCTAGCCATTACAATGTAAAGACCTCCATTTTACTTTTGCAGTAGAATTTTTCAATTACCATGTAAGCGGTTACACAAATCATTAATGAATTCTTGGGTTACCTGAGTAACCCCTCGCTAGTTTTCCCGCTGGGAAGTAAAGCTTTTGATTTGTTACATATGTATAGGGTGTTAGTAATACTCTATTTACAAATTTTATAGCGCCAAATATTAGGAGTCCTAGCATACGTGACAGACCCTGTACAAGCAGTTGCGGAAAAATTGTAAAGATGGGAGGGTGAATATTAACAAAACCAGTTAATACTAAGTAAAGCCGGTTTATAGTACACTTCAGCCTGTCCCTGTTATGCTGTCTGTAAATTTTGGAAAGAAGAATTCAATTGTTTTACAGTTCCAGGATGATATATTTATGTGGATCTATCATAGCCATGGTCCTAAATCCAAAGCAATGCCTGAATGCGAAAGGATCTTTTTGATTGAAAGGCGTGAATTAATGCCTACTGGGGACACCACGATATAAAAAAACGCGCCCTGTACTCGATCTCTTAGGTGGTGTAGAAGAGAGTGCACAAGACTTATTATATTTATAAAGCACTTACAATTCCTGGTGCGTTATAAATTTTAAAATATTCTTTTGGAGTAAAGTGCGACAGTTTAGCATGGAATGGTTTTACATAAAGATTTTACTTTTCCCATATCATTAAACATCAAATCTTAATGATGAGGCAAAATGCTTCATTGCCTGGGATACTATATGATAAAAACCTCTTCCATATGTAATTTAAAACTTTTTACTGCAATTGTCTCAGGCTCAGCTTTTGGTCGAAAATAGAAAAATTTTTATATTCTGTACAAAGCAGAAATTAAAATTTGCGGCACCGTATCCACCTGCAGACAAAAAAATATGATTTCATAAAAAAATAAAAAAAATAAAAATCTTCCACGACTAAATTTTTCCCTAAACCTGAAAAATCGTTTTTAAACAACACAACAACAAAAATTCCGAAAATTTTGTCTCAAAGAACGGCAGGCGCAATCGCAAGTATCCCAATTCATGCGATTGCTATATACATGAATTCAAAAGTTCAATGTACATAAGCAGCGAAACCGATAGACAGCTTTTATATATTTCGAAAGCTCTTGAGTCTCAGTTTTAACATGGATTTTTGAAATCAGTGTAAGTAAGGCCATCTATGTTCAAAGCCCGCAAACAAGGTTACGTATCTACTTATAGATAATCAATGTAAATAATCTGTTCATTAAAGTAATAAACATATTTGAATTCATTAGTGCAAATAAAAGCTAATTTATCAATCAAAATGAATATTTCATTTCACTCCTTTTTGTATACATACAAAATAATGATAATTTAATATAAATGATTCAATTTTATTCATAAAAGTATGCAATCATTTCATCAATGTTTTCCCATGACGTTGTCACGTTAAACTATCGTCCGTAAACCCTCTCTGCAGACAACAAATTTGTTTTTTTTTTTAGTTTAAGTAAAATAATTCACCTAATTCTGTTGTGCAAAGTGCATCACTTTAGATTTGCCTCCAATCCAAAGAAAAATGTTCAGATTCGTTTTATATAGTGTTTAAATGGGTGATGTGCTTTTTTTTTTCAAATTGACACATTCGAATTATAGGCCTCGATTCCCAGATCCAGGGTTGGAAGTGAGTGCAGATCAATCTCCACTTAATATTTGTCATCCAGTCTGAAGTGTTATTCAACAGAAAGAGTACCATGAAAAAGCGTAATTAGTGGCTAGTCTCTAGGCACAACATCCCACTAGTTTTGTTAAAGCGACGTAAGTGATTTTTAACTTCCCAGTATAGGAAGTTATTGTAATCGGTCCGAAAATCGAAATCGAAATTTTCGACGTATTTTCATCTTTCAAGGTCCCAGGAGCATTTTAAGCAAAAAATTGGGAGGAAGTGTGTGTGTGTGCGTACGTATGTGGTCATTTTTTCTTGCACGATATTGCGCGAACCAAAAAAGATATCGACTTCGTTGAGGTTTCGTTCGAAGAGTATTAACCGAAATATGATCTGAAAAGATTTTCATAAAATTCGGTCGAGCCGTTTTTTTGTTTAAGCGGCGTAAGTGATTTTTTTACCTGCACGATATCGCCCGAACCACGAAAGAAATTCACGTACTTGAGGTGCCGTTCGAAGCGTATTAGCGACAATATAATCTGAAAAGATTTTTATAATATTTGGTCGAGCGGTTTTTTGGTTTAAATGACATAAGTGATTTTTGTACGTGCACGATATCGCACGAACTATAAAAGATATCGACTTAGTTGACGGCGCCGTTCGAAGAGTATTAACCCAAATATGATCTGAAAAGATTTTCATAAAATTCGGTCGAACCGTTTTTTTGTTTAAACGACGATTATGATTTTTGTACCTGCACGACACCACGCAAACTAAAAACTATATCGACTTCATTGAGGTGCCGAAAAATGAATATTAACGAAGAAATGCTCTGAAAAAAATTTCATAATATTCGGTCGGGCCTTTTTTGTTTAAATACAAAAACTTCGGGTAATTGTCAGAAAGACCTCAAATTGACAAGTTTTGCTAATATCTAATAAACTCGGTGGAATGAGACCCGTTCTAAACGAGGTGATCTTTTTTGAGTTCTGCACAGCCTTTCGCCTTTCAACGAAACATCACTTGTCAAAATCCGACAACCTTTCAAAATCGTGCAAAAATTTCGTTACCCTTTACAAACAGCGCGAATTTTTCAAACCTGGGATTAGCAGCTTTTGACGGGGAATTGTTTTCTACGCGTGATACAGTTTCAGAAAATTGCGGTTCATCTCGGAATTTCCAGTAGTTACCGCAAAATTGGTTCTTTTTGGTCAAGTCTGACAAGTACTTAACAGTTACAGTTTTGCTAATATATCCGGAAAGCTTTGGAATTTCCAAATGAAGTCATTCGCTTCTCAGTTTGTCCATGGCGCTTCAGCACGGTCAATACGAATTTGAACACCCGCTTTAGTGCAGCGAACGAAATACGGAGGAAATGTTTGTTTGCTAACGTTCAGGAAAAACAAATTCTCTAGAAAAATCTTGTTGATTTACCACTATTCTAGTTATTTCAACTAGCTTCTCTCGGGATTGCTTTGTCATCAGTTCTGATACTAGCCAATTTTCCACTAGTGCTAAACGTATAACTATTTTGTAAGAAGTCAGTTTATTCCATCTTCGTTCATCATACTGGGAAGTTAATCGTGTAGACCGAAGGGGTCAAACCCACACTAGTTTGGCATTTCTTTTTGCTTCCTTTAAAATTAAGTGGCTCCCTAAAAGATTGTATAGGACGAAGAAATTAGGCAATTGGCAAGGTGGCCCTAAAAATTTGCCAAAAGCATACCCAAGTATACTGGCTCTCGTTCTATTGCGTAGCTAAAGCATCATTGAACGGTAAAACAATACTGGTGTTTGGAATGGTATATGTCGATGCAGATGCAATTATAAATGGTCATGCCTGTAGCGGAAGCGGAGCGTGCATACTTTCAGCAGCCTAATGCTTAGATTTTCGTGCCTATGATGGTAGCATGAATACCTGTGGCTGGAGCATGTATACCCGTATGGCATGCGCATTTGTTCGCTATATGTAGTAGGTGCACCGCGTGTATACTTTTAAGAAAATTAGCCGACAAAATTATTTTCACTCCGGTAAATACTTTCGCAGGATTATCAATACTTTCGCTAAATTAATATGCCTGCGAAGGTACAAGAGTTAGATGACTAAGTTGTAAAAAAATTATTATATAGTACTTTTATCAGAAACTTGGATGAAAAGAATATGATAAGAACTTCGCTAAAGTTTTAACATTTCATCCAGGCATACTAAAAACCTACGTCACGATAAATCACCACGAATGTGTGTAGGCAGATCTTCTTCCTTAAGGGATCTACAACCGAGGCCGGTCCTGGCCTCTGGCAACTGTTCTCTTCACCGGTCCCGATTCTGGGCCGATGACACCCCGTTTGGCACCCCTAGGCTCTGAGCGTCCTGGTCTTCGCCATGCTTCCAGCGGAGGTTGGATCTCCCTCGCTGTCGCACCCCACCCACAGCCAGATGCACGGCAGAAAATCCAGAAATGAATTTTATGGTCGTCATTTATGTATCGCCCCATACAATTTTACCCGAAATAATGGAATTCATACATGAACATGTCCACTTCCGACGGTTCAAATTTACTAGGTCGAAACTTCATGATTTGAAGTGACGATTTCAGTATAAATTTTCCATCAGAAACAGCGCGTCCGAACTGTGTGGATGAAGGGGAAAGTGGGGATGATAAGAGGTACCACCATAGACAAATCATACATAGATATGTAAAGTAGCCTCAAAACTGATTCCACTTGCTTTTAAGATTTTCGCGCCTGATCCCGCCTGATCTTACCAATACATTAATACTTCTTGTGTTCGCACATAATTAAGCTAAAACAAGAGAGCAAAGTGAAGAAGCAGTTGAGCATTGAGACAGCAAACTCGTTCCTATTCTTACACACCTTTTACATATTATACTCCTACCTCTTCTATCACACAGCAATTGCATTCTCAAGTTTTATGGGAGGAGAGATCCATATGCGAAAAAAAAGAGTTAGGAAATCATCCGGTGCTCGAATTTTTTTGCTCCTTTATTAGAGCAGTTATGAAAATTGAATTTTGTGTCCTTCTTAGATTTGTTTTTTTTTGTTTTTCTTAAAAATGCGAAAAAGGGAAAAACCCTTTAATCATAGACAAATTATACATACATGGGAAAACTAGAACAAGAAAAATGTTCTATGAAATGAATCCTACGACCAAAACCAAGTGAACCATTGAGTGTGTTAGTGAGAGAAATTTCCATTAACCCGGTTTCTGAGGAAGGGGTCGCAGAGAGAATTGTGTATTTTCTCACTTGTTCGCTCACTATACAACTTCGCTCTCGGAATTGTTCGAATGATTTTGATCTGCTTTGTTACACGAAAAAGATGCAGAAAAGGAGCACAACGTGGAAACAAAGAGGGTGGAGGGAATTTTAATGCTCTGTTTTTGATTTTTAGCAATGTTCTGGTCATTTTTTACGTACTGTGAATTAAGACAAGAAGCTGTATTAATCTCTGCATAATTCTAATTGTTGTTATTATTTAAATTTTTATTTTTGTTTGTTTTATAAAGCGTATTTCCTTGTACATTTATGTAAAAAAGTTATCATTAGTTTGTTGTGATTAACGACATAATGAGTGCACATTTACGTAGATGTTGCATTTTTTCATGCAAATCTTCATCGGTTGATAGATCAAGACGTTTTTTTAACTTTCCATCAAAGAATTCACCTAAACGTAAACTATGGGAAGATAAATGTTATAAGTCACTGGAAACTATTTTAAAATTTAAATATCCCAAGATATGTGACATTCATTTTGAAAAAAAATTTTTGGCAAAAAAAAAAAACTACATCAAGAAGCTGTCCCTACATTATATTTAGATGAAGCGGATACGATGGATATTTCTGAAGATATAACTTTTGAAGAACTAAATAAACAGTCAGTGTTAATAACGGGTAGTGTTGGTGAAGTGTGACTCCCGGAATTTGTGTGTGAAAATTGTCATAAAAGGGAAGAAAATTTGCAATATTATCGAAAGGTAAATAGTGAAATGAAACTTACATAAATACAAAAAAATTTTAGAAAAGTTAAAAAATTTGTCCAAAGTATTAAAAAATAAAACAGTTAATTTAAAACAGTTCAAAAGGAAATCTCAAAAACTTTCGTCAAAGCATAAAATTCTTAAAAAACGAGATGTTAATTATTTCATTGATCAAAATATAGACATTTCTCTGCAGACAAAACTCGTCTGTAAAACGCTTTTAAAAAAAACGAATACGTACACAGAAGAGGAAAAGAATATATGTCTTGCTATCTTTT
The DNA here is from genome assembly GCA_949987705.1 of Thereva unica. Classification (NCBI taxonomy): domain Eukaryota; kingdom Metazoa; phylum Arthropoda; class Insecta; order Diptera; family Therevidae; genus Thereva; species Thereva unica. The sequence goes on from OX465281.1 coordinate 132,442,858, forward strand.
TTAAATCTTCCTCTGTATATACATTTTTAAGACAAAATTTAAACTTACATCTTCCTTGCACAAAATCTTTACACAACTGGCTTCCTTTAAAACAACTTACACCTGGGAAAAATGAAAATTTACTAAAAGCTGTAAAAAAACTTTAGAAGTTTTAGATGAAAAATCAAGACAAATTTGTTTAATATTTGACGAAATTAAAATCAAAAAGGATTTAAATTATAATACTCAACACGACAAAATAGACGGATATGTTGATATTGGTTTTGGAGAAGATAGCCGAATACCAAAGCTCGCAGATCACGTTTTAGTTTTTATGGCTAGAAGCCTATGTGGTTCTTGGATACAGGTTTTAAGCTATTCAGCATCTGAACATGGAATATCCGTAGATCATCTGGAGATGGTGATTGAAGAAAACCTTAAAATTTGTGAAAGTATGAAGTTATTTGTGAGGGCACTATGTTGCGACCAAGCACCAGTAAATCAATGTCTATTTACTAAGAAATATGGCACTACGGCAACTAAATCTTATTTTATAAGGAATGAAAAAAAAATTTACTGCCTTTTCGACATACCACATTTAATCAAAAGTTTAAGAAATAACTTTATGAAATATGATGTAAAATTTGACAATGCAATAGCTAAATGGGCTGTGATTGAAGAATTGCACAATTTAGACAGAACATCATCAACTAGAGTGTGCCCAAAACGCACAAAAGCATTTAAATCCAAATAATTTTGATAAAATGCAAGTAAAGTTAGCCGTCCAAATATTCAGTGGTAGTGTTGCTGCAGGAATAAAAACAATGCACAAATTAGATAAGTTTGATTCAAATATAGAAGAGCATGTGCTATCTACAGCTAGTTTTATAGAATTAATTAATAAAACAATGGATATTTGCAATAGCAAACGACTGTATTCAAGCAATCCTTCTAACAGCGCTTTAACTAGGACTAATTCGCTTAGGAACGATTTAAAAGAAATAAAAGATTGTTTTTCAAAGTTTTCGTTTCTAGCTCCTAAAAGAGTAACTATAAATTGCCTTAAGGGATTCGAGCAGACGTTTGAAGGTATTTTAAAATTATCAGGAGATCTTTTTGAAGATTTTGACGAGTGGGAATACTTTTGCACACATAAACTTAATCAGGATCCATTAGAAAATTTATTCAGCAAAATTCGCTACAAAAAAAAACTGCCCCTCCTTATCAGAATTTAATGACCTTATAGGTAGAGTCATTTCAGTTAAACTAATAAATTCATCAACTTTTGCAAATTGTGAAAATACGGATGAGTTACTGGATATGGATTGGAGTGGTATTTTGAATATGAATACATGTTATGAAATAAATGAGTCTAATAGCGAAAACAGAACGATGAGCAACTTATGTGAAAATAATAACGTTTCCAGCATGGAATTCATACCAGAAAAAGAAATAGATAAATTTGAATACAGCTATTTAATTGAAGAGCCAGCAAATCTATCGGATAATGCCTTGATGTACTTTTGTGATTTTGTTATATACCGTGTACTAAATACTGGAATTGCTAAGAAATGTGAAGCATGTAAAGCAGACAACATTTCATCGGATAACACATTGAAATCCTCAACAGAATGGCTATTGTTTTACAAAAACTACAAACCATCAGAAAATTTTGGCAGTTTACACGTTCCTACAGAAACTTTTTTCAACATTTGTAAACAACAATTATATATTTTCAATATTTTTTTTTCTGAAAATAGCCACGAAAATAATATTTTGGACAAAATATGTGAAGCATACAAACATTTCCCTTTTGGTATGATACAAAAAATAGTTGCTATTTGCACAGAGTAAATATATTAAAATATTTTATTACAATTTTATTAAAGAAAAATTGCAAATGGAAAATTGATAAACAACGCACTATAGAAAATCCAAAAAAGAAAATTTCGCATAATAAACTTAAAATCATTCAAAGTTAGAAATGTAAAAACGTTCAATAAATATATTTTCAACTAAAGCAAAATTTGTGTTTTCATTCATTTTTTTTTTAAATACGCAAAAAATCCAGAAATGCACATTACATTAAAATTCCCTCCACCCTCTTTGTTTCCACGTTGTGCTCCTTTTCTGCATCTTTTTCGTGTAACAAAGCAGATCAAAATCATTCGAACAATTCCGAGAGCGAAGTTGTATAGTGAGCGAACAAGTGAGAAAATACACAATTCTCTCTGCGACCCCTTCCTCAGAAACCGGGTTGAAGGAAATTTCTCTCACTAACACACTCAATGGTTCACTTGGTTTCGGCCGTCGGATTCATTTCATAGAACATTTTTCTTGTTCTAGTTTTCCCATCTATGTCTAATTTGTCTATGGTACCACCATACTTTTCTCTTCATCCGAAAAGCGCGTGAAGAACGTTCCTGGGAGCAAAGCGTCGAAGCAGGCAAAAGTACCACGACATATGGAACCTCACTTGATGCAGTTTTAAGCGATTTTAAGAGTGGTGATCATGTAGCAACTTGGTTTTTTTTATTTTACTCGTTGTGATATTAACTTTGAAAATATCTTGATATGCGGCCTAAAACTGCCGGAAGTATCCGGCATACCAGATTTGTGGGAATGTAGCAGCCCTCTCAAAATTTTATCGCTAAAACGACTGAAATTTAGAAGCTCCTACTTACACGGCAGCTTTTTTTGCACGAGGTTATCCAAGATACCTCTTTTTCGCGCACATTACTGTTTAGAGGTTTGCTTTTCAATATAACAAATCGAGTTTGGAACTGTCCGCCGCAGTCGGTATTTCCGACTTCAAACTCAAGGTCTGCCGGGTTAAATTAACAAAAATTCCTCACGTTGACACTTTTAATGTTTAGTAATATTTAGACCAAGAGCCAGGTGACAAGTTATCTGTGTGTCCCTGAGTTCCCTTCTCTGAATTTAGCTTTATTCGGTTTAAATTATACTAAAAAATAAAAATTCAATGGCAAACTGGAAGATTTACGTTATTGGTATTTTTAGTAATTGTTTAATAAGACATTTTTCAGATGACCTATGAAATTCATATCAACTCATACCAGGATAAAATGGCGGATTTCCTTATTCTGTTCAACGGACTCGGTATGGCTATGGGGTGTACACCACACAGCTAATAGTATTCTACTTGTCACACCATATCATATTATGCCCATGTCGGGGGTCAGGGAACACAATTGCACTTGCCGCCATCTTGATTTTTACAAAATGGTCAGATTGCATTGTCACGCGAATTCTAAATATAAGCAAAATTTCAACTCAATCGTAAACCGGGAAATGGGTCAAAGGAGAATGCAAATTTTGGTACCCACCTCCAATAGCTATGTGTAATACGTCGTGGATAGGTCTTTTTGAGCTGAATATAAGTTTCTATGGCGCCTAGTTCGAAATCTCTGTCCGTGCTGAGTAATACGGTCAGAACTGTACAAGGATAGAGTTTTACATAATCACCCTGTATTTTTGTAACCGTATAACCTATTTCCATGAATAGGTACTACTGAACGCAGAATTATAATATGTGACCATTCCAAGAGGGCGGATTACCATTTTCTTCATAACACCCGAGACATGGGTATCAGATTAAAGGGTATGATAAGTAGAATATAATAAAGAATATAGCATACTCAATACACCGTTAAATACACGGCGACTGTCTCAAGAAGGCGAATTACCATAACCAGCAAATGAAACAGTCCGATAAGTAGAATTCAATAACCTATGTCATTAGATCCATGGAGGCCAACTCAAAAAGGCGGGCTACCATTTTATTCATATCACCTGCGACATAAGTATCAAATGAAAGTGTGTCATAAGTAGAATGCAAAAAGCAATATAATATACTCAATATATTGTTTGATCCATCTCAAGAGGGCGGAATACTATTTTTTGCACAACCATTTCAAATTTGGTATCGAAAGATAGGGTGTCATAAGTAGAATAAAATAAGCAATATAGAATACCTAATATACCGTTAGATCCATGGCGGCCATCTCCAGAGAGCGGGTTACTATTTTCTTCACAACACCCGAGACATGGGTATTAAATGAAAGGGTATGGTAAGTAGAGTGCAATAGGTAATAAGGTATACTCAATATACCGTTAGATCCATGGCGGCTGTCCCAAGAAGGCGGATTATCATTATCTTCACATCCCCTGGACATGGGAATCAAAGGAAACGGTACGATAAGTATAATTCAATAATCTATGTCGTATGGAGGCCATCTGAAGAAGGCGCATTAGCATTTTCTTCACAACACCCGCGACATGGGTATCAAAGGAAAGGGTGTCATAAGTATAATACAATGGCAATGTCGTTAGATCCATGGCGGCCATATCAAGAAGGCGGCTTACCATTTACCTCAAAGGGAGGGATGAGATAAGTAGAATAAAACAAGCTACATGGCGTCATTGTAAATCCAACATGGTGGCCAAGACTAACTGGCTTACCTAATTCTTCACAATAACCTCGGCATGGGTATCAAATGAAAGGACATGCCATGTAGAATCATGTAAGCTATGTGCACGTACGTACACCAAAGCCATTTTTCTCAGTATTTCCAATAAGCCATTACAAATGTACATCTGACGGTTAGCTATTGGTATCGACTCAGTTCTTATGAACTGGATTGAGGCTTTCTTTCTGGCCTTTCAATCAAGGTAGTACTGGATGGCGTCGAACTCCTCGCGAGCTTAGAAAAGCTCCTTCTATTCAGCCACCAGGCCCGCTCGAATGCGAAAGAACTTGTGAAAATTAAAAAATAAGAAGTTAACGTTTATATATAAGATTTAAAAAAAAGAAGTAAAATCAAAGATATTAAGTGAAGAGTTGATTTTTTACATTGAGTGAAGATTAAAGAATAAATAAATCAATAGGCAGGTGTACTTCTAGGCAGACCGAAAGCACTACTTAGTCCCTGTCGTGCAATAAGTATTCACAAAATTTAGTTTGGGCAACTAGTAGACCCGTGGATGGGCTTCACAGAGTTTGTCAACTGCCCCCACACACGCTTCGCTTCAGTGACAGCACAACTTAGTGTGGATGGGCCCCTTAACTATTTACTAAAAATGACAGAAAAAATCTGAACGTAGCCAATCTTCTATGGAAACATAGGCAGACTTTCCACAACAGCATAACAAAATAATGTAAATTACACTGAGACCAAAATAATATACTCCAAATATCTGGACACGCACTATTTTGGTTACGTCGTGCTGATCAATCCTGAAGCGAGCGTTGAAACAAGCCGGATCTATCTAATCAGGATCAAGAGCCTATATGGTTATGCCATTTGGAATCTTCCACTTTTGATATTGTAATAAAAAGGCTTCTTTTTTGATATACACATTTTAGTTGATATTTATTGATAACAGTGCTCACCACTAATCTCTTAAAAAAGTGGGCGTGCTATTGGAGCGATTTTAACTTTATGTCACCTTGTCGAGCCTAAGATTAGAAATATAATATCTGGTGCACCAAAAACCTAAATCTCTAGCTTTTCGATTAGATTGAAGGTATCGATGCGTTTTAAAGAGCTCTTCGAGATGAGTCCTAGGTTCTACTGACCATAGGTAGATCTTCCAAATAGACAAAAATGAAGTTGTTTAGTCTAAATTCGGTTGTCCAAATACCATAAGGTAAACAGATTTAGGCCGAACGACTATGTTAAGCAGCGAGGAGCAGGTCTCGTAGATTAAAGAATATGCTCGAACAATCCAAGTTATGTGATAAAACACTGGTTGGAGTTCAAAACCTATTAAAGCGATCTGGTGTGTAAATCGGAGAGTCTGGTCCAATTGTCGAGTGTACTTCCCGTAGAACTTTTAAAACTAAAATAAAACGAATATATCTAATAGGCAACAACTGATAAGAAAGAATTTCCTAAATAAACACAAAAAATAAAACAGAAGTTATTTTCAAAGTAATGTCCTATTATAATATCCAATAGCACCTAATAACAAAGCCAATCACCGCGGAACGAAATTTTATGGTAAGGACAAATGTTTTTTTTATTGATAGCTTTTATATCTTGAGCATGTCAATACTGGAAAGTTAAATTGATAGAAGCGCCAATTTTACGAAAATAGTTTTTTAAGCTTTCAGTCATTCTTCATATAATAATGAAAAGATTAGGTCATAGAACCGTAAACTGAATGATTTTTTTAAAAAATAAAACTACCTTTGATAACAGGGTTTCTCTTCTCCTATAAAATTGCTGGAATGGCGCTTGTGACAATTTAACTATCCAGTATGATCATGGGCATTTTTACCTTTTCATATACGAATTGGTGACAAAACAATGGACTAAATCTTTCTAGTTATTGAAACAAATCAACGACATGATATAGTACTGGAAAGAAACACAACTAGGTTTATTTTGTGTTTATTTTGCGTACTTCCTTTTTGATGGACCGGAAATAGAAACAATAAATTTATTTAATTAAAATTGTCTGAAGAACTTTTAGTAGCTTATGTTGGGGGTTCTTTTGTAGACAAAGGAAACAATTTCACTCACTCTAAGAAATTAATTCGATAATTTTTCTCATTATTCTCACAACAAAAAATCCTCAAGTGTATAAACATGATAGGCACTACTTTAGAATAACAATTAAAATAAAACATAAACACGTCTAAGCTAACATTTACAGTATGTAAAAGAGAGTAAAAAATTATAGTGTTCTTACTGAATTGAAAATTAGAATATCGTAATCAAGCAACAAATATTAAACCTAAAAT
>OX465281.1:132454605-132779194 GCA_949987705.1 Thereva unica
CGAATGGTTTATATTTTCGTGCATCCGATTTTAGCCAACTTAAAACTGTTCTTGAATCTGACCAGAAAATTGTTTCTTTTATTTTCATTCTATGACCTTGTAAAATAGATTTTGCTAGACGTACTCCAATAACAGCAGCTTGTAATTCCAATCGTGGAATAGATGTTACTTGTTTTGGCGCAATTTTAGTTCTAGCACGCACCAACGCAACAGATTTATTGTCACCAGTTGTGATTCTAAAATAAGCCACTGCAGCCATAGCTTCTTGACTTGCATCTACAAACACATGCAATTGTACAGTTGCTTCGTTTGATAACAGCGAGTAACATCTAGGTATTACAACATTCTCCACTTGCGGTAGTAATCGTAACCATCGAAGCCATTCTTTTCTTAAACTTTCGGGAATACTCTCATCCCAATCGATGTCCATTTTCCAAATCTCTTGAAGTAATATTTTTAGCCCAATTAAATAATGAGATAAAAATCCTAAAGGATCAAATATAGACATTAGAATTTGGAGCAGTTGACGCTTTGTTGGCGTTCTTTCTCCTTTCAGAATACTTGGGTCAACTCGAGCATATTTCATTACGAAAGTAAAACTGTCATCTCTAGGACGCCACCATAACCCGAGAATTTTTTCGATCTGTTCGAACTTACTTGATTGTAAATCTTTAGGTCCTTGATTTTCTTCATTTATTTCTTGTAAAACCTCGGATGAATTAGATAGCCAACTATGCATTTGAAAGCCGCCTTTGCCATTAATGTATTTTATTTGCTTCGTTAGACTTATTGCTTCTTCCGGCGAATCAACACTCAATAACAAATCGTCGACATAGAAGCAATCGACAATAGCTTTAGCTGCTTCTGGGTATTGATTTGAAAATTCTTTTGCATTCACATTCTTTACATATTGAGCAATACTTGGAGAGCACGAAGCACCAAAGGTTAAGGCTTCCATTACATATACGTCTGGTTCACGTTCCGAATGACCACCTCTCCACAAAAACCTTTGAACATGTTGATCGTCCTTCTTCACTTTCACCTGGTGAAACATTTCTTTTAAGTCAGCCGTAATTGCAATTCTCTTTTCCCGAAATTGTTGTAGGACTGTAATTAAAGGCACAAGTTGGTCTGGTCCCTTCAATAGCATTGTATTTAAAGATATTCCTTCGGTGGTGGCGGCAGCATCCCAAACGAGACGTACCTTCTCTGGCTTGTTCGGATTTCTTACGATGAATATTGGAAGATACCAAACTCGTGGATAAGGAATGTTCAATTCTTCTTTTGTTAGTCTTCTAGCATACCCTTTCTCGACTAAGTTCGATATTTGTTTATTAACATTTTCCAGCAGACCGCGATCTCGCTTCGTTTGATTTTCAAGGCAATTCAATCTTTTCATTGCCATTGCATAATTATTGGGCAAACGCACATTCGGATATTTCCACAGTAAGCCGCTTTCAAATCTATCACCTATTCGTTTAACTGTATTTTCTAAGAGATGTATGGAACGTTCCTCTTCTTTGCTCATCAGTGGAGACCTTGGTGCTACGTTGTCATGATATTCCAGATAATTTTTTACTAGTTCATGTAATGACTTGTCGCACTCACACGCTTCGTAATGATGAAGTGTTGTTTGAAGTTCACTCTCCTTGGTGTGACTTCCACCTAATGTCCAACCCAAACGTGTTTTCGTCGCCACAGGTTCTGACCAATTTCGTTCTACTACTCTTAATGGTATTCCTAATTTCCAATTATCCATGCCTATTAGAATAGTAGGTACAGCTGTTTCGTAAGACTCCGCTGGAACATTTTTTAGGTAACTATACCTTTTAATTAATTCGGGCATCAGTAATGTCTGCTTCGGTAAATCAAGTCCGTTGATGGTACGAGCATTGTTGATACTAAAGCGACGGCTATTCTCCTTCGTTGACGAGATTGTCAACATGACCTGCCTCGAATCCGGTACTTCACGCATTGTATCACCAGTCCATTTCAAACACAACTTCGCCGCATTCCCACTTAATTTTAGCTTATCAGCAGTATCTTCTTCTATCAGCGTGACGGAGGATCCTTCATCTAGTAACGCGTATGTATCGATAGAGATGTTCTGGCTATGAAGTGTTACAGGCAATATGCGAAGTAGTACTGATTTGCTGGTATGATGTTGCAAACTAGGACACGCATTTGATGTCGATACAGGCGATAAAGTTGTTGCATTGTTGTGTAGAAGTGGGTGATGTTTTGCTTTGCAAGCGTGAATCCCACATTCCTGTACTTTTTTACATCTGGGAAAACTGTGAAATTTTAAGCAGCATTTACATACCCTAAATTTCCTTACGACCGACCATTTTTCTGCAATAGGCATAGATGAAAATTCTTTACATTCTTCCAGTTTGTGATATTCATTGCAAACCGGACAAGATTCCTTTCCAAATTTATTATTAAGCTTCTCCTCCTTGTGTACGTGTAGAAAATTCTTCTGTGTGCTTGCTGTAGGCTTCAGATCTGCTTCCACCGCATAAGGCGATGCTACCATGCTCATCGCTTTCGCCACATCATATAGCCAGTCACCAAATGTTATTATGTTAACATTTTTTAAGTTTACGCTAAACATTGCCCAATTTAGCTTTAACTGAGGAGGAAGCTTATCTATTAATTCTTGCTTCAATAGTGGATTGTGCATGTGTTCTTGAAGGCCGGATGCTTGTATTGTCGCACATAAATTTCGGATGCGCATAGCATAATTTATAATGCTATCCGTTTTCTCAATTTTTGGTGTCGGCTCTTTTCGAACTTGCTGAATTAATTTACTAATAATGAGTTCCGGTCGTCCATATAACATTCGCAATGTCTCTATGACGTCCGGTACTGTTGCTGGCAATAAAAGTAGGCTACGTACTGCCTCAAGAGCTTTACCCTTTAAGCAGGCTTGTAGTCTAAATAAATTATCCAGATTGGAGAATCCATAAGCAGCGCTACTCGTCTCAAAGCTACTAATAAATAATGGCCAATCTTCCGGGCGTCCGCTAAATGTAGGAAGATCTTTGTACATCGTATTACGGCTATGGTTCTCGGCAGTTGTTCTAAAATATTGTCCTCCATATGGACCCTGTTGGCAAGGCGCAACTTTTGTTGAGTCCTTGTAGGTACTCCGAGCTAACAATTCGTACTTTTTTTTAAGGAATTGATGTTGTAGCTGATGTTCTTCTTCTAAACGGCGAAGCTCCAACTCAACTGAACTGGATTCTTCCCATGAGATATTTTTCTCTTGAAGCTGTGTGGCAGGGAATGTTTCTTTCGAACCTGCATTGCTCGCACGTGAATTCCCATCAGCGGCTTTTTCTCCGTTGAGGGCGGTTTTACTTCCTTCTTGAGAGTCCCGCGTGTTCTTAGAACTGACTGCATTTATTTTGCATTGTCTGCACATCCAGTCGCGGTTCTCCACGTCTTCAGAGACCCCAACACATTCGAAGTGAAACCATTTATCACATACATCACACTGCACCATCAGTTCGGTATCTTCACGGTCGCAATCAGCACAACTATATACAGGCATATTGGAAGCTCGTATCTCTTGAAGAAATTGCGAAATTCGATTCTTCAAATCTATTTAAATCAACCTGAAATCAAAGATTAATTTGCCAAAACAGAAAAAACTCTTAAAGCTTTTGTTGCAAATCAAAAAACTTTGCTTCGATAAATATTTATAATTAATTTATTTATTTAATGCTTTATTTAATTCAATATTATTAAAAGGGATTTCTTTAGAGGCAGAATGAACTGTCCTTTAAGAGTTTTTTCTCCCTTCTGACAATTCATTTTCCAAGCCTCATTCGTTTTTTTTTCACTAGTCAAGGCTTCCTGTTTCAGTGTGTTTTCTGATAACACCTAAGTTGACAATATTTTTAACAGAGATGGACCCATTACCTTTGTGATGAAATCATAGGTTACTTTTACATAGGGATGTCCTAGGGCGGTAAGCACTTAGAGTAGGCATTACAGACGAGGACTTATTTCAGAGGCGAAATGTATTAGGTGAATAGATATGTAGATTACCATGTAAGGCTTGCAGAATAAATTACTGGCTACCCTTTTTAGCAATAAAAACAATGCTTTCCGAAAGTACCATTCCATTTTTGTTACATTTGGTAAGGATTTTTCTAGCAAGACATCTTTTTGATTTTGTTGCTCATTCTTAGTGGTATAAATTAATCTTATAAAATTGATGAGGACGGAATAAACTCAAGAAGAGAGGCTTCGACAAGCCAAAGACAAATAACAAAAGCACATTACATTTCCAACGAAAGTATTTCACAAGGCATTACCTACTCATTACAACGTAAAGACCTCCATTTTCCTAAATTTCCAGTAGAATTTTTCGATTACCAGGTAGGCGTTACACAAATCATTGAAGAATTCGTGGGTTACCAGGGTAACCCCTCGCTAGTTTTCCCGCTGGGAGTAATATATGTATAATAAACACAATATAGATACGCGGCACTCATTGCCACTACTACATGCAGCGTAAGCCACGCCCACTCACACGGTTATGCGACACTTTGTCGCTTGGGCATCCCGGCTAACCGTTTTATTAGACGTTGTCACGTCAAAAACAAAAATAAACAAAGCCAATAAAACTGTGGAATTAATCTTCAAAATAGTACGACAGAGTACTTAATATACAGAGGGAACAACAGGAGTATAGATGCTTTCAAACTCCGTGATGGAACAGTTCTGCGCACCTCGATGCCAAATTTTGTAAATATTGTTCTATCATTTCCCTTCTTTTAAGTTAAAACGGCAACAAACGCAGAAAAAACTCAACAAAATAATTTTGGGAAGGGATGCGCGCATACCGAATGAATAAAAAAAAATTATCTTTATATATGTTGAGCAGAGCTTGTAAAAACATGTAAAACCTCTGCTCAACCAAGTCAGTTTATTCATCATAATATGCATAATTTTACTATAACTATGCAGAATATTTTTCTTATCTTTAAATTTCAAATAATATAAAAGAAAATTCTGAAAAAAAAAAAAAATTTGTTGTCTGTAAAGAGGGTTTACGGACGATAGTTTAACGTGACAACGTCATGAGAAAACTTTGATGAAATGATTGCATACTTTTATGAATAAAATTGAATCATTTGTATTAAATTATCATTATTTTGTATGGATACAAAAAGGAGTGAAATGAAATATTCATTTTGATTGATAAATTAGCTTTTATTTGCACTAATGAATTCAAATATGTTTATTACTTTAATGAACAGATTATTTACAAGTAACAATGTGTAGTAACAAATTCATTTACAGCTTTTATACATGTCTGATATTTAACTTCATGCAATCTGTGTTATTCTGTTAAGGATAGGTCGATGATAGGAAAAGTATGAAATGAATGGGAGTGTTTCAAGTGTAATGTGCCTTGAAAAAGTCAAATCGAGGGTTGTTCCTCTCAGCGTTGTTGACTTAGTAACATCTGATGTGCATTCGAGATTGTACATATCCTTCATGAATTTGAGGAACGTATCATCATTTTTCACGTTTGTGTTGAAGTCGCCACAAAGAAGAATTGGTACATTGGTATCAACTTGCATGATCGGATGCACACACTGCCTGTTAGGCACGTACGGAAAGAGTGCTTGGCGCAGCAATACACTAATGTTTGAGACACTTGCTCCAGGATGAATATTAGGGTGACCGTAAGAAATCGATGTCGGAATTTTATCAACGGAACCCCACAAAATGATCAGCCTTTGCAGATTTTTAGAAAGCCAAAATTTTAGCACGATTGGAGCACGTTAAACGGTGCCGCTACTCGCTCAAAGTTGGCAAAATCTCCATTTTTTGCTGAACGGCGGAGTTTCAGAGTCATATCTCCAGAACAGTCCATTCTACACCCACGCGTAATGTCTTGAATTAAAGGTAATTTTGTTCTGCATAATTTATGTTTATACATATTTATCGTTAGTTGTCGTCAAAAGGAGCTATAACAGCCTTTGTCGCCAAAAACGTGATCTGGTACCTCTAGGAACAAACTTCGAGTATTATGAAAACTACGCCGTAGATTACATAATTTTTCTCGGGATTCACATTGTTTCAGTTGCAAAAAAACGTTGACTATAAAGAGCTATTACAGTTGGTTATGGTGTTTGTTGGAGCACTCGACGGTAATGAATTTGGATTTAGAACACCAGGTGCCATTCATCACGCTAGGTGGATGGCAAAGGCCATTTACTGTCTGAAAATATTCCTTTTCCGCGGTCAATTCAAGATGAGTAACGAGGAACAGATTTCTTTGGGTGCTATTTGTATTTTTCTCGTCAAAGTATACTGCAAAGCTTGGTTCAATGCCCCCAGAGCTCATCTGGCTCCCAAACAAGACTTTGATATTTTGCAAAGTTTTTTTGACTACCAAGAGACTGACAAGGATAACTCTGAGAAAGCTCTAGCAAAATTTTCTAACCGTTTATGGTATTTGAATGCCGAATTGGCAGCTCTTGCGTTCTTTGATCCAATGAAGAAAAATCAGAAATGGCAAACAAACTGCATGAGAGCTCCGAGATTGAGTCACAACATTCTAGAGTTATGAATCCAAAGCTTCAAAAACAACAATTGAAACAACTAGTTGAAGCAGGATTGTCCAATTTAATTACTAAGGAGACAACGAATTTCTTTGAGCGTTTTCATATCAACACAGATTTTCTCAAAGATCCTCCCAGTGCCTGGCCGGAAAATGCTCATTCCAAAGAAGGATACAGGATCGTCCAATCATTGGAGGTTGTAAATGATATGGCCGAACGAGCAGTCAAATTAATAACTGATTTCAATAATCTTCTGACCAAAGATGAGGATCAAAAGCAATATGTCCTTCCACTAGTCAGCAGGTGCCGACAGCTGTATCCTGATGTCTCCAAATCCACTTTAAGCAAAGCTCTAGAATAGATCCTTATATGTAATATTTAACTTCTTAGAGAACCTATTTTTTACTTTCCTCAATAAATTATGTACTTACTTAAATATAAGAGTTTTCTTTAAATAAACATTTAAGACTAAAATAAAGATTAGTCATCATCACTTATCAAAAATAATATTCGAAGTTTGTTCCTAGAGGTACACGTTTTGGTGACAAAGGCTGTTATAGCTCCTTTTGGCGACAAGTAACGGTAAATATATATGAATACAAACTATGTAGAACAGTATTTTCTTTAATTTAAGACATTACCCGTGGGTGTAGAATGGACTGTTCTGGAGATATGACTCTGAAACTCCGCCGTTCAGCAAAAAAATGGAGATTTTGCCAACTTTGAGCGAGTAGCGGCACGGTTTAACGTGCTCCAATCGTGCTAAAATTTTTGCTATCTAAAAATCTGCACAGGCTGATCATTTTGTGGGGTTCCCGTTGGCAAAATTCGCTAAAAAAAATTCTCCCTTATCAGTACGGTCACCCTAATGAATATACACTGCGCCAAGTACAATTTTAAACGTTGTATCAGCAGTGAAGCATGCCATTTCAGCCAAGCAGACCTCGCCTGTGTTTCATTGCCTGTGTTTGTTGTGTGATGAGACAAGTTGTGTCCGACAATTCAACGTGGAGAACTTTGGCCGTGGATGTTGATGTTAATTTTCGATAGATTGCCACTCCACCAGCTGCGTTTGTATCAGAATCCAATCGATTATTCTGGCTGGTAATGCATTCATAATTATTGATTGGAACTGGATCAAAATTGTCACGCATCCACGTTTCAGTCAATACCAAATAATCCGATCTTGGTATCACGGGATACGTTTCAATATCGGCGAAGTGCGCAGACAAACTCTGAACATTAAGGTTTGTCACTACAGTTTGCCCAGCGTTGTTACCGTCATCACAAAATTTCACTGCTTTCGAAGTGTCCACGAAGTCGAATGTGTTCGTTACGAACATCTCGCGTAGTCTGTGAGTCGTTCCCATCCCGTCCGTGTTTGAAGATAACTGTTGTGGTTGCTCCGAGGAGTATTTATAAACAGTAATAGTAGACGTCCCACCTTGCGACTTGTGAATGGTAATAGCACAAGCACGAACGCAAGGAAACTGTTTTCGTTTGCATTTCACAGTTTTCGTCAGTGTAATGTTCACTATTTTCTTATACACCGGCACCCAGTTAGGAGACATAGTGTTTGGCTTGCTTTGCTTATTGTTGACAATTTGACAAATTTAATTTAATTAAATACACTAGTTTACATGGTTTTTGTCCTTGAAATGAAAAGTGTTTTTTCTTAATAATTGAGGTGCACGTAGTTTCCAAAAAATTATGAAAAAAATCCAGTACGTCACGTTTCCAAAAAATTTATTGTTTATGTTTTACAAAAAAATGTCTATAAAAGTATTAAAAACATTAAAAATGAGTTGCCTTAGCTTTTTTCTTATATTTATTCATATTGGTTTCTCTTATTATAGACCAGCAATAATCACCTAACATGGCCTGGTCCCAGTATCCTTGATAATTTTGCTCAAAAAATTTCAAATCCTGGTGAAAACGCTCTCCATGTTCATCGCTGACTTGTCCAAGGTTTTCAGGGAAGAAATCGAGGTGCGAGTGAAGGAAATGAACTTTCAGAGACATGTTGACACCCATTCGTTGAAAATTATATAATAAATCAGCAATTAACTGTCGGTAATTTTCATTTTTTTTGTTGCCTAAGAACTCTTGTATAACAAGTCGTAGTGATTTCCAAGCACATCTTTCAGTATCCGAAAGACTGTTTTCAAATATGTCATCCTTTAAATTTTTTTTGATTTGCGGTCCTATAAAAACACGTTCTTTCAGTTTAGACTCAGAAAGATTAGGAAAAATAGAGCATAAATGCTTAAAGGCTACGCTAGTTTTGTCTAAAGCTTTGACAAAGTTTTTCACCAATCCTAATTTTATGTGAAGCGGTGGTAGAACAATTTTGTGTGGGGGTATCAGAAATTTATGCTTTATATTAAGTTTACCAGGGTCATATTCCTCTCTAACTGGCCAATCTACCTTTTTATAATGTTCTTCTTTGGCTCTTGAGTCCCACAAACACAAAAAACAACAATATTTTGTATAGCCGCCTTGCAATCTCATAAGTAAACCAACTGCTTTTAAATCACCACAAACAATCCAATTGTGATCTTTGTATTTAACAAATTCAATTAGTGTTGACATTGTTTCATAAGTTTCTTTGGTATTGACTGCGTGACCTATCGGAATAGATGGCTTATCGTTACCATTATGTAAAAGAACTGCCTTCAAACTAGTCTTCGAGGAATCTATGAATAACCGCCATTCTTCTGGGTTATAAGGTTGCTGCATTTCTTCGAAAAGCCCAACTATATCATGACAGTAACAAAATTCGTTTTCTTTCTTAAAATATATTGAAAAACATTCAGATCGACTACGATACACAGTAACTCTTGTGTTGGGAGCGAGTAACCTCCATTGTTGCAGTCGTGAACCTAGTAATTCAGCTTTGGATTTAGATAACTGTAAATCTCTTACTAAATCATTCAGTTCACACTGAGTTATCATGTGCGGTTCTTGAACATCAAACAATTCCTCTGAACTTGTGTCACTTTGAATTTGAACTTCTTCGGATTCCGTGTCAGTCATCAATGCTGCGCTGGAACAACCGGGAGGTTCTGGAATTTCCTGCTTGTCTGAGCTGTAGATAGGTTTAGTAACCGAAGGAATATCTGGATATATAATTTTATCCCTGTTCTTTTGATTAAAACCAAATGTCTTATACCGGAGACAGACTTGTGGTATAGCAATTGAGATCGGGATATTGCAATATTGCCATATTGCAATATAAAAATGTGAAGACACACTTGCATTAGTATACTGAGTTATTTGGTTGTCATTTATCTGTCAGATTTGCAAATCGAAAAAAATTATTGTGCTGCAGTTAAATAGAAGTTAAATATGAATAGAAATATTGTGAAATTATTATTAATTTATATTAAAAATAAAAGTGAAATAGAAAATTGAAGAATTAAAATTCTGTTCGAAATTGTCATTTTGGGTTATGGCCAGACTATTCTTCGGTTTAAATCTAGGGTATACTGAGCTATACCACGAAGTTTTTCTCAATTGGGATATTGAGTTTCAATGTTGAGTATACTGAGTGTATACCGAGATTTTTTCTCAGTATATAGAGACACACCTGAAGTATATTGCAATATTGCTTATATTGTAATTACTATACCACAAGTGTGTCTCCGGTATTAGTGACACAAAAGTAACAGTCATTTTCGTGGTTGGATGGTTCCCTCCATATCATTGGCGCACTAAAATTTAAAGATCTGTTTCCACCAGCAGCCCAGGAGCTTAGCGTTTTTCTACATCTTTCACAAAATACGTGAGGAGCCCACTTTTTATTGTGATGAGTAACTGAAATTTTAAAGTAACAAAAATATGCTTCTTTGAGTGATTCCGTTATGGGATATCCTTTCTTCCCTACAATAAATTCACCACAAACGTAACAAAACCGGTCAGGATGTACTTTACATTGCCTTTTCGACATCTTAAAAACAAATATGTTATTTCACTGAGGACAATACTACATCAACCAACTTGTGGGCAGCCCGAAAATAAAATGTCAGGATAACGGTAGTTTTTGACGTGATAAAAATAAAAAAAATATATTTTTGCGTTTAGTTATTGCAACTAAATAAAACAATACAAAATTCACTGCAAGGACATAACAGTTTTTTTATTTTGTAAACCAGTGATATTGACAATTTTAATCAAATTTTTAAGATTACTACGATCAAATTTTTAAAATTATTACGGGATAACGGGACATAACGGGACAATGAGTCATCATTTTTCGTGCATGCAGCCGGCGTTCATCGTTTTAATAGACGTTGTTAAGTCAAAAACATTGTCAAAGGAAAGCGGCGACTCGGTCGGCTTACGCTATATAATGCAGACATTCCGTCTGCTGCATCAACCCCACCTTTAGTTGCGTTATAAAACAGAATGACCTCGGGCTTAGAAGTTTTCACATCTACATTATGATCATAGTGCAATGTGGACTGCAAATCATGACAATATTCTTGTTTTTTCTAGGCACAAATGAAGCTATGGTAATATTGGGCTGAAATTCAAAAATAGTAGTCAATGGGCTTCTCTTCTTGGTATTGACGAATTGTAGTGGTCTTCTAATAATGATTTGAATGATTTATCTAGATGAATGATTTATCTAGGGTAACATTCCGACCCGTTCTAGATATTGCTGTAATCATCCTTGTCACAACTTATGAGGGGGCGTTTGAAACTTTAAAAGGGCCTTCAGGCTGTGCACCAACATATACTTCCATTTGAGAATGATTTGGCATCAACCAAAGCAAATACCTTTGCACCGTATTTTTCTGGTTTGCTTGGTATATATTGCTGGAAACTGCATCGCCCACGAAAAGCTTCCAACTCTAAGGTTTGTCACTACAGTTTGCCCAGGGTTGTTACCGTCATCACAAAATTTCACTGCTTTCGAAGTGTCCATGGAGTCGAATGTGCTCGTTACGGACATCTCGCGTAGTCTGTGAGTCGTTCCCATCCCGTCCGTGTTTGAAGATAAAAGGCGCATCTTTTTCCGTGACGATGTGCAAGACGTCTATATTCGTTACCCGACTCACCGCCACGTACACCAACTGTTGTGGTTGCTCCGAGGAGTATTTATAAACAATAACAGTAAACGTCCCACCTTGCGACTTATGAATGGTAATAGCACAAGCAGGAACGCAAGGAAACTGTTTTCGTTTGCATTTCACAGTTTTCGTCAGTGTAATGTTCACTATTTTCTTATACACCGGCACCCAGTTAGGAGACAGAGTGTTTGGCCTGCTTTGCTTATTGTTGACAATTTGACAAATTTAATTTAATTAAATACACTGGTCTGCACTTTTTTTTCCTTTTCAATTCAATAGTCGTATCCTAAGTATTTTTTCGCGCTGAATCTGAATCCGTTGGCCAAATTGCCCTATCACGTCAGGATTTTGAGCAATCCTAACCTAAAAGTGCCAAAAAGCGTGTTTTTTGCCATTTTGCGCGTTAAATATCTCAAAACTATGGTAATGATAGGGCAAATCGGACAACGGGATCGTTTTCAGCATGCCAAAATCTACAGAAAACCATGTCGAAAGCGTGAAATTTGAAAAAACTTTTTTTGTAATACTGAAAAGAAAAACGTCTTGGCGCGAAATCGACGATTTTTATTAACACATGATATCATCGTTGCACCGAAGTTTTTCTTTTCAGTATTACAAAAAAAGTTTTTTCAAATTTAACGCTTTCGAAATGGTTTTCTGTAGATTTTGGCATGCTGAAAACGATCCCGTTGTCCGATTTGCCCTATCATTCCATAGTTTTGAGATATTTAACGCGCAAAAGTGCAAAAAACACGCCTTTTGGCACTTTTAGGTTAGGATTGCTCAAAATCCTGGCGTGATAGGGCAATTTGGCCAACGGATTCGGATTCAGCGCGAAAAAATACGTAGGATACGACTATTAAATTGGAAAGGGAAAAAAATGACCCGTTTTTTGCAGACCAGTGATATTGACAATGTTAATCAAATTTTTACGATTACTACGATCAAATTCTTAAAATCATTACGGGATAACGGGACATAACGGGACAATGAGTCATCATTTTTCGTGCATGCAGCCGGCGTTCATCGTTTTAATAGACGTTGTCACGTCAAAAAAAAATTCCTTCGTCTGATTTGGTCGTCTATCCTTTCTTGGCCGGCACGGCGCCATAGTTCTTCGTTTGAATTTCTATCCTGCCAGCGGATTTTTAGGATACGACGCAAGCATCTGTTGATGAAGACTTGTAGGCGCCCTGTGATGAATTGGGTGACTTTCCATGTTTCGCAACCGTACAAAAGTACTGCCTTAACGTTGGAGTTGAACAGCCGCAATTTGGTTTTAGTTGAGATCTCCGTTGATCTCCATATGCGGAACAGGCATGCAAGCCTGCCTGCTGGCCAACTTTCTGTTGCCAAATTGTTAATCATGTTTGTGAGGTCCTGGTGTCTGTGGGCCAGCAAACAGATATCATCTGCGTAGTCGAGATCCTTGAGGCGGTCTAACAAACCCCATTGTATGCCGCCTGTTCTACTATCTAGAGCGCCGACAAGGATGCCATTTATTACTATAAGAAATAGTAAAGGCGAGAGTAGGCTTCCTTGTTGTACTCCTGAGCTCACCCCGAACTGTCGGATAATTTTCCATTATGGAGAACTCTGCATTTGGAATTGTTATATAGGGCTTTTATCAATTCTATTATTTCATCAGGCAGTCCACTTCGCCCTACTGCCTGCCATATAAAGCTCCTATTGACCGAGTCGAACGCTTTATCATAATCTACGAAAGCAAGGTAAAGGGGGATCGGAATTCAGTAGACTGCTCCACTATTATTCGTAAGGTGTTGATATGATCAATACATGAGCGGCCCTTCCTGAATCCGGCCTGCTGCTTCCTAAGCGTTCGGTATACTGCCTCACTTATCCTAGATAGTAATATATGGGACAAAATTTTGCCCACTGTAGATAGTAAACAGATGCCTCTCCAGTTGTCGCATATTGTTAGGTCCCCCTTTTTGGGTATTTTGACTATGACGCTTTCCGTCCAATCCTCCGGCAAGGTACAGTTGTTACATGCTATTTTCAGGATTGGCTGAAGCGCATCTGCTATGAGGCTTGAATCGGCTTTCAACAATTCTGGCGGAATGCCATCTTTTCCAGCTGCTTTACTATTGGCCATCGCATGAATTGCGGTTACTATTTCCGTCTTGTATGGGGCCCGGGTGGTGATTCTAATTGGCTGTGCATTGTTGCTGGTTTCCTGAGGTTCCTGTGTAAATGAACCATTCAGGGCGGCGAAGAAGTAATCTCTCCATCTTTGGAGCTGCTCCTCGTCGCTGCACAGCAGCCTTCCATCCGCACTCTTAACGGCATGCTTTTTAGTAGAGTGCTTTCCCTTGAGCTGTTTAGTAATTTGGTACAGCACCTTACCGTTGCCTGTGTTTGCCGCGTTTTCCGCTTTTTCTGCGAGCTCATTTATCTGCTGCCTTTTATCACGCCGGACACTTCTCTTTACCTCCCGTTGTAATTGGGAGTATTCCCGTTCCAGTTGGTAACGTCTTTCAGGGTCGCTTGTAGAGTTTACGCTAATTTTTAGGGCTCTCCTACGTTCTATATTTTGCCATGTTGTGTCCGAGATCCAGTGTTGCTGGTTTCTTTGGACATAACCGATGCTCGTTTCCGCAGCCGTCAATATTGCGCCCTTTGTCCTACTCCACAGCTCTTCAATATTTGTGTCGTCAGAAACGTTGTACTGGTTTAATATTTGTTGTAGGTTTCCAGCAAATTCCCGCTTTTTAACGCTCTCCCGCAGAAGATCTACGTTGAATCGTCTACGGTTTATAGAATCGCGTTGTTCGTTTCTGATTGCGGCGATTTTAAGGCAAATAGTTGCTACTACCAAATGGTGGTCGCTTCCAGTGTCTGGAGCAAGCAATATAGTATACTCAACATATCGTTTGGTCCATGGCGGCCATCTCAAGAGGGCGGATTACCATTTTCTTCACAACCCCCTCGACATGGGTATTAAATGAAAGGGCATCATAAGTCGAATGCAATAAGCTATGCCTTTAGATCCATGGCGGCCTCCTCAGGAGGGTGGGTTACCATTCTCTTCAGAATCCTTTCAACATGGGTATCAAATGAAAGGGTATGATAAGTAGAAGACTATAAGTAATATAGTATACTCAATTTATCGTTTAGTCCAAGGCGGGCATCTCAAAAGGGCGAATTAACATTTTCTTCACATCCCCTTCGACATGGGTATCAAATGATAAGTAGAACACCATAAGCAATATAGTGTACTCAATTTATCGTTTGGTCCAAGGCGGGCATCTCAAGAGGGCGGATTAACATTTTCTTCACAACCCCCACGACATGGGTATCAAATTAAAAGGCATCATAAGTCGAATGCAATAAGCTATGTCTTTAGATCCATGGCGGCTTACTCAAGAGGGCCGGTTACCATTTTCTTCAGAACCCTTTCGACATGGGTATCAAATGATAGCGTATGATATAGTATTCTCAATATATTGTTTGGTCCATGGCGACCATCTCAAGAGGGCGGATTACCATTTTCTTCACAACACCCGAAACATGGCATTCAAATGAAATGGTATGATAAAGAACACCATAAGCGATAAATTGTACTCAATACATCGTTTGGTCCATGGCGGCCATCTCAAGAGGGCGGATTGCCATTTTCTTCACAGCCCCTTCGACATGGGTGTCAAATGATTGCAGTACGTAAAATCTATATATTTCGGCTCGAAAATCGTCTCGGGGGTTTTCGGGGTCGCTGATCACGAATCCGAGGTCCATTTGTATGCAGGGGTGGTTTAAACCCCTAAAAGTACCCTTGGTGTGAGGAAATATTGAAAATGCATTATTTGGCTTCGGAAATTGTTTCTCGGGGGTTTTGGAGCCGCTGATCACAAATCCGATGTTCATATACATGTAGGGGTGTTTTCAACCCCCTAAACCCCCCAATGAGAGAAAATATTTAAATAATTATAATTTTGCCACGAAAATCGTATTCCCGGGGGTTTTGGGGTCGCTGATCACGAATCCGATGTTAATATGCATGTAGGAGTGTTTTCAACCCCCTAAACCCCCCAATGGGAGAAAATATTGAAAAAATTATAATTTTGCTACGAAAATCTTATTCCCGGGGGTTTTGGGGTCGCTGATTGCGAATCCGAGCTTCATATACATGGAGAAGTTGTTTCAACCCCCTAAAACCCCCTTCGGACAGCCAGCGGTGATTCAGTTGAAATACCGGAACAGGAAGACGTACAAATGACTAATTCTACATCTGCAGTTCTTGAATATGATTCAGATTACGAATAATGCCTAAAGGTTTTATTAGTTAGAAATCACAAAACTTAATAAACGTTTCATTTTGATAAAAAAAAATTGATTAATTGAATTATTTATCTGGATGGAAGAAAATAATTTCATGCACTTCTGTAACTTCTTTATAAAATTAATTATGTAGATGCTGCAACCACGATTACCGATATAAAAGGCTCTACCTCGGATTCGTGATCAGCGACCCCGAAAATCCCCGAGAGACGATTTTCGAGGCGAAATTTAAAAATTTTACAAAGATTTTACGTACTGCAATCCATGTGGGTGCTTTGGAGGGCTAAAACCACCCTAATTTATTTATTTTTCGAGGTAATGTAACGGTTAGTGGTGATGAATGCTGCTGAACGTCTACAGAATACGGGGAAAAAAGAATTTTTGAAATCGGTGCTGTTCCACCACTTCTCCAGGTGTTCCGGCTTATATACTGGGCTAAAAAGGCAAATTGATGAAGAAACCGAATTTGTGATTGATTGGTCTAGTCGAATCTCACCAAATCTCGTGGGGGAGAGGGGGTCTCGCCAAATATCACATAATTTTTTCCCTTAAGAAACAGTGTAAATTTGGTAGAAACTGGGTGAAATTAAATAAAACATGTTTCTCCACTAAAGACCACCATTTACTTACAGGCCGCCGGCAGGCCAGGTCGGCAGATACAGCCCGATGAACGCAACATAATACTCAGTCTGACTGAGCGATGAGGACTTCAGTTATCCGCCTGATAGGCTGTGGGATGAAGGTTACGTCGTGCTCTGCCCTCATAAGCAAAAGTGCCGTATCTAAAGATTGGGCAATTTTGAGATAAATGGCAAAACATATATAACACTGGTCTGCAAAAAACGGGTCGTTTTTTCTCCTTTCCAATTTAATAGTCGTATCCTAAGTATTTTTTCGCGCTGAATCCGAATCCGTTGGCCAAATTGCCCTATCACGTCAGGATTTTGAGCAATCCTAACCTAAAAGTGCCAAAAAGCGTGTTTTTTGCACTTTTGCGCGTTACATATCTCAAAACTATGGTAATGATAGGGCAAATCGGACAACGGGATCGTTTTCAGCATGCCAAAAGCTACAGAAAACCATGTCGAAAGCGTTAAATTTGAAAAAACTTTTTTGTAATACTGAAAAGAAAAACTTCGGTGCAACGATGATATCATGTGTTAATAAAAATCGTCGATTTCGCGCCAAGAAGTTTTTCTTTTCAGTATTACCAAAAAAGTTTTTTCAAATTTAACGCTTTCGACATGGTTTTCTGTAGATTTTGGCATGCTGAAAACGCTCCCGTTGTCCGATTTACCCTATCATTCCATAGTTTTGAGATATGTAACGCGCAAAAGTGCAAAAAACACGCTTTTTGGCACTTTTAGGTTAGGATTGCTCAAAATCCTGACGTGATAGGGCAATTTGGCCAACGGATTCGGATTCAGCGCGAAAAAATACTTAGGATACGACTATTAAATTGCAAAGGAGAAAAAATGTGCAGACCAGTGTAATTAGTATTTCGGTGTTACAAAATACGACAAATATGATGTTTTTATTTTAAATTATAGATTTAATCATCTTGAATATAGAAAAAAAATTTGTTGTCTATTAAGACTGTTTACGGACGATAGTTTAACGTGACAACGTCATGAGAAAACATTGATGAAATGATTGCATACCTTTATGAATAAAATTGAATCATTTATATTAAATTATCATTATTTTGTATGGATACAAAAAGGAGTGAAATGAAATATTCATTTTGATTGATAAATTAGCTTTTATTTGCACTAATGAATTCAAATATGTTTATTACTTTATTAATGTGTAGTAACAAATTCATTTACAGCTTTTATTCATGTCTGATATTTAACTTCGAAAAGTATGAAATGAATGGGAGTGTTTCAAGTGTAATGTGCCTTGAAAAAGTCAAATCGAGGGTTGTTCCTCTCAGGGTTGTTGGCTTAGAACTTTGGCCGTGGATGTTGATGTTAATTTTCGATAGATTGCCACTCCACCAGCTGCGTTTGTATCAGAATCCGATCGATAATTCTGCCTGGTTATACATTCATAATTATTGATTGGAACTGGATCAATCAATACCAAATAATCCGATAAGTTTCAGTCAATACCAAATAATCCGATCTTGGTATCACGGGATCCGTTTCAATATCGGCGAAGTGCGCAGACAAACTCTGAACATTAAGGTTTGTCACTACAGTTTGCCCAGCGTTGTTACCGTCATCACAAAATTTCACTGCTTTCGAAGTGATTGCTTGAAGGGCGTGTCCACGGAGTCGAATGTATTCGTTACGGACATCTCGCGTAGTCTGTGAGTCGTTCCCATCCCCTCCGTGTTTGAAGATAAAAGGCGTATCTTTTTCCGTGATGATGTGCAAGCCGTCTATATTCGTTACCCGACTCAGCGCCACGTACACCAACTGTTGTGGTTGCTCCGAGGAGAATTTATAAACAATAACAGTAAACGTCCCACCTTGCGACTTGTGAATGGTAATAGCACAAGCATGAACGCACGGAAACTGTTTTCGTTTGCATTTCACAGTTTTCGTCAGTGTAATGTTCACTATACACCGGCACTCAGTTAGGAGACAGAGTGTTTGGCTTGCTTTGCTTATTGTTGACAATTTGACAAATTTAATCTAATTAAATATTGACAATTTTAATCAAATTTTTAAGATTACTACGATCAAATTTTTAAAATTACTTCGGGAGATAACGGGACATAACGGGACAATGAGTCATCATTTTTCGTGCATGCAGCCGGCGTTCATCGTTTTAATAGACGTTGTCACGTCAAAAATACGTTTTGCATTTTATTTATAAAATTACGGAATTATGGAGGAAAAATATAGATACTGCACTTTTGCTTATGACTACTAAGTCAAACAAAGCTTTGCGCTCATGAGGAAAAATGCCGTATCTGCCAATTAACGAAACGAATTTCACAATTAAGCTTTCTATGAAAAGAGTCAATGTAACAAAATGCAAGAAAGCGGCATCTACATTAACCTAGCGAAAACGCGGCAGCTGCATGTAGATGCCGCACTTTTGTTTTGATTTTTGCAGATACCGCTTTTTTGCTCTTTCTGCAGGAACAAATTAGTGTAGATACGGCGTTTTTTGTTATAATATTTGCGTGATAACGGTACATAACGAATATTTTTTTTTTAGTAAATGATAGGAAATAAAATACTTATTCCAAATAAATCAAAAACCAAATTTTCAATTTTTTGTAGATACGGCACTTTTACTTATGGGGGCAGTGCTCTCTACAGACATACTGGCGAAGACGACAGTTTAGCATAACAGGCTATTAATAGAAGTGCACAAATGTACATAGCCTACATATCCGACTGGATACGGCGTGAATTCGAGCCGCAAACTCACGGCTTGAAACTGAACAGAAGTTCAGATCTTCAGACACAAAATGACCATAAATAGCCACACACATAAAGATTTTTGTTAGGTTTCTGGGACTGCAGACCCCATCGAGTTGGCAGCCGGTGAGGTGTGTGGCGATACTTGGCTTCAAGGCGAGAACTTTCAGCCCACGGCCTGCCGGCGGACTATGCGTGAAAGGGGGTCTTAAGATATGGCTAAATCGTACACAATCATTTTTATGGGGACGCCAGAAAGAATCATAGTAGTCCCTCGATTGTTTAGCCGCCATCGGCTAGACACGCGACTCGACAAATGCTGCGGCGTAAGAGCCAAGTAAAACTGACCCGCGAAAAATACAGACTACAGAAAGGACCCTCGCCGAATTGTAGCGTAATGAAATTTTTGTTAAGCCGGTTTGGTAGTGTAGGTGGATGAGTATTATGGATGCTTTGATATCTTTTCCCATTTTCAGCGAATATGAAAGGCACTATTATTAAAACTAGTTGGGATCCCCGTTACCGAAATTCGGTTACAAAAACAATAAATATATAAAATTCACGATTTGTTCGAATTTAAATTCAATTTAAATATTTTTATTTAAAAAAAATTATACGCAATGGCGAATTTTTAATTTTTAATTTTACACAATACAACTCAATAATACTATACACTAAAGAGTATAAAAAAAATGCACGCACAAAGTGACCGAGTTTTTTTAAGTCAGTTATGCCGCCAAAAATCCACACAAACGCTTGTTTTTCTCTGTTTCTCATTCGCTTCACTGAAACGTCATTTGTGTCAATCGTAGGCTACTCAGCTCTACGTTGATGCTCACAAAAAATTCAAATTTTCCAACGGCTTTTTAAAATTCGAAAAATTAAAATCGTTATAACTTTTTTATTCGTGAATCGATTTCGTTGAAATTCCTTATTACAAAACTATGCCATAAAAAGAACATTCTCTGAAAATTTAAACGAAATCGGTCCACGAACAAAAAAGCCTTAGCGTGTACAAACTTTTTGTTTGCCTATCAATATATAAGATGATTATAACACCCTTAGTAGTTTTAATATAATTTTATTCCAATCATCTCAACTAAACTGTCATAGAATTACGACCACTCTCCTCGACTTCCAAACTAATAATGACGCTTCTGTTAAAATCCCGAATACAAATTCTTTTCAAATTCTATCGTTATTTTACATCATCCGATTTTTAGAACCTAGCCTCTTACTCCCTATTATCCGCTCATAAAATATTGCTGGGCTGTTGCTGACCTCTTTTTACTTCCTTCTAGACAAGTTTTTATTGTTTCCGTGACCTAATTTTACGACTCAAAATGCAACAACAACTCAACAGTATTTTCATACAAATCTCTTATGAGAGGGGCGGATTTACATTTTTCTTTATTTCAGGATTTCAAATTTTGTTGATCTACATTACATTGTTGCCCATTTTACTCTTTTCTATATTTTTGTGATTTAGGTAAATTTTACATTGTTGCCGACTTTTAACGAATGCTAACTTTTGGAAAATATTTTAAAATTGTTTTATCATTATTTTGTCTACTACAGTAGTTGTGTGCCCAGTACAAGTAGGGCAAGTAGGAGTTCGAATTATCAGTTATCTTTAATTAAATATTGTGTTTAGGTTATTAAATACGTATTTTTAATGTTAAATACTGAAGATTTTTTTAAATCTGAAAAATCTCACGTGAGATTAGTGGGGAGGGGAGGGGGTCGAGCCAAATCTCACGACATCTCACCAAGCGGAGGGGGCGTCGAAAAATCCCACAAAACGCCTCACGTAATTTATGGACGACCCCTAAAAATTGATAAGAAATTATATAGCAATAATCCACAAAATCTTTAGTAAATTCATTGAACTAATAGAAAATATTTTTGATTCCAATAAGGCAGATGTAACTTTTGAAGATATTGTTTTAAAACAACAGCATAATATAAAAAATATAAAGGAATTAAAATATCATAAACACTTAAATATTGGGCAAAGAATCATTTTCAGTAAGTTTTGCGATGGTAATCACAGTTTCTGTATTTTTACTCCTAAGAAGAAGAAATTTAAAAATAAAATTTGTTAACAGGATCCAACTTCATTCCCACGGAATTTCCCGCCTACATAACTTTCCTTCTTTCTTCTTCCCTCTTTGCATTCCTGATTCCTCCC
The DNA here is from genome assembly GCA_949987705.1 of Thereva unica. Taxonomy (NCBI): domain Eukaryota; kingdom Metazoa; phylum Arthropoda; class Insecta; order Diptera; family Therevidae; genus Thereva; species Thereva unica. The sequence continues at coordinate 132,476,138 of OX465281.1, forward strand.
GTCATAGCCTTCACTAGTTCTCTTCCCCGCTCCACCAAGCGCATGTCATCGGCTGGTTGATGAGATTCAACTCGTTTCAGGAGGCATTACACTCCAGCGAGTTGTTCTCGATGCCCCGGTGTCAGAGTCGCGAAATGTTTGGGAGTATTGTTTATTGTTTATTTATTGTTTATTTATTCGGAAAGTGTACACAAGATACAAATCTTTTAGAGTACAATATATAAGATACAAATCTTTACGGAACAATACAAAGGATTAAAAACTAAAAATAAAAAAATAAATAAAAGCAGAGAGATAATTGGACAGATAATACAAAAAAAAATTAAAACTATTAGAAAACTTACCAAACTAAATATGACTTTGACCCTCCACGAAAAGGCATATATAAAACTCAAAACTATTAAAATTAACCACCGGACAAATGCTTAATAAGTTTCCTCCTGAAAACCACCGCCGTATTGGCTCCTCTGACAGAGGAAGGCAATTTATTCCACAGTCTAATTGTGTGCATGAAGTAGGATCGACAACCAATTCTGCTCTTGTATGAAGGTATGCGGAAGCTTAACAGACGACGTGACTGCAACGGTACTATAAAACTAGCCAAATACCTGGGACTACTGGTAAAATGTATCTTGTAAAGTAGACATAATGCATGCATGTCAAGGTAGGACAAGAATTCGCAGGGGATGAGAAATTTGCGATAAGTTGAAACATGGGCATTACGTCGTAAGCCAAAGGAGAATCTAATGCAGTCATTAAAAGCTACATTCAGACGACGCCTGCAGACGGCATCCAAGGCAATATAGCTCGAGATGCCGTACAAAAAATGCGGCATGATCAGGCTCTTTACCAGACTTAGGCGTGACTGCTGAGGTAGGAGTTTACCAAATAACCATAACCTACGGAGGCAACTATAAACTTTACTAAGAATCCGTGAGACGTGGTCGCAACAAGTCCACCTCGAGTTCACCACAATACCCAAATTCGTAGCCTTATTCACAATACAAAGTGGAGTATTATCGATCGTGATAGGACTTAGCTCATGGGTATTAACAGAACGACGGCTAATAAATAAGGCCACGGATTTATTAGGATTGAGTCTAAGATAGTTATTGGACGCCCAGCTTGAAATATTGCGCAAGTCACCATTCACTCTCTCAATGCATTCACCTAGTTTATCAGAGGAAGATGAGGTATATACTTGCGTATCATCAGCAAAGAAGTGAAAACAGCAATTCCGGATGACGGTAGACATATCATTCGTGAATAATGTGTAAAGCAAAGGTCCGAGAACAGAGCCCTGCGGCACTCCTGATGGCACAGGAAGAAATGATGAAAACTTATCATTGAACTTAATGCACTGGGACCTGTTGGAGAGGAATGAGGAGAGGAGAGAGATCGCAGAAGACGAGAAATGGAAGAGAGTAGCAAGTTTATACAGCAAGAGATTATGATTAACGGTGTCAAACGCTTTTGAGAAATCAAGCAGAACCAACACAGCGGTCTCATTATCATCCAACTTCGCTCGAACATCAGTGGTGACCTTCAGCAGTGCTGTCTCACAGCTATGAATCCGCCGAAAGCCAGACTGGTACTCACACAGTAGATTACGTTCTTCAAGAAACGATTGAATCTGATCATACATGATTCTCTCAAGGACCTTGGACAGGTAGGATAGGATACTAATTGGCCGGAAGTCTGTGATGTCGGAAGGAGAGGATTTTTTAGGTATTGGCACAATAAAAGCTTTCTTCCACACATCAGGAAATGCAGAGTATGTTAAACAGCAATTGAAGATGTGAGTAACTGTATCGATCACATATGGTATTATGAGCTTAAAAAATTGAGGTTCAACACCATCAATACCAGTGGCATTAGAATGAACAGAGGTAAAGGATGCAAGCACTTCGGCCGCATCCACACATCTAAAACTGAAGCCATCAAATGAGTGTGCAGATCTCCGATCTAAATTACTGTCAGTGGGCATTAACGGTTGGATGAATGAATGATTCATAAGCTCGATGTCAAGATTAAGGTGGCTAGCATTTACAGGCCCAGAATGTATTCCTAATTTCCGTATATTCTTCCATATCTGTTTAGACGGGAGGTCAGAGTTAAGCTTAGCGGCATAGAACTCCCGCTTAGCTAGACGAATTTTTTTGTTGGCCTTATTACGCACATGCTTATACCTACTGAAGGATTCATCCGTTCTCAGCCGTCTGTATCTACGATAAAGGAGCTCACGCTCCTGGATTAGCAGTCTAATTTCGGAACTATACCAAGGACAATTACGACACTCCGGCTTCCTACGAATTCGTTTGAGTGGCACACACTCATTGAATGCAGCTAAGATAAGGGAAGTGAACATCTGTACTTTCTCATCAACAGAGTGTAGACTATATATCATGTGTAGAGGTAGCGTGAGGCATTTTTGGTGAATGGAGTCATAGTCAATATTGCTATAATCCCTGTATGTTATAAATTGATCAGAGGCAGTTGTTGGGCATGAAAATCTCACAGAGAGAAACAGGAAGTCGTGGTCAAATAGGCTGGGAGAAGAAAGTTGACTCCAACGAATTACTCTTTCAACGTTTGAAGTGGCAAGAATGTCAAGCAAAGAGGGTCGCAAGCAATTATTGTATGTTGGAAGATTGTTTAAGATGTTAATGTCAACAGATTGGAGTAACCATTTCAACGTACTGCTTCTACCGTTTGATTTAAGCAGGTCAACATTGAGATCTCCAGCAATATGAATATCACTATACTGCCTACTAAGCCTAGAGAGAACGTTAAAGAGCTCCTCAGCATTGTCTTCGTTGAACAAGTTGGGCGGGCAGTACACAGAAACAAGCAAACAGACGTCGCTTGGCGTTTTGACTTCGACAACAATAAACTCACAATGTTCACCTGTGGATTCGTAGATGATCTTCGACCGCAATGACTTCGAAACATAGACAGCCACACCCCCTCCAATCCTGTCAGGCCTATCATTACGATGAACGTTAAAGTTACTTAGGTACACATAAGAAGAGGGGATATCACTATTTAGCCATGTCTCGCTGACCAGTAGTGCATGCACACCAGTGTCATCAAATATTGCCCTCAAGTCATCAATCTTATTCCTCAGACTTCTTGCATTAAGATAACAAATGTTTAACACATCCACTTTTTCTTGAGAGCAGATGATGTTAAGTAGTCTACCCACATCATACACAAAACCAGACGTATTATCCATCAGGAAAACAACAGCAGCCAATATCAGGAGGATAACTACAAGCACGATATTTAAGCAAATTATTGCACAATAAAGGAAGCATCAACGCAGCGAAGTGGTCAAAGTCATCAATAAAATTAGACAAACTAGAATTAGAATTAGAAAAAAAGGAATAAAAATAAATAAATGTAAACATAGCAAAAAGAAGAAAATATGAAATATATAGAGAATTAAATGAAAACAAAATCAAAATCAAAATTACGAGAAAACAAAAAATCAAATAAAAATTCTCAAAAACAAAATATATCAAAATAAGAAAAAAAAATCATTAAACGCTAGCACCTCAAGGCGAGTAGGTGAAATAAAAATACCGCAGCTAGGTTGTGACAGTTCTTTCCTTCACTTCTCCCTCTATCTTCCGACTAGAGCTGCTGTTCGACATTTCAAAATAAATACATGGTCGACAGTACAAAGGGGCCTTCCCTAAGTCTCTAGTGTGTCAAATAAAAAAAAAAATACTGAAAATGCTAATAATTGTAATTAGAATACATAAACCTAAGTACAGAATTTATGAATCGAATGCTAAGTTCCATTTAATTCCATGAACGGAAATGGTAACTTGATCATCACCGTGGGATGCTTAGATAAATATAATTATTTGAAGACGTTCATGACTTATGTACTTGCTTTTACACAGGAATGGATTGGCACTCCTTAGCGGCCCGAGCATTTCGACAGTGACCGGCCCAAATTTTATATACAGAGTGTAACGCCCGGCTGTGGATAGGGTGCGTGAGGAGAAATCGTAACGGTTTAGCCGCTAGGATTTTTGAATTTTTTCTGGTCACCCTGTGTTTTTTGTTGAAATCTTGTGTAGCGGAATATAAAATAATAAAAACCCGGGCAGTTTTGGTTTTGCGGTTCCTTTGTTCTCAAGACAAAAAATAGTAGTTACAAATATTTAATAGAATTCACTAAATAAAATGGAAAAAAAAACTCAAATTCAACTTTTATTATTTTATACCATTCTTTCTTAAATCTACCCGAACCACCTATGTTAACTAAAACTTGAAAAAAAAAAAACAAAAAAAAAATTTATTCCTACACCCAAAAATTATTTTCAGGGCTGAACGCCTAAAAAACTAGGCATTCCGCATTACTCAACCACAACAATTTTTGGCCCTACCGTTTAACACAAACTTTTCCCTATTTCCAAAAAAAAAACACAATTATTTGCAGCACTTTTGTTTTTTCTTGAAATTCTACCGAAACACGTGTATAAATTACCTTTACTTGTACGCCGTCAAAAATTTTCGCAAGACTGCTGATTTTTCCAGATTGTACCTTGTTCTTATATTTTCCTTAATGTATGAAGGTCGGTATGCAGTTCACTTCCTGCATCAAGCTGTTGCATCAGAGAAATTATTTATTTGGGCTTTAATATTCTTATAATTATTTTCTTTTGTTTAAGAATATTTAATTATTCACCTTTTTCATATAATTTTTGCCCGAAAATTCCAATTAATAATAATAATTAGAAATTATTGCAGTTGTTTTTTTATATTTATACAGCGGTAATCCTGAAATTTTCACGATGTGCATTTTTTATGATATGCATTACCGACAGTTTTGCCTCTCTTTTTTTATATTGTTGTCTCCCTTCCTCTTATTGCCCTTATGAGGTTTTAAATATTATTAAATTTTTCCCTTTAGGGCTATTTTTTCGTTAAATCTGGCATTACTGCCCTTAAGGGACTTTATTTCGCAGCTGTTTGTCATTCCAAAACATGGATGACAGTGTTGTCATTTGCCAGTTTCGAGTGACCTGTGTGCAAAATATTAAAAGTAAGTGCAGAGATATCATAATACTCCGTATAAAGATGCGACAGCTAGAACAAAAAACCCGAACGCTTTTCTAATCGCAGACCTCTGAGATTGCCTCCACCTTAGCAACATGCAACATATTAGAGTTTCCAGCTACAAAAGAAATCGAACGTGGTCATGGTCCGCAGCACAAGACATGCGGTGAGTTTGTCGATAAGGAAGCTAGAATTTTAGGGGGCGTTGTCATCTTTCAAACGTTTGCCTCTAGCGCTACATTGGCCGCGTTTACGCCCGTGTTAAGCCCCCCATACACAGTCAAATCGGATGTACATCCATGCTGTACAGCCAAAAATGTGATATCCCACGACTGTGCTTTTTGGTTGTACAGCTTCATTTTCTGTGCGGTCACGAAAGAGTTAACATGGATAGTAACCAAAAGCTGAAAATAGTATTATCAACGGTGGTATTTGATATTTGTAGCGAAGAAAAAAAACCTAGAAAAAGAAGAAATGTTTGGACAAAAGAATGGCTGTTAAAACGGGAAAAATACTCTCATGTAAATTTATTACAAGAATTACAAAAGACATCCATAAAGGATTTTAAAAATTTCCTCAGAATGGATGAGAGAAATTATTACAAATTATTGGGATTGGTGGCACCCCTCATAAAAAAAAATAATGTAATGAGAGATACAATTTCACTAAATGAAAGACTCTCCGCCACTTTAAGATTTTCAGCCGCGGGTGCCAGTTTTGAGGATTTGAAATATTTAACAGCAATATCTCCTCAGAGCTTCCCTTCCGAGAGGGTTATGTAAGTATTTTACATAAATTATGCAATGGAATAACGTAAATGATCCATGTTGTGAGAGTAAATTTAGCTATTTATCCTAGAAAAGGAAATATTAGACCTACCTGCAAGTTTCCGTAAATTTAACAACAGGCCCAAACCAAACATAATAAAAACTTTCCAATCCAAATTTGCCAAGTTTGAGGATGTTTCTGTCATCACAGATTTTAGAATTGTATAAATGGCATTCAAAAAAATAATTTACTATTTGCCGGTAACAAATAATCCAAATGGATCAAAATATATTAAAATAATAGGTTTATTCGAAATTAAATAAAACAAGAGGATTTTATTAAAAGTAAACTTCTAAAGGACTTGTTTCCCTGTACTTCAACAAAAGAAGGATTAATTAACAACAAAAGAATATTTGAATTAATTTTAAAAGATTTCTTTAGAATGTGTTGAAACATAAAAACGACAGCGTAGGTGCAATTAACGACAGATAATTAATTTAATTAATTAACAAATTATTAGCAATTCAAGCTAAGGTAAATAGATCATAAACAGACAACTCAATTATTATAAGTACAGTAACAGGGGATGAGTGTTTCTAATGCTAATTTCGTAACAACAAATCCCCCCCTCGAAATTTTATTCTAATATTTTTGTTATTAGCCCAGGCAACGAATGCTCAAAAAGAGGAATAGAGGGAAATGCTTGGAACACAATTTTTGACTTCGCAACTTTGTTTGGACTAGTTAGGAGGTGAACATATCAAAAGTCCCCGCCCCTAGCCCTTGAGCTTGGAGAAAGAGGGGGGTTTAAAGGACCCATTTTTCGGTTTTTCGCTTATATCTGGGAAACTATGCGTCCTAGAGACATGACCACTATAAACAAAATGAAAGCTGATTAAATTTTCTATAAGTTTGGCTCGTCAAGTTTTTCGATATCTTGTATAGTTTTCGAGATATCTGCTCTTGAAAGTCTGTAATTTTCGAAAAAAAAAAATTTTTTTGCTCTTTTTACCGGATGACTCTATAAGCCATTGGGATAGTTTTATAAATCACAACCATTAAATGAAAACGAAGTTTATTGAAATAGGAAAGTGAATTAACATAAAACATTACAACAGTAGGCACCATTGAGTCAATTTCTTGCGATCTTGGGGTGGGAAGGACCTTCATCATCGTCTTCGTTTTCATCTTCTTTTTCTCCAATCTCTTCTCCATCGGACCCCTGTAGAGAAACGTTCAGAGGATCCTCCTGGTCTTCTTCATCTTCGGAGTCAACTTGAATGACCCCATTCAGGCACTTCCCCTGGCAATTTTGGCATGCTGAGGAACATTTGAGGCTTCCTTTTTTGCAGCCACACTTCGCGCTGGCACAGTCTTTCTTACATCGGCAGAAAATCACTTTCAGGATATCCTCCGGTGCAGCTGCTAACTCACTGTGCACTGGGACCAGACAGTTGTTCTCAATCTTCCACCCATACATCTGAGGAGGCAGATTATTTCCCAGCCATAGCTGAACTTGATGGAATGTTCGGAGGGAATGCTGTTTTACTGCCTTCGGTTGGAGGAAGGCTAGAGATATCAGGCTTGATGGTGGCCACCGATTTCAAGAATGACTTGTACCTGTAGGCATTGAGGGAGACCTCTTTTGCTGGAGCCCCATACCACCTCAAGATACAGGTTTCACCTGCCTTTTGTACTTGGGTGGTTGTGGAGGAAGGGTCTGAAAAGACTGCTATTGCTTTCTGGACCGCTGGAGATTTCAGACACAACTTCGCAAATGCGACCTTGCTTTTTTGAAATGCAGAAGATGTTGTGTCGCATCCAGTAAAGGCGTGCAAAAATAGCGCGTCTTTGAAACCTTGTTGCTGAAGCTCTTGAGATGAGAAGAATGAATCTCTTATCTTCCCACGTCCAGGCTTGATGAAAATAATGTCCTTATGCGCATCAGCCTTAGCCATTAAGAGGACCATGAGGTCGACATCTTCACCAACAATGCCGACAGGTGTTGTTTCCGACATTTCCACAGCCGTATCTACGATCAGAACGTCCGCATCACTTTCTGCTTGAAGGGTCCTGATCCCATTGTCCTCAAGCTTAACCTTAAGCATGTTGATGAGTCTGCTTTTGTTGAACCTGTTCGTCAGAAAATCTTCTTGTTTGGCGTTTATCTCAGTGTCTTCGGTAAAATGGATGTCAACAGACTTGCTAAGTCGATAGCGCCTTTGATGCTCTGCTACTTTCGTGCTTGAGGTTGATGAGGAATAGCCGTCAAAGACTACAGTACATCTCCTTCCGTGGTAGTTCTTTGTGAAAAAGTCGATGTAGCTCTCACAGATTGTCGATATCTTGACACCTCTTCTCCAAATTACTTTATGGAGGAGGAGCCCTCCGTCAAATACGATGTCTAGCTGTGCGACACGTACATCCTTGGTGGTAGTGTTGAATAGTTTGTACAGCGCTGACTTAGTCGATTTCCTCATCCCACCAGTAGCGGTTCGTAAGGCTCAGGATAAGGGAAGCAATGTTCAAGGCGAACGATAAAAGTAAAAGTATCGAAGGCTTTAACTAAAAAAAAACGAAAAATAACATATAGTGGAATCAGATAAACAAAACATTAGGAATTGTTATGAAAATTAAGGCTGTTTGTCTTAATATTGGCTATCAGCGGTTAATATATGAAATTTTTTATCTGTAGATACTTATTTACATAAGTCCAAAAAATTCACTTCAATTTTGAAAATTGATTGCCCGATAATTTTGAACATCACTTCGGATGAGGTTCTTTCTTATTTTTAAATATAGGTTCTGTTATGCATTTTTATGAACCAGAAAAATTCTTAAGCTTGAAAAAAGTGAAAAAAAAAATGGAATCGAAAATCGTGAATTTTTGCACTTTTTCGTCATTTTTTTTTCGAAATAGTTTCGCTGCTAGAGGGCGTTTTGAGCTTTTTTTCTGATTCTATTGATAATTATGTAGAGCGTCAAAAAAACCGTTAAAAAACTGCAACTACTAATTTGATATCACTTAACTTTTCATACAAATCCATTATTTTGCCAAAAATCTAAAAAATATAGAGGTCGCGCCAAAAGAGTTGTTGCCGGAGCGCGCAGCTGGGGAAATTAAAGCTGCACACAAATAAAAATTGCGCCCATATTGATACGAAATGCGCTTATGTATTTTCAAATTTCCCCTTCGAAATTTGTTGCGACTAGGCCAAGGGACGGGAAAGGCATGCGGGGATTCTACTGCGCATGCAAAACGCGACTTTCTCGGCATCAACTCTTTTGGCGCGACCCATAGTAATAATAAAACCCTGCATACCTCGCATACACCCCTTATACCGCCCTCCAATCTTCATTAGATTCTCCTTGCAAAAAAAAACACTTCAGGCAACCCGTACTCGAAAATACAATTCATGAAAATATTCTATCATCATTAAAGATAATCTTAAAAAAATTTGTTGTCTGTAAAGAGGGTTTACGGACGATAGTTTAACGTGACAACGTCATGAGAAAACATTGATGAAATGATTGCATACTTTTATGAATAAACTTGAATCATTTATATTAAACTAGCAAAAACCCGCGTGCCTTGCAACGCCTTTCAATAAAATAAGATTATGAGGACACAGTCTGCGATAGGAAAAAGCTATAGTGAAAAAAGAACAAATCTGGGAAAATTGATTTCGGGAGATGACCGCCATGGACCAAATGATATATTGAGTATACTATATTGCCTATGGCGTTCTACTTATCATACTCTTTCATTTGATACCCATGTCGAAGGGGTTGTGAAGAAAATATTAATCCGCACTCTTGAGATGGCCGCTATGGACCAAACGATATATTGAGTATACTATATTGCATATGGTGTTCTACTTATCATACTCTCTCATTTGATACCCATCTAGAAGGAGTTGTGAAGAAAATGGTAAACCGCCCTTTTGAGATGGCCGCCATGGACCAAATTATAAATTGAGTATACTATATTGCTTATGGTGTTCTACTTTTCATAGCCTTTCATTTGATACCCATTTCTCGGGTGTTGTGAAGAAAATCGCAATCCGCCCTCTTGAGATGGCCGCCATGAATCTAAAGACATGGTCTATGGCATTCTTCTTATAATGCCCTTTCATTTGATACCAATGTCGAGGGGGGAGTGAAGAAAATGATCATCCTCCCTCTTGAGATGACCGCCATGGACCAAACGATATATTGAGTATACTATATTGCTTATGGTGTTCTACTTATCATACCCTTTCATTTGAAATCCATATCGAGAGGTGTGAAAATATCGGTAATCCAACCTCTGGAGATGGCCGCTATGGACCAAACGATATATATTGAGTATACTATATTGCTTATGTGTTCTACTTATCATACTCTCTCATTTGATACCCATCTCGAAGGGGTTGTGAAGAAAATGGTAATCCGCCCGCTTGAGATGATCGCCATGGACCAAACGATATATTGAGTATACTTTATTGCCTATGGTGTTCTACTTATCATACTCTTTCATTCGATATCCATGTCGAAGGTGTTGTGAAGAAAATGGTAATCCGCATTCTTGAGGTGGCCGCTATGGACCAAGCGACATATTGAGTATACTATATTGCTTATATTGTTCTACTTATCATACTCTTTCATTGGATACCCATTTCGAATGGGTTGTGAAGAAAATGGTCATCTGCTCTCTTGTGATGACTGCCATGGACCAAACGATATATTGAGTATACTATATTGCTTTTGGTGTTCTACTTACCATAACCTTTCATTTGATATCCATGTCGAGGGGTTGTAAAGAAAATGGTAATCCGCCCTCTTGAGATGGCTGCTATGGACCAAGCGCCTGCTTTTGAAATTATTTTGCTATAAACCTCACGGAGCCCGAGACCTTTCCAACGAATGCAAAACCGTGGAAATCGGATCGTGCGTTCTCTAATTATAGCGTTTGGAAGGAAAACCCGACCTATTTTTATATTATAGATAATAACAGTAAACGTCCCACCTTGCGACTTGTGAATGGTAATAGCACAAGCAGGAACGCAAGGAAACTGTTTTCGTTTGCATTTCACGGTTTTCGTCAGTGTAATGTTCACTATTTTCTTATACACCGGCACCCAGTTAGGAGACAGAGTGTTTGGCTTGCTTTGCTTATTGTTGACAATTTGACAATAATTTAATCTAATTAATATTGACAATTTTAATCAAATTTTTAAGATTACTACGATCAATTTTTTAAAATTACTTCGGGAGATAACGGGACATAACGGGACATAACGGGACATAACGGGACAATGAGTCATCATTTTTCGTGCATGCAGCCGGCGTTCATCGTTTTAAGGGGGGCACTCCCTATAAAACGTAAAAAAATAGTGTTTTTTGGCGATTTTTTTTCATCTAAAATCACCAACACACGTGAATAATCTTTTGCATATATTTGGGTACATAGTTAAACTACATACATTTTTTTTCTCGTCGGCAATTAATTAAAATTGGATAAGTTATTGAAAGTCGCGTAGAAGAGGTTGCGGCAGAGTGAGTAAACGCGGTCCATGCTGCAGTCAAAAGTATGCATCTGAGACCCACAAACAAGGTTCTTTATTGTTTGGTAACCTTTTTGACGTGACAACGTCTATTAAAACGATGAACGCCGGCTGCATGCACGAAAAATGATGACTCATTGTCCCGTTATGTCCCGTTAGTCCCGTTAGTCCCGTTAGTCCCGTAAGTCCCGTAGTAATTTTAATAAAAATTTGATTGTAGTAGTCTTAAAAATTTGATTAAAATTGTCAAAAATTGTCAACAATAATATTTGTTGTGGATTCTCGATTGTGAAAAAGCGCAGCAATGTGATGTCAAAGCAGCAGTATTGCGAGTTTCTTCGAACCCCCAATACGGAACAACGGGAGATCATCCTTGAAGTCATTCACCGATTACATGGTTGTGGAGATGGCATTTTGGAAGCGCTACAAATTTTCTTCACCGGTCCGGCGGGCTGTGGAAAAACTTACACATTAAAGTGCCTTATGGAAACGTACAACCGATACACTCAGGAGCACAACTCGATGAACAACGCCTACATTGCCTGTGCAAGCACAGGTAAATCCGCTGTACCTCTTGGTGGCACTACAGTGCATTCAGCGTTTCGTCTCACAACTTCTCGCGTGACAAAACTCTTATCCACAGAAAATTTGCAAGCCTACAGAAACATGTTCGTTGGCGTCAAAGCTGTTTTCGTCGACGAGATCAGCATGTTAAGTTCAGCCATTCTTCAAAAAACTGCAGCAGATTACCGGCTTTTATGACAAACCATTCGTAGGCATCCACGTGATATTATGCGGAGATTTCAGACAGCTACCACGGTCTCATGATGTTGTCACGTTAAACTATCGTCCGTAAACCCTCTTTACAGACAACAAATTTTTTTACTAGTGCGTGAATTAATTAAAAAAAAAATTTGTTGTCTGTAAAGAGGGTTTACGGACGATAGTTTAACGTGACAACGTCATGAGACCGTGGTAGCTGGCTGAAATCTCCGCATAATATCACGTGGATGTCTCCGAATGGTTTGTCATAAAAGCCGGTAATCTGCTGCAGTCGGTAGTTGATTTTTTGAAGAATGGCTGAACTTAACATGCTGATCTCGTCGACGAAAACAGCTTTGACGCCAACGAACATGTTTCTGTAGGCTTGCGAATTTTCTGTGGATAAGAGTTTTGTCACGCGAGAAGTTGTGAGACGAAACGCTGAATGCACTGTAGTGCCACCAAGAGGTACAGCGGCTTTACCTGTGCTTGCACAGGCAATTTAGGTGTTGTTCATCGAGTTGTGCTCCTGAGTGTATCGGTTGTACGTTTCCATAAGGCACTTTAATGTGTAAGTTTTTCCACAGCCCGCCGGACCGGTGAAGAAAATTTGTAGCGCTTCCAAAATGCCATCTCCACAACCATGTAATCGGTGAATGACTTCAAGGATGATCCCCCGTTGTTCCGGATTGGTGGTTCGAAGAAACTCGCAATACTGCTGCTTTGACATCACAGTGCTGCGCTTTTTCACAATCGAGAATCCACAACAAATATTATTGTTGACAATTTTTGACAATTTTAATCAAATTTTTAAGATTACTACAATCAAATTTTTATTAAAATTACTACGGGACTAACGGGACTAACGGGACTAACGGGACTAACGGGACATAACGGGACAATGAGTCATCATTTTTCGTGCATGCAGCCGGCTTTCATCGTTTTAATAGACGTTGTCACGTCAAAATAAAAAATTTACAAAGTAATGAAATCATGACCTTCTTGAAAAATTGCATTTTTTACGTCATTTTTTTGGTTAAATATAGCTGTAAAATCTATAAAAAAAAATTATCCATCCAAATAAAATATTCACGCACTCGTTTATTTCATACTGAACAAAAAAAGCCTAAGAACAGGTGCATCGGTCTACTAATTTCTTCGCAATCCGGGACCGCGATTTTAAAAGCATGGTTTCGAGAAAACTGGACTTAAAGTTTCCATGCGCCATATATCGTACTCGGAGCGCGCCGACTTGATGAGCCGTTATCTTCTACAATTTTAGGAGTTGGCATTTGAAATTTTGGGAACATTTTCTCATAACATGACTCTATCGATTTAGCGGGAAAACAAAAAATCGAATTTTTAAAAATTCTATAGGGAGTGCCCCCCTTAATAGACGTTGTCACGTCAAAAATATAATGGAAGCTACAAAGTTATCAGCTTATATTCAATATATATCGCCTGCCACCCCACAAAAGATAAAGAGAAACTTCACCTATCTTCGATCTTTATTTTATTTACTCACGAAAATTCATATTTGAAGAAGAGTCAAAAACAAAATCTCGAACAAAATTTTAAGACCAAATTTAATATTGCTCGAAGCCAGAACAGATTAGAGGTCCCGCCAAAAGAGTTGATGCTGGAGCGCGCAGCTGGGAAAATTAAAGCTGCACACAAATAAAAACTGCGCACATATTGATAAGAAATGCGCTTATGTATTTTCAAATTTCCCCTTCGAAATTTGTTGCGACTAGGCTAAGAGACGGGAACGGCATGCGGGGATTCTACTGCGCATGGAAATCGCGACTTTCTCGGCATCAACTCTTTTGGCGGGACCTCTACCAGAAAACGAAACCAAGAATACAAAGAGAATGGTGGATGCAGAAAATTTCTCTATCTTCGACTTCTCAATTCTCGCTGTTCAGTTCCGAAGAAGCTGCGTTTAGCTCAGCTTCTGGGGGTACTGTATTAACGCAAACCTTTGCGTGAGTGTAGGTCCAATTAGATGGAATGTGTTGGAGTTTTCATGTTGATTTTCTGGGCCAAATAAGCTGGAGATATTACAGCTTCTCCATGATGTGTAAGCCCTCGGCCATGATAAGAGTGGCACCAGGAAAATTTAACGTCTCGAATTAGCGGAGAGAGGCACTTTAGTATTGTCACTCTGCCACTCGCCGTTCATATCATGCAATATGTCCAGCTTTAGTGTTTCCAGAGGAGGAAATAGATATTAAGATTTTTCTTGTGATTAATCTTGATATATTTTAAAATTTTATTTTATTTTTATTTATATAAATTTATTTTTATCAAGTTGCCTATTTGGTCAAGGGAAGCAGTGCTTCCTTTGCTTCCAAAGAGGAACCGCCACTGCATCCCACTCTCATTGAATAGAGCTAATGGGAACGGGGCTAGTTCGTATTTCATGTACAGCTTTAAATCTTCGTCTGTTTTTTTGCTGATGGATATACGTCGGAATAGCAAGAATGGGTCCACAGGAATCTTTTCGCCGTTGATTTTGATCGATGAGCTCACTGTCGAAAGGGGTAGAGCTCGATTTTTTCGAGCCAATTTGATGTTAGCAAATGTCGAATGGACCATTTTAGCCATTGCTCGCTTACCAACTGCAACAGCATTGTAGCAGGTGATCGTTGTATCCCCAACAATTCCTCGATAATAAACATGATGTCACTGGTCTCTGGGAAGGGGGGAAATTTATCAAACCAATCGGTGAGCTTAGCGATGTCAGCTGCTTCCTTGTTTTGGCGGGCTTGTCCGAAATCTGCATGCTGCTCACTGGTGGAAAATAGAACTCCTCACTTGCACTCATCCCTACCACCCATTTGCTGAGAGTGCTGTTTGTGACTCCCCTACCACGAGTCATGCCACCTTGGCTGGAAAAAGAACGCATTAAGGTGGTCTCAATTGTCATATCCGACCAGACTCCGGCCCAAAATCGGTCTGATCGGCGCATCGTGAAGTAGCTGTCGTTAACAAATTTGTGATATTCTTCGGGTGATAGTTTTTCGTTTAGCTTCTCCATGTCTTGTATGTAGAGCTGACAAGACTTGGCATATGGGAAGTGTCCCGCTGCATGGAAGTACGGAATCATGCGTCTCACACATTCAAGGTGGGTATTGAAGTTCCCGGATCTCTCTGCATGTACATATATATTCCTTCATGAGGCTTACCATTTTGAAGTACTGTACCCACAACTGTGCGGTAGGTCCTTTGCTGCTCAGTAGCTCCATGGCGGCTCCAAATTTCTCAGACAGCGCTTTGAGGTGAGTGTTTTGGTTTAATGCAAGTAGAGAGGGAGGCTCATTCATAAAACCCATCGTAATGTTTTTGATGCAATCCATTTCATCTTCAGTCAACTGGACGCCTTTCAAAATCACTTTAGCCAGTTAACCTGTTGCAAGCAGGTGGCCTCTTAATACCCTCGCAAAAGCATGGCCTTGCAACATTTTTTCCACAGACAGAGGGTAAGTAGTAAAAAATAAATAATGTACAGCTCTTCAAAAATCCTTTACTTACCCAATTGCTTTAACATTTGAAGGAAAATAGATAAAATAGTAAAGTATTATATATTTTTGAAGGGACACAACCCTTTTGACGGAATTACTTTTTAGGTTCATCGTTGAAGAGTCATCCGGTAAAAAAGAGCAAAAAAAAATTTTTTTTTTTCGAAAATTACAGACTTTCAAGAGCAGATATCTCGAAAAATATACAAGATATCGAAAAACTCGACTGAGCCAAACTTATAGAAAATTTAATCAGCTTTCATTTTATTTATAGTGGTCATGTCGCTAGGACGCATAGTTTCCCAGATATAAGCGAAAAACCGAAAAATGGGTCCTTTAAACCCCCCTCTTTCCCCAAGCTCAAGGGCTAGGGGCGGGGACTTTTGATATGTTCACCTCCTAACTAGTCCAAACAAAGTTGCGAAGTCAAAAATTGTGTTCCAAGCATTTCCGTCTATACCTTTTCGTTGCCTGGCCTATATGCCTAATTCCTTGACAAATGCTGCATATTTGATCCTCGTCACTCCTTTTGTTAAAATGTCGGCTGGCATCTCTTGAGATGGCTTGTAGATCAACTTGACTTTTCCATCCGTTACAGCATCGCGAATAAAATGGTGACGGATGTCGATGTGTTTTGTTCTATTGTGGAACACAGGGTTTTGTGCCAAACGTTGTGCTCCCTGGTTGTCATTATATATATTTATATGTTCCAAGTTGTAACCAAAATTTGACATCAACTTCTGCAGATGAATACTTTCCTTCGTCGCCTCTGTAAGCGCCATGTACTCAGCTTCCGTACTAGAAAGTGCAACCGTTGGCTGTTTCCTGGATTCCCAACTAATGCTCGTTCCCGCCAAAATGAATGAAAATCCAGTGTTTGATTTTCTATCAACCACAGATGCACCCCAGTCAGCATCCACGTATCCAACTAGTTCCTTCCCAGTCTTTCTGAAAACTAAACCATAATTAATCGTTCCTTTCAAATACCTTAAAACCCTTTTAGCTGCTGCCCAGTGACTCGTTGTAAAACAATGGTTGAATTGACTTAGCATACTTATTGCAAACGATAAATCAGGTCTGGTCGATGTTGCTAGATACATTAAACAGCCAATTAAGTTCTGGTAAGGGTAGGAACCGTCATTCTTCCTCTCATTTGTGTGTTTCAAGTTGTCATATAAATTGTTCACGTTAACTTCGACTGGTGTCGAAACACTTTTACATTCTTCCATTCCAAATTGCATCAATACTTGCTTTGCGTATTTAGCCTGATGCATTGTGATCTGCTTCCTGTCTTCGCTTTGGTGAAAGTCGATTCCGAGACAATGTTGAATCTTCCCTAAATCTTTCATTTCAAAACATTTACTTAGATGTTGCTTCATCTCACATATCCAGTTTTCGTCTCTCGATGCCAATAAGAGATCATCCACGTAAACAGCGATTATCAGGTATTGTCCGTCTCGATTCAAACTAAAAATGCAGGGATCCGAATCAATCCTTTTCATTCCTAACTGTTCTAATTCTTTAGATAGTTCTTGGTGCCATTGCCTCCCCGCTTGCTTAAGTCCATACAATGATTTTTGTAAAAGACATACTTTACCACCTTTTTCTTTAAGCTCGGTAAGCCAGGATGTAGCAGTTACGTGAATATCTTTATCGGTTGATTTCTTCAAAATTTCTTGTAGACTCTCTTGTAGTAATTCTGGCAATTCCATATATATTTCTTCTTCCAGAACACCGTTCAAATATGCTGTCGTTACATCCATCTGATGTACAACCCACTCGTTTTCTACAGCCAGAGCCATTATCATTCTGATAGATTTTAATCGTACAACGGGGGAGAACGTCTCCTCATAATCAATTCCCTTCTTCTGTGCGCAGCCCTTTGCTACTAGTCTTGCCTTCCTTCGTTCGATTAAATTATCTTTCCATTTTGTCGTGAACACAAATCTGTTACCTATTACATTGCGATGATTCGGACGGCTTACTATCTTCCATGTTTGGCTTCCTTGCAACATAAAGCTTCCCGTAGATTCTCAGGAGTGCTGATCACGAGATTAGCTGACTCGTATTCTAGGTCAGAATCCTCCTTCTCACATGACAATGATGACCCTGTTTCCTTGAGACGGTTATGGCGCATCTTTCGGGGCCTTCCTCTTTTCCCTGTTCTTAAGATTCGTGGTCTTCCTCTACCAAATTTTGGTTTTTCCTGGTTTGGAATGTTTTGACCTTCAGGTTCATTCTGCTGGTCGTTTTTATTATTTAATGTAATTTCTAGGTTTGGAACTTGATTTCGACTGTTAACTTCTTTGTCGAAAAATTCTTCATATTTAGTATCCTTAATAAAATTATCTACAAACTTGACATCACGACTAATAATTATTTTGTTTCCTTCAGTCGACCATAGCCTATATGCCTTCGATTCTTTGGAGTACCCTAAAAATATACATTCCGTCGATCGTTTGTCCAATTTTCCTCTTTGTGGATTTTTCGTTAATGCATATGCCCTCGTGCCAAAAATTTGTAAGTGTTGTAGATTCGGTTTCTTTCCTTTCCATATTTCGTATGGGGTTTGTCCCTTAATTGACCTGCTCGAGCACCTGTTCCTGATATAACAGCTCGTGTTAATTGCTTCAGCCCAAAACATACTAGGTAAGTTTGCTTTCAACATCAAACTCAAAGTGCGATTTTTTCTTTCGGCCACACCATTCTGTTGAGGCGTATATGGCGCTGTAACTCTTCGCTTTATTCCGTGTTCAGCAAGAAATGTGTCAAAAGAACTGTTGCAGTACTCCAGTCCATTGTCAGACTGTAAACATTTGATCTGCCTTCCAGTTTGTTTTTCAACTAGGGATTTATATTCCTTAAATGCTTCGAAAACTTCACTTTTATGTTTGAGGAAATACACTTCGCACCATCTCGACTTGTCATCAATAAAGGTAACATAATATTTTGCGTTACCAATTGATGCGTGCCGCATTGGACCACAAACATCGCTGTGTATTATTTCTAACAAATCTGTAGTTCTGCCATTTATATTTTTAGGAAATGGTAACCGTGTTTGTTTCGCTTGTATACACGTTTCACATGTCTGTATGGCTTCATTACCTTTTAAATGCATGCCCCTCACTTTCTCATTTTTAATCATAAAGAAAAGTGACGACATATTAAGATGGCCTAACTTTTCATGCCATTTCATTATTTCTGATTGATAATTATTCTGCATGAAGTATACTCTATCTTTATTATCTTCATCTTTACGTAAAAAATATAAATCGCCCTGCCTACCAGCTATCGCTACCGTCTTTCCAGATTGTGTCATAATTTTCGCGTTTTCTTTCGTAAATAATACATCGTATCCCTTATTAGTGATTTTTGACACAGACAGTAAATTGGTTCTCAAATCGGGTACATACATCACATCTGTCAACTTGACTAGGTTGATTTTCTTACCATTATACGTGCGCACATTCATTTCTCCAATACCTTTTATTTCCACGGATTCTCCATTGGCTAAATTTAACGGTTTAGTTATTTTAGTTATGATATCAAAATTATCTCCTAAAGCAGCCATATGAGATGTACACCCGCTGTCAAGACACCAATTACTATCAGCGCTGCAAGTATTCTGCATGAAAGCGAACTCCTCCCGCTCTTCCGCAGATGGCTCTACACATACTCTTGTGCTTTCTGTTCCTTTGTTTGGTAGAATTGACCGACATTCAAATGCTCTGTGACCAGTCTTTCTGCATCGATGACATTTAAATGGAAATCTTTGTTTCTGTCGATATGATGCTTCCTTTTTATATGAGTTTTCGCTCTTTTCCTTCTTGCTTACAAATAGCGCCTTCGTAGTGTCACCACCTTGTGACTTTCGTGCGTCACATTCTTCAATAATTTTTACCTTAAGTGCTTCGGGGTTTGGCAATTCATCAAAATTTTCAAAAGAGTGAGGAAGACTATATAACAACATTACCGAAAGTAAATCGTTATTGATTCGTATTCCCATATCTGCTAATTTGTCGACTACATCAAAAAAATCTGCCAGATGCATTAATAAATCCATACCATCCTGTAACTTGCATAGTATCAATTTCTTGAGCAATGTAGCTTTCCTTGCGGGTCCCTTGGACTGATATATGGAGTGAAGCTTGACCCACTCCTCATTAGATGTTACGCAGTTTGGGGTTGCTCTGATTTTTGGTTTAAAAAAAAACGAAATTTTTTTTTTGCCTTTTTATATTTATTAATATGTGTAGAATACGTTCCTAAAATATTAGTACGAAATTTTTTTTCGTTAAAAAGTTATATGCAGTGTTGTAAGTGCAAAAAAACTGATTTTCTGTCGGACGTTCAGCGCGTGGTAGTGCTACTGTTATAGTTTATATACATAGTACCTGATGTTATTGTTATTTACACGAATGTAAAATATACATACGCATTCGTGCAAATAACAACATCAGCCACTATATGTATATAGTAACGCAAACATACGTTTGAATTTACTTACATTATTTCGGTTAGTTCGGCTACAGTGAAACGTAAAAAAACTTTAAACGCGTTTTTCTCAAAATGCCATTTTTCAAAACGGTTCCAGCGATTCAAAAGAAACTATTTAATATATTGACTTACCACTTATGTCAATTTATCGCAAATGATGTTGTCGAGTTCGCCTGTGTAAAATTTTTTTTCAAAATCTTACTATTAGTATTTTATCTTCCCATTTTGGGCCAGAAAAGTTGCATTTTTACGTTTTTTCACTAAAATGTCCTTAAATTTTTTTTTTTGATGCAATTTTTACTAATGTTGACATAAGCGAACTAAAGGACATAATTTTTAACAAAACCGTTTTTCACTTTTCTGGTTCTGACCAATGGGGACGGAGCTATCGATGGAACCGTTTTCCATGTTATTTTTGAGGTGTCAACTTCAGCGCGTGCTACATATTTATTTATGACGGCAAAAAAAAAATTAAAATTTTTTTTGTGATCTCTAAAAGTTATCTAATACTATGAAAAAATTTTGTATATAAAAATAATAAGGGTTTTCTGTAAAAAAAAATCCAAAAATAGTCAATTTTTTGCCTCAAAAATCAGAGCAACCCCTTAACCTGCTTCAATTCCGATGGACTTATTGACAAAATTAAATCCGACCGTGCCTTCCTATCTGCTTCTTCCACTCCGTTATCCCCTTCTGGGAATCTTCCGCTCCCGCGATCAAATTGGGGCATTTATTTTTTCCACATACGTAGTTCCACGTATCATTCTTTATCAGCAGTGCCTCCATTTGAATCTTCCAGGTATCAAAATTGCATTTCCCTAACGCTTCAATTCTTGTCGTTATGTTACTCATTTTGATTATATTTAAAAGCTTTTTGTTCTTTAATGAGTTTTATATAATAATTTTTTATTTAGTTGGCATCTGGGCCCATAACCTTTGTTGAAACATAAAAACGACAGCGTAGGTGCAATTAACGACAGATAATTAATTTAATTAATTAACAAATTATTAGCAATTCAAGCTAAGGTAAATAGATCATAAACAGACAACTCAATTATTATAAGTACAGTAACAGGGGATGAGTGTTTCTAATGCTAATTTCGTAACAACAGAATGCAGTCATATATAGACTTTGTCTGTTCTTTTTTGAACTCCAAAAACTCATTAATAATTTATAAAATGACTTAAAGCCTGTCAATGAATTATTTTAATGTAATGTTTTTCGATGTTCGGTTGGAGCACTACGCCACTACTTTCATGCATGTTGGAGCACCGGTAACCACGCCTCCAAAAAATCCAACCACGCCTTCAAAAATCAAACCTAGTTTGATTTTCATCAAGCCGCTGGACGTACCAATTTTTGGTCGGCCAACCGGCCCACTGTCGATAGTTTTGGTTGTACATCCGCCCTTCGATGTACATCCATGGGCCCCTTTACTTTAACTCTGTTAAACTAGCACTGTTAACTTAGCACCGTTTCTAGCAGGCCATTTGATAATTCACATTTTACAACTAATAACAAGCAAAAATATTATCATTTTTCATTTTACAAATAACAAAAAGCTAAAAAATTAATAATAAAAAGAATGTCTTCTACATTATTTGCTTAGAACAAAAATTTATAAGCAAAACATCAATCTATTTTGACAGTAATGAGCTGTGGTACATTTTAGCTAAGTCAAAAAGCATAAATAAGTTAGCTAACAGCGCTAAAAAAATTGCTGTTTATGCCGTTGTTAAATTGCCTAACTCAGTTAAATTAACTTGAGCATAAACGCGGCCATTGAAGGGTTTCCTGATGCTTTCTATTTTAACTATTTCAGTGTATTTTTTTAATGACTGACTCAGATCCACTATCAATTTCACTTGATTTCAAATTCTTGGTGAGAGGGTTTGCGATATGTTTAAAATAGGTGATTAGTTGTGGCTTTGGTGACTTTTTTTATTTTCCGGTATTTCGGTATTGGCTAACTCGATTGATTTTAGAAACGAATTTAGGTAATTATTCTTTGTTTTATTTTATCCAAAATCTGCGACAAGTGCTTTATATAAATGCCCGCCCACAATAAAAAATCGTACGTCTGCTCAATACAGTTCGATCGTAATTGTTTTGATAAAAATAAATTAAAAATAGGTTCAATACATTGCTTGTTATTTGTAAACTCTTCAATTAATGAAGATGAGGAAAGGCTTCATATCAAGTCAATTTTCAGGGAAAACATATGACAGAAGGAATTCAGTTTCGGACTTGCAATTACAGGATTTATCCATTTTAGAGTCCCCTTATCAACAGTTAAATATTGAGCTCGTAAATATATACTGCAAGCAATGGAAGATGAAAAAAAATTTCTTTATATTTGTTCTTCTGGTGGGAAGAAAAAAACAAGTTTTCGAATTTTTGGACTTAGTTATAAATTTTCAAAAAGTCGAAAATCTTAAAATTTTAACAAATTTTGAGATCTTTAAATTGATCAAGTTCAAAAACTATTTGACATAGAAAGCTGAAAGTAGCACCAATTTCATCTGCTTCAATAATGCTTTAATACGTGATATACAATATAGTATTATTAGTTAGAATAAAACTATATTATTATTAGTAAGAACGAAACTTTTGTTTTTGGAATATCTCAAAATAATATTTTTTCAAATTTTTAAAAAAACTATATTTTGTATATACAATCTTAACGTACATATATGTAATGCCAAAATTTCGGATGGGACGACATTGGGATCATATAAATGTTTTTAGGTACTCAATGAACGTAATATAAAAAAACATTTGGCTGCGAAAGAGCTGATACCAACCGCTAATAATGTCGCCATTTACATTTACTAATTTGGGTATGGCGAATTAAATAGAAATAAAGTCAACCCTCTAACTTGGTCGAAAACTACCCCCAGGACAACTCTTATTACTAAATTTTAAGGTTTCACACTTGCTTATGAAAACACTCCAAAAAATTTTTGTTTATAAAAAGCCCTACTATGAGTATTTCTTGAGACCAGAATCAACCCTATCGCTATCGGTGAAGCGGAAACCACCCCCACAGCAACCCTTAATCTTAAATTATTTTCTTTACGCCCAAAATGAAGGTTCACCACGCCAATTTTTAAAGTACATACACTAGGGCTTATACAAAAACCGACTTACGTATACAGGGTGCATCAGCTACAGTGTCCAACCGCTTGGCTGTGGATAGGCCTCGGATACACGAACAAAAAATCGTATGGATGGTGGGGGGAATGGTAGCGGTTTAGCCGCTAGGGCTTTTTGAAATTTTTTTGGTAGCGGTTTACATATTACCCAGTATTTTTGTAGCCCAATTCGATATTTTCCTGAATAAGGCAGCAATCTACGCAGAATATCCACCAATCTAAAACTGTAAAAGTCAAGTGGTCAACCCACCAACGTCCAGAGTTATGAGTCATCAAAGCCAAAATTTTGTATTTTTTTACTAAAATTTCAACTTCAACCTCCTTTTTCTCCAAAAAACACGTAATTAACCAATATTTTATTATTTTTTTTTTTTTTCAAAATTAGCTTGGACAATTTTCTATGAATAATGTCTCACAACTATTATGCTGCGGCTTTTACTTTTGAAGTTGTAAGCACTGTTAATGTTGAAATTGGCTCTATTTCTTCCTTTTTGTACTCTTCCACCTGAGTTTTGCCGAAAAGTACCAAATAAATCAAATTTTCAGTGCTTATAACTTGCTGCCTTAGATTGCTGCATTATTCAGGAAAATATCTAATAGGGTTACAAAAATACAGGGTAATATGTAAACCGCTACCAAAAAAATTTGAAAACACCCTCGCGGCTAAACCGCTACGATGTCGTTCTTATAGAACGATTTAATCAACCTCCTAATTGGAGCCATATTTCTTGCTGGCTACCATCTTTATTTTTTAATTTCAGAACAGGTTATAGTCGCTTTAGGCTAAATCTGCATAAGCCGGTGTATGCAGAAGCAATTCGAAGTACAACTTGGGCGATTTTGCCTTTGTTTCGATCGCCTATCGTGGCACGGTGCATTAACTTGGTGAAGGGCACGTTTTTTTCTTTGCTGTTTTCTTCGCGATTTCGTCCTTAGTTATGTAATATTCACTATGGATCCCTTTCCTTTTCAAAATAGTCGAAGCACTTCCCAAAATAAGCGTCTGTTCCAGCCGAATTTTGTATGTTTTGTTGCTTTGGACGGCTTTCCTGGCAGATGTCCACTTAGTTGATGGCCAATTCAACGGTTGGCTTCCCCGTCAAATCTGAACCCCACCCTATCTCTTCGGGGGTCCCCCAAGGGTCAATTTTATTACCGGCCCTATTTCTTATCTTTATAAATAACCTAATTTCGATCCCCTCCAACCCACTTCTCAGCTTTGCTGACGACGGTCACGGTACCCTACGTTACTCTTACAGCTACGATAGAAGACAGATTCATGCCAGATCTGTCTTGATGATCGTGAATTAATGCCCAATTCCATTAATAACGACATTAATATCATTCTAGAGTGGGGAAAAAAGAATCGTGTCGAATTCACCTCCACCAAAACTAAGTACTGTCTTATTTGGAAATAAAAAGCTCAACACCTCACCATCTGACGTTAAACTAATGGCCGACCCATCCCTACACATCTTAGGGGTGACATTAGCCAAACAAGGATCCCAGTGCTTGGGATTTCTTAAGAGGTGCAAGTTCCTCCTCCAGCCATCGGCTCGTGCTGTTATTTATAAATCCTACATTCGGCCTCTTCTCGAATACAACTCCCTCGTTTGATACGCACTCAAAAAGATATGAATTCGTTTGTAAATAGAACAACTCGACTGTGGAATAATCTCTCGCAGTCAGTATTTCCGAGATCACACAACATCCAAGAGTTCAAACGCAAGGTTCATCGTCATCTTCTCCAACACCCCTTCGAACCTTCATAACCCTTAACCTATTCCCTCCCCCCGTACTAAGCTTGTGCTGGACATTGCACCATAACGATATACGACATGACGGACTGATAGTACAAAGGGTGATTCCTGAGCTTAGCACTACCATATATAAAAAAAAAACTATGAATATGACAGTAGTGGGGCCATCTATATGATGAACTTATTAAGTGTTGTAATAGATACACACATATGTCTTAATTTTCTTCTTCATTACTTATTCTAACATCTCATCTTCTATAGATTATATAAATTTGATAATATCTGTTCGGATAACTCAATAATGTCATTTTTTGTAGCTGTCAGAAGAAGTGCAATGTATAAATTTAAAACCGTTTTGTTTTTACTGGAATTTCCCCCGAATTTCGAATTACAAAATTTTCTTATAAAAACCGGTGTGCAAAAACCGACAAACCCTAACATACACCTATTAGATTAAATAAAATATATAGTTTAAAAAAATCAAAAAATACCCTTTTAATTTAAAATGAACTAAAAAGTAAAAAATAATTTTTAATGTAAAATTTTTATTGCTCCAACCAGTATATGGGAACAACCTACGTTTCGAAATGTAAAAAAGCGTGGGGCTCCTTACCTATTTCCTTATTTTATTAACATTGAAACTTTTCGTTAGCGCCCCCACGCTTTTTTACATTTCGAAACGTAGGTTGTTCCCATATACTGGCTGGAGCAATAAAAATTTTTCATTAAAAATTATTTTTTACTTTTTAGTTCATTTTAAATTAAAAGCGTATTTTTTGGTTTTTTTAAACTATATAATTTATTTTCTACTTTTTATTCTATTATATGGCTTCTACCATTTTCTTGTCACCACCATGTGTTGGCCGCTATTTTGAATTTAGAATTACGCTACGCAGCTAATTGTATTGTAGTTGGCATACCCATCCATTTGATACCCATGTCGGGGGGTGGGCGAACACAATTGCAAAATTCAGCCGCTATCCTGGACCCGTCATCTTGATTTTTTTACAAAATAGTCAGATTGCATTGTCATCCAAACTAAACGTGTGTGCAAAATTTCAGCTCAATCGGAAACCGGGAAGTGGGTCAAATTTAACTTACAAGATTTTATTACATAGTTACAAGTGAAGCTAATAAAAGCGTATTAAAAATAAATTTTGGAAACGATACCTCTGCTCTCGGGCATCGGAAATCACCCCCACCATTAGCGGTGAGAGCTAAATTATTTAATTGAAGTTTAGGTATAAAATTAAATAATTTAGTTTTCATCCCCTAGGGGTTGGGGTGGTTTCTGCCTGAGGGATGGGCAGTTTTATACCAGAGACACACTTGTGGTATAGTAATTACAATATGAGCAATATTGCAATATACTTCAGGTGTGTCTCTATATACTGAGAAAAAATCTCGGTATACATTCAGTATATTCAACATTGAAACTCAATATCCCAATTTAGAAAAACTTCGTGGTATAGCTCAGTATTACCTAGATTTAAACCGAAGAATAGTCTGGGCATAACCCAAAATGATAATTTCGAACAGAGTTTTAATTCTTCAATTTTGGCAGCACTACCTATCAAAGATTTTTATGTCAGTTGAAGGAGTTTGTTGTTTATTTTTTTTACAGATAAATGACAACCAAAACAACTCAGTATACTGATGCAAGTGTGTCTTCAAATTTTTATATTGCAATATGGCAATATTGCAATATCCCGATCTCAATTGCTATACCACAAGTCTGTCTCCGGTATTAGAAACCATGTCTTATATGAAATATTATGTTCTTGTTCATTAAAAATTGGCGGTGAAACCTTTATTTTGGACATAAAAAAATAATTTAACTTCCGCAATGGCTGTAGGGGTGGGATCCGCGGGTCTGACAGGGTTGATTTTGGGCCACAAATAGAGAAAGTGTGAAACCCTAAAATTAAGGGTTGTCCTGGGGTTAGTTTTCGAACAAGTTAGAGGGTTGACTTTATTTCTATTTAATTCGCCATACCCAAATTAGTAAATGGCGACATTATTAGCGGTTGGTATCAGCTCTTCCGCAGCCAAATGTTTTTTTTATATTGCGTTCATTGAGTACCTAAAAACATTTATTTCTATATGATCCCAATGTCGTCCCATCCGAAATTTTGGTATTATATGTACGTTAAGATTGTATATACAAAATATATTTATTTTAAAAATTTGAAAAAATATTATTTTGAGATATTCCAAAAACAAAAGTTTCGTCCTTACTAATAATACTATAGTTTTATTCTTACTAATAATACTATATTGTATATCACGTATTAAAGCCTTATTGAAGCGGAAGAAATTGGTGCTACTTTCAGCTTTCTATGTCAAATAGTTTTTGAACTAGATCAATTTAAAGATTTCAAAATTTGTTAAAATTTTAAGATTTTCGACTTTTTGGAAATTTATAACTAAGTCCAAAAATTTGAAAACTTGTTTTTTTAGTTTCCACCAGAAGAACAAATATAAAGAATTTTTTTTTCATCTTCCATTGTTTGCAGTATATATTTACGAGCTCAATATTTAACTGTTGATAAGGGGACTCTAAAATGGATAAATCCTGTAATTGCAAGTCCGAAACTGAATTCCTTCTGTCATACGTTTTCCCTGAAAATTGACTTGATATGAAGCCTTTCCTCATCTTCATTAATTGAAGAGTTTACAAATAACAAGCAAGGTATTGAACCTATTTTTAATTTATTTTTATCAAAACAATTACGATCGAACTGTATTGAGCAGACGTACGATTTTTTATTGTGGGCGGGCATTTATAAAAAGCACTTGTCGCAGATTTTGGATAAAATAAAACAAAGAATAATTACCTAAATTCGTTTCTAAAATCAATCGAGTTAGCCAATACCGAAATACCGGAAAATAAAAAAAGTCACCAAAGCCACAACTAATCACCTATTTTAAACATATCGGAAACCCTTTCACCAAGAATTTGAAATCAAGTGAAATTGATAGTGGATCTGAGACAGTAATTAAAAAATACACTGAATGTTCTACGAAATAGTTATATTTCAATAATAGCTGCGTCTCTTTTCTGATCTTTTTTACTATTCCCACTTGTGAGTACTCGCAGCTACTCTAAATGGCTTTTGATTGTATTTAACTGCTTTCTTCATACAAAAACATCCATAAATTAAATTTCAGTCGTAATTATCTAAAACTTTTATCTGTCATTTTACTTTCAAAAATTTACCAAATTAGTTTCCATTATGTAACTGGTGTCCATTTTAAATTTTGAATTACGGCACATAGCTTATTTTATCCTACATGGCATATCCTAACGACATAGCCTGTATTCTACTAATGATGCCCTTTCATTTGATGTCCATGTCGAGATGGTTGTAAAGAAAACGGTAATCCGCCCTCTTGAGATGGCCGCCATGAACCTAAAGATATATTGGGCATACTATATTGTTTATGGTGTTCTACAACCCTCCCTCTTTAGGTGGCCGCCATATATCTAACGACATAGCCTATTGGATTCGACTTATGATGCCCTTTCATTTGATACTCATGTCTCGGCTGTTGCGAAGAATATGGTAATCTGCCTTCTTCAGATGGCCGCCATGGACTAAATGATATATTGAGTATACTTTATTACTTATGGTGTTCTACTTATCATACTCTATCATTTGATACTCAAGTCGAGGGTTTTATTAAGAAAATGGTAATCCGTCCTCTTGAAATAGACGTCATGGATCTAAAGACATACAGTATTGTGCAAAACTATAGCACCGCATTGCATGGATTTCAAATAATAAGTCAGAACTCCGAAACTATTAAAGTTACAATCTCGAAACTTTGCCACTTTATTACTTTAATTATCAGCTTTATTTTATATAAAAATTAAAAAAAACATTTATTTGCTGATTTAGTAAAAACAACAATAGTATTACGCTTAGTTGGGCTGTGCAAAACTATAGCAACTTTACAGAAATTTTAAAATTTTGTGTACATCCCTTTTGATTTTATGACTTGGACGCACCTCTTTGGCATTGATTTTATTATTTTATCAATTGTATCTAAAGATATAGAATTCCATTCACTTTTTACGGCCTCTATTAGTAGCTGTTTATTTGCAAACTTTTTGCCCTTTAAATTTTGTCTTATGATGCCCTAAAGGTTTTCAATGGGGTTGATATCTGGTGATTGCGCCGGCCAATCCACGAGTTGAATGTTTTTGGCTTGAAACCATTCTTTAACCACCTTTGAAGTGTGTTTCGGATCGTTGTCCTGTTGAAACACCCAACAAGGGGGCATATGCTCCTCAGCATATGGTAGCATTATCGACTCTAGTATATCTCTATTCTTTACTTAAAGCGATCGATAATTCCTTTGATTTCATGAAGAGGACCAACGCCATCACCAGAAAAACAACCCCAAAACATCACATTACCCCGCCCTCTAACTGTGAGGCGGCAATAACGAGGTTCAAGTCTCTTTCCCTTTGCTCTTCTGAAGTGGTTGATTCCATCCAAGCAGACCAGATTGAATTTGGACTCATCACTAAATAAAATGGCTCTCCATTGACTAATAGTCCAGTTTTGATGATTTAATGCCATTAGCAACCTAAACAACATAAATATGATGACATTAAATCAATTAAAAATTTTCTTTTGACAGCATTGGCTTTCGAGCAGGTCGATAACATCTTAAATTATTCTCAATCGCTCTTCTACGTATGGTGCTTGTGTCAACGTTAAGATTTACTTGTTCCTTAATGTCACTCGATAAGATAAAAGGATCCTTTATAATAATTGAAGCGATCCTTTTGTCTTCACGTACTGAAGCTATTCGCGGTCGACCTCCTGAATGAACAGTTGTAGTGTGACCTTCGCGGTCAAATTTTTTCACCCAACGACTTATTAAGTCCGTTTATTAAGTCCGTACTTCTTAGATACCGCATACTGAGAATTTCCGTTTTTTATCGCTGTTTCTCTGTGATCAAATAACTTTTATGAACAGTATAATTGGAATGACAATTACCAATGCTTTCAAAAAAGGAAATATTTGCCAGCATTCGCACTGGCAACGGCCAAGAATACAGTTGTAGTCACAGTGCATGTTTAAAATTATCCGCCACTTAAGAGGTTGTTATAGTCCACGTCATAAAATCAAAAGGGATGTACACAAAATATTAAAATTTCTGTAAAGTTGCTATAGTTTTGCATATAAGTGAACTAAGCGTAATATTATTGTTGTTTTTACTAAATCAATAAATAAATGTTTTTTTAATTTTTATATAAAATAAAACTGATAATTAAAGTAATAAAGTGGCAAAGTTTCGAGACTGTAACTTTAATAGTTTCGGAGTTCTGACCTATTATTTGAAATCCATGCCATGCGGTGCTATAGTTTTGCACAATTCTGTAGCTTATTGCTTCTACTTATGATGCCCTTTCATTTGATACATTTGTCGAGGGAGATGTGAAGAAAATGGTAATCCGCCCTCTAGAGGTGGCCGCCATGGACCAAACGATATATTGAGTATACTATATTCCTTATGGTGTTCTACTTATCATACTCTTTCATTTTATACCCATGTCGAGGGAGTTGTGAAGAAAATGGTTATCCGCCCTCTTGAGAAGGCCGCCATGGACCAAATGCAAAATTGCGTACACTATAATGCATATGTTGTTTTACTTTTCATAGCCTTTCATTTGATACCCATGTGTCCGGTGTGGTGAAGAAAATGGTAATCCGCCCTCTTGAGATGGCCGCCAAAAATCTAAAGAAATAGCCTGAGGCATTCTACTTATAATGCCCTTTCAATTGATACTCATGTCGACGGCGTTGTGATGAAAATGGTAATCCGCCCTCTGCCATGGACCAAACAATATATTCAGTATGCTATATATATATATATATATATATATATATATATATATATATATATATATATGTATATATATATATATATATATATATATATATAAATGAATCTTTATTTTGTATGTAATCGATGTTTGCAAAATTGGATTTGAGCTATCTATATCTTCTATCTTCTATATATGTATATAAAAATGAATCATTGTTTTGTGTGTAATCGATGTTGAAAAATTGTCTATATGAAATGACTGATTCGGTGCTGTTTGTGTTAGAAGACCTCAATTGCAAGGTTTATGTATATAGTTGTCATGATTATGTCTGCTAGTATTTTTGTAATAGCGGTTGAAACAAAATTGTCAATGTCTCTATTGGAAATTTTTTCTACGCATTAAATTGATATGATTTGTATGTGAAATCGGTTTGTTTTATTAAATAAAATAAAAAAAAAAGTTAAATCCTTCCTAAAAAAGGATTGCAGCAGCGAAAGTAGTGTCGAGTTGTAAAAGCTTTAAAGAAAACGTAACAGTAATAACGTTGGGGTGCGTGTACATGTTACACTCATTGGGTTGGCGTACATTGGTCAATACTTAAACTTGGTTAACCGGTTTGTTGTCATACTCTCGGGGTACGTGGGTATTGCTTCAACAAGATTAATTTATTATCCTTAGATAAGATATCAACGTGTATGCGCGAGTAATGTTTCTTTATCTATAAGGCGTTTGTGCATGTGTTAGTTGTGACGCAAAAATTTTTTTGTTGAACAAAGTACAACACTTCCTTCTCTTCCTTTTGATACAATTTGGAATTTATTTAATAGTTTTCAACAAAAGCTTATGTGAAAAAGAACAAAAAAATCTGAAAGTTAGTGCAGCCGGGACGTCACTTAAACAATTTCCAAACGAACGTTGGGAAATCGCTATAAACGTAGATGTATTGCGTGTGGGGAACCATATGTCCATAAATATGATCGTCCAGGTTTGTTCATAACTTTTACAAAGAAATACTCAAAGCGGTATCCAAGAGCACTGATTTCTAAAATGTTATCCGGAGCGATGGCTACCCGTTCTATCGTCATCGTACGACTGAGGTAAATGACAATTAGATAACTTAGAAGGTTAATGGTCAGGATTTTTAAGTTGACAGTCGTTAGGTCGTACCCTATTCGCCATTATTTTCCAAGACGCTCAAGGCTCACATAAATGTTGAATTTTGCAATTCCGCCAACTCAATCAAACATATATTCAAATAGGTCACGAAACGGAGTGACATGGCTGCTTTTAGTGCTGCTAATGCAAATACCATCGACGAAATAACACAATATTTAATGGGACCTTATATTAACAGTGATGGAGCGATGCTGCGGGAAGAGCCGAGATACCAGTATTTTCCAAATTGATGGGTGCAGCGATGCGCACCGGGTTCCAGCTAGTATATATATATATATATATATATATATATATATATATATATATATATACCCGACTAGAAATTTTTTGCTGAACATGGTCAGGACCCGATCAGGCATGCCTGATCAGGAAAGTGCAAGGCATGTAATGCAGATAACGTATCAGGACCTGATCAGGAATGCCTGATCAGGTCCTGATCAGGAATGCCCGATAAGGACCTGATCAGGAATGCCTGACCTGGACCTGACCAGGAATGCCTTATCAGAACCTGATTCTTGTATTTAAAGCTGTACGATGTCGGCGCACTCTTTGCCGATTAAGTTCACGGATTGTACACGCTCGATGATTTCTTGACATTTTCGGCACTTTGCACTTATTAAAAATACAAAATCCAATTCTTTCCACAAACCGTATTAAAAACTTCAAAACAAAATTGTTTCAACAACGCAAAATCCAATATTTTCACCAAGATGTATTAAAAAACTGAGAACCAAATATTTCACATAATTGTTTCACAAAACTTATGAAAAAACACAAAATCCAATTGTTTTCACAAACACACTTCTGTTCACAGCAAAGGTAAACTCGCAACTGTCACTTGTCATTTTTAAAACAAACAAATGGAATTTACGCCTTCTTCTTTCTTGGTTTACAAAAGCTCCTTCTCCGAAAACTTTGAGTACTTTTCGATTTTCGACCTTATAAAAAAGGTAATGGTAATGATGAGGATTGCCTATCAGGACCCGACCAGGTCCCGACTAGGAAAACCTCATTATCATAAGATGAGGATTGCCTGATCAGGACCCGACCAGGTCCCGACTAGGAAAACCTCATTATCATAAGATGAGGATTGCCTGATCAGAGCCCGACCAGGTCCCGACTAGGAAAACCTCATTATCATAAGATAAGGTTTTCCTGATCAGGACCCGACCAGGTCCCGACTAGGAAAACCTCATTATCATAAGATGAGGATTGCCTGATCAGGACCCGACCAGGTCCCGACTAGGAAAACCTCATTATCATAAGATGAGGATTGCCTGATCAGAACCCGACCAGGTCCCGACTAGGAAAACCTCATTATCATAAGATAAGGTTTTCCTGATCAGGACCCGACCAGGTCCCGACTAGGAAAACCTCATTATCATAAGATAAGGATTTCCTGATCAGGACCCGACTAGGTCCCGACTAGGAAAACTTGGTGTGGCATGCCTTACCATTGCCTGATCAGGACCTGATATATGTTCTGGTTTTCCTCAGCTAAATTCTAGTCGGGTATATATATATATATATATATATATATATATATATATATATATATATATATATACTAGCATAAAACCCGCGTGCCTTGCAACGCCTTTAAAAACTGTTTATTATGTGCAATGTTTTCCTTAAAAAAAACCAACAAAAAAGTCAGCTGTTATTATCCCTAAAACAGGTTTATTATAATGCATTATTTAATAAATATGGTAAACAAATTGCTGCGAATATCACCTCTGCTTAACAAATCGCTTCTTAGTGGATGTTCACGCCATTATAGGGATGCACTGTCAAAATTTCAGCCCTATAGCTCCAGCGGTTTGGGTAAACCCCATTTCACTCCCTTAGGGGATGAATTTCGAAAAATCGCTTTTTAGTAGATGTCCACGCCATTATAGGAATGCACTGTCAAAATTTCAGCCCTATAGCTAGAGCGGTTTGGGTAAACCCCATTTCACCCCCTTAGGGGATGAATTTCGAAAAATCGCTTCTTAGTGGATGTTCACGCCATTATAGGGATGCACTGTCAAAATTTCAGCCCTATAGCTCCAGCGGTTTGGGTAAACCCCATTTCACCCCCTTAGCGGATGAATTTCGAAAAATCGCTTCTTAGTGGATGTTCACGCCATTATATTGATGCACTGTCAAAATTTCAGCGCTATAGCTCCAACGGTTTGGATAAACCTCATTTCACCCCCTTAGGGGATGAATTTCGAAATATCGCTTTATAGTGGATGTCCACTCCATTATAGGGATGCACTGTCCAAATTTCAGCCCTATAGCTTTAGCAGTTTGTAAAAACCCTATTTCACACCCTTAGGGGATGAATTTCGAAAAATCGCTTTTTAGTAGATGTCCACGCCATTATAGGAATGCACTGTCAAAATTGCAGCCCTATAGCTCCAGCGGTTTGGGTAAACCCCATTTCACCCCCTTAGGGGATGAATTTCGAAAAATCGCTTCTTAGTGGATGTTCACGCCATTATAGGGATGCACTGTAAAAATTTCAGCCCTATAGCTCCAGCGGTTTGGGTAAACCCCATTTTACCCCTTTAGGGGATGAATTTCGAAAAATCGCTTGTTAGTGGATGTTCACGAAATTATAGGGATGCACTGTCAAAATTTCAGCCCTATAGCTCCAGCGGTTTGGGTAAACCCCATTTCACCCCCTTAGCGGATGAATTTCGAAAAATCGCTTCTTAGTGGATGTTCACGCTATTATATTGATGCACTGTCAAAATTTCAGCGCTATAGCTCCAACGGTTTGGATAAACCCCATTTCACCCCCTTAGGGGATGAATTTCGAAATATCGCTTTATAGTGGAGGGGGATGAATTTCGAAAAATCGCTTTTTAGTAGATGTCCACGCCATTATAGGAATGCACTGTCAAAACTTCAGCCCTATAGCTCCAGCGGTTTGCGTAAACCCCATTTCACCCCCTTAGGGGATGAGTTTCGAAAAATCGCTTCTTGGTGGATGTTCACGCCATTATAGGGATGCACTGTCAAAATTTCAGCCCTATAGCTCCAGCGGTTTGGGTAAACCCCATTTCACCCCCTTAGG
Source organism: Thereva unica (assembly GCA_949987705.1). NCBI lineage: Eukaryota > Metazoa > Arthropoda > Insecta > Diptera > Therevidae > Thereva > Thereva unica. The sequence continues at coordinate 132,511,307 of OX465281.1, forward strand.
GGATGAATTTCGAAAAATCGCTTCTTAGTGGATGTTCACGCCATTATAGGGATGCACTGTCAAAATTTCAGCCCTATAGCTCCAGCGGTTTGGGTAAACCCCATTTCACCAACTTAGCGGATGAATTTCGAAAAATCGCTTCTTAGTGGATGTTCACGCTATTATATTGATGCACTGTCAAAATTTCAGCGCTATAGCTCCAACGGTTTGGATAAACCCCATTTCACCCCCTTAGGGGATGAATTTCGAAATATCGCTTTATAGTGGATGTCCACTCCATTATAGGGATGCACTGTCCAAATTTCAGCCCTATAGCCTTAGCGGTTTGTAAAAACCCCATTTCACACCATTAAGGGATGAATTTCGAAAAATCGCTCTTTAGTGGATGTCCACGTCATTATAGGGATGCACTGTTAAAATTTCAACCCTATAGCTCCAGCGGTTTGGATAAACCCTATTTCACCCCCTTAAGGGATGAATTTCGAAAAATCGCTTTATAGTGGATGTCCACTCCATTATAGGGATGCACTGTCCAAATTTCAGCCCTATAGCTTTAGCGGTTTGTAAAAACCCTATTTCACACCCTTAGGGGATGAATTTCGAAAAATCGCTCTTTAGTGGATGTAAACGTCATTATAGGGATGCACTGTCAAAATTTCAGCCCTATAGCTTTAACGGTTTGTAAAAACCCCATTTCACACCCTTAGGGGGTGAATTTCGAAAAATCGCTCTTTAGTGGATGTGCACGTCATTATAGGGATGCACTGTTAAAATTTCAACCCTATAGCTCAAGCGGTTTGGATAAACCCTATTTCACCCCCTTAAGGGATGAATTTCGAAAAATCGCTTTATAGGGGATGTCCACTCCATTATAGGGATGCACTGTCCAATTTTCAGCCCTATAGCTTTAGTGGTTTGTAAAAATCCCATTTCACACCCTTAGTGGATGAATTTCGAAAATATCTCTCTTTAGTGGATGTCCACGTCATTAAAGGGATCCACTGTTGAAATTTCAACCCTACAGCTCCAGCGGTTTGGATATACCCCTTTTCACCCCCTTAAGGGATGAATTTCGAAAAATCGCTTTATAGTGGATGTCCACGCCATTATAGGGATGCACTGTCAAAATTTCAGCCCTATAACTTTAGCCGTTTGGATAAAAGCCATTTCAACCCCTTAGGGGATGAATTTCGAAAAATCGCTTTTTAGTGGATGTAAACGTCATTATATGGATGCACTGTCAAAATTTCAGCCCTATAGCTCCAGCGGTTTGGGTAAACCCCATTTCACCCCCTTAGGGGATGAATTTCGAAAAATCGCTTCTTATCGGATGTCCACGCCATTATAGGGATGCACTGTCAAAATTTCAGCCCTATAGCCCCAACGGTTTGGATAAACCCCATTTCACCCCCTTAGGGGATGAATTTCGAAAAATCGCTTTATAGTGGATGTCCACTCCATTATAGGGATGCACTGTCCAATTTTCAGCCCTATAGCTTTAGCCGGTTTGTAAAAACCCCATTTCACACCCTTAAGGGATGATTTCGAAAAATCGCTCTTTAGTGGATGTCCACGTCATTAAAGGGATCCACTGTTAAAATTTTAACCCTATAGCTCCAGCAGTTTGGATAAACCCTATTTCACCCCCTTAAGGGATGAATTTCGAAAAATCGCTTTATAGTGGATGTCCACTCCATTATAGGGATGCACTGTCCAATTTTCAGCCCTATAGCTTTAGTGGTTTGTAAAAATCCCATTTCACACCCTTAGTGGATGAATTTCGAAAATATCTCTCTTTAGTGGATGTCCACGTCATTAAAGGGATCCACTGTTGAAATTTCAACCCTACAGCTCCCGCGGTTTGGATATACCCCATTTCACCCCCTTAAGGGATGAATTTCGAAAAATCGCTTTATAGTGGATGTCCACGCCATTATAGGGATGCACTGTCAAAATTTCAGCCTATAACTTTAGCCGTTTGGATAAAAGCCATTTCAACCCCTTAGGGGATGAATTTCGAAAAATCGCTTTTTAGTGGATGTAAACGTCATTATATGGATGCACTGTCAAAATTTCAGCCCTATAGCTCCCAGGCGGTTTGGGTAAACCCCATTTCCCCCCCTTAGGGGATGAATTTCGAAAATCGCTTCTTATCGGATGTCCACGCCATTATAGGGATGCACTGTCAAAATTTCAGCCCTTATAGCCCCAACGGTTTGGATAAACCCTATTTCACCCCCTTAGGGGATGAATTTCGAAAAATCGCTTTATAGTGGATGTCCACGCCATTATAGGGATGCACTATCAAAATTTCAGCCGTTTAGCTCCAGCGGTTTAGGTTGTGCGTTGTCTGTTAGTCAGTTACTTTTATACAATAGAAAAAAAAGTAAAGATAAAAAATCTCCTTACAACTTATTGAACCCCATTTCACCCCCTTCAACCCTTTTTTTCTCCATAAAAAGTAGCCTATGTCCGTCTCCAAGGTCTAAACTATGTGTAAAAGATATACGTTAACTCTAAAAAATCCTTCACCATTTACTAAATTAAACTTAATGTTGAATGTTTTGTTATTATTGTTATTAAATTCTTTTATTTAACTTGCACTGTTTGTCGTCAAATCTTGGAAGTTAAATTTGACCCACTTCCCGGTTTCGGATAGAGCTGAAATTTTGCATACACGTTTAGTTTGGATGACAATGCAATCTGGCCATTTTGTAAAAATATCAAGATAGCGGTTCCAAAATGGCGCCCGCTTTTATTTTACTCACACTGTTTGTCGTCAAATCTTGGAAGTTAACTTTGACCCACTTCCCGGTTTCGGATAGAGCTGAAATTTTGCATACACGTTTAGTTTGGATAACAATGCAATCTGGCCATTTTGTAAAAATATCAAGATGGCGGTTCCAAAATGGCGCCCGATTTTTGAAATTGTGCTCCGCGGCCCTTTGAAATGGGTATCAAATGAAAGGATATGACAGGTAGAACACAATAAGCTATGTGGCGTCATTCCAAATTCAAAATGGCGGACAACACTTACACTGTTTGTCGTCAAATCTTGGAAGTTAAATTTGACCCACTTCCCGGTTTCGGATAGAGCTGAAATTTTGCATACACGTTTAGTTTGGATGACAATGCAATCTGGCCATTTTGTAAAAATATCATGATGGCGGTTCCAAAATGGCGCCCGATTTTTGAAATTGTGCTCCGCGGCCCTCTGACATGGGTATCAAATGAAAGGATATGACAGGTAGAACACAATAAGCTATGTGGCGTCATTCTAAATACAAAATGGCGGCCAACACTTGCACTGTTTGTCGTCAAATCTTGGAAGTTAAATTTGACCCACTTCCCGGTTTCGGATAGAGCTGAAATTATGCATACACGTTTAGTTTGGGTGACAATGCAATCTGGCCATTTTGTAAAAATATCAAGATGGCGGTTCCAAAATGGCGCCCGATTTTTGAAATTGTGCTCCGCGGCCCTCTGACATGGGTATCAAATGAAAGGATATGACAGGTAGAACACAATAAGCTATGTGGCGTCATTCCAAATTCAAAATGGCGGCCAACACTTACACTGTTTGTCGTCAAATCTTGGAAGTTAAATTTGACCCACTTCCCGGTTTCGGATAGAGCTGAAATTTTGCATACACGTTTAGTTTGGATGACAATGCAATCTGGCCATTTTGTAAAAATATCAAGATGGCGGTTCCAAAATGGCGCCCGATTTTTGAAATTGTGCTCCGCGGCCCTCTGACATGGGTATTAAATGAAAGGATATGACAGGTAGAACACAATAAGCTATGTGGCGTCATTCCAAATTCAAAATGGCGGCCAACACTTACACTGTTTGTCGTCAAATCTTGGAAGTTAAATTTGACCCACTTCCCGATTTCGGATAGAGCTGAAATTTTGCATACACGTTTAGTTTGGATGACAATGCAATCTGGCCATTTTGTAAAAATATCAAGATGTCGGATCCAAAATGGCGCCCGATTTTTAAAATTGTGCTCCGCGTCCCTCTGACATGGGTATCAAATGAAAGGATATGACAGGTAGAACACAATAAGCTATGTGGCGTCATTCCAAATTCAAAATGGCGGCCAACACTAAATTGCGGAAAGCTTATAATAGACTAAAAACTAGAAAATATAACCGATCAACTTCCAATTTTGCACACACTCGTAGTTCGGGTGGTTAATGTGTATGAATGATGAGATGAATAGTTGAGTTAAGGGTGAGTTGATAATAAAGAAGCAATACACGTTACAAAAAATCACAAACAAACACAGAGATGCTGCTGTCAACTAAATTCAACTACTCAAATACTGAACTCATGTCCGTATGCATAATTTCAACTAAACCCAGGTAGCAGAGCTGAGTCGAGTTCAGTCAACCTTAACCCAACTCGACTCCCGTTTACATGTAGTTAGACTTGGGTTCAACTTGAGTTCAACTCATCATGTATAAGTACTAAATGCAATCTGACCTTTTTGTAAAAAAATCAAGAAGACGGTTCCGAGATGGCGGCCGTTTTTGCAATTATGTTCCACCGAGCCCACGACATGGGTATCAAATGAATACAGTAAACTGTGTGACGTAATTTTAAATCTAATAGAATTGCCATCATAAAATGGCGGAATACATATAATAAACTAAAAAGTAGAAAATAAAATAAATGGTTAAAAAAAATTTTTAAAAAAAATTCTTTACATTAACTAAAAAATGTACTGAAAAGTAAAAAATAAAAAATATTTTAAAGAAAGCGTGAAATTTCAATTTTAATGAAAAAGTTAATTAAAAGAATGGCGCATTTTTCATCGAAAAATTTTGTTAGAATTTTAAATTAACAAAGCAAAAAATTGAGGGTTATTGTAAATCTCACGCGATTTACAGTTATATTTTCAATTTTTGATGAAAAATGCGCCATTCTTTTAATTAACTTTTTCATTAAAATTGAAATTTCACGCTTTCTTTAAAATATTTTTTATTTTTTACTTTTCAGTACATTTTTTAGTTAATGTAAAGAATTTTTTTTAAAAATTTTTTTAACCATTTATTTTTATTGTGCTTTTTATTGTGCGGTGTCTTGTTTCTTTACTCTGTGGGAACAAGTTGCAGTGCGATATCAAGTGCGTGTATAGAAGTTTTCAAACGCCGTGACACAAATAATTTGAAGGGTTCTACGCACCTCGTTGCCCAATTTCATAAATTTTGTTCTATCATTTCCCCTCTTTTAACTTAAAAAGGCAACAAACGCAGAAAAAACTCAACAAAATAATTTGGGAAGGGATGTGCCCATGCCGGATGAATAAAGTTAAGTAATCTTTATATGTATTGAGCAGAGCTTTTAAATACATGTAAAACTCCTGCTCAACAAACGCAGTTTATCCATCGTAATAAGCATAATTTTACTATAATTATGCTAAATGTTTCTCATCCCTAAATTTAAAATAAATTAAAAGAATTGCTGGAAAAATTTCTTTTAAAGATATGAGCATTTTCATTCATAAATTGAGAGTTCTCCGCAGCCGCAGGCAGAAGCGCGCTTGCGACTGGCGGAAAATGTCAAAAATCTAGTAATCAAAGTGATAAAAACACAAATATCGTATTTTTTAGTAGAAATTATTTCTGTAGCATATGTGTAAAATATAAAAACCTTAAAATAAAACAAATATATAAAAACGGGTGTTTTCAGTCATAATTTGTAAATTTTTTAAATAATCATTGAAGTCCCAGAAAGATACACCCCCCAGTAGCAATACGCAGTCGCGACTGATTACATGGCAACAAGTAATTTGATAGGAGGAGTTAACTGAAGCTTTTGTCTGAACTTTTAAACATTTTTAAGAGCTTAGCTGGGGAACATGCGCGGGATGTCACGAGGTTTGAAAACAACTATACAATATTTACTGAGATAGGCAAAATTTGTGGAAACTTGTGTCTGAGCTGTTTGCAACAGACGGAAAAAATTATGAGGGGGGTTTTTAAGAAAATGGCGTGATGTTTTCGGGTGAAGATGTAACTATATGGGCGCGTGGCAATTTTCAACATGTTGAGCACCGCTGCAATCAAAATTTCATTTGTTGTGGCAAAATTCACCGACGCAACAAAACAAACCTATAAAATGTGGCAATATTCATTGAGTTTATGGTTGGTGAGTTCAACATTCTCACCAAACATTTTGCAAGGTGAATGCTATATAAAGTTATAAAGATGGCGATGAGGATGGACGACTTTAGCGATTAATCTTGTAGGTTTTAATAATTTGTTATTTTATGTTGCTAATTTAAAGTTTTTATTTGTGGGAGTTTTAATTAATTTAATATTTCAGCATTTAATGATGAAGTGCAAGGAAATTTAGAAGAAATATTTGGATCAGATGAAGAGGATTTTGGTACGTCATAATTTCTTAAGTTTACCTTTTATGCTTTATAATTAAAATAACATACGTAGATTTGTATACATGTAAGTACATTGAAATTGTAGGTACCCCAAGTAATAAAAATAATGGGACAAACGGAAATAAATTTAAATGGACGTATCAAAATACTAAACTAATGATCACCTTTCGATTTAAACGGGAAAAGAAGTTTGCTACACCAAATTGTAAAAAGATAAAAATTTGGAATTCTTTAGCGAATGATATGTTTGCAAAGCACGGCTATCAAGTTTCACGTTACGAATGCGACTAGAAATATCGAAATATTATGCAAACATATAAAAAAAAATAAAATAAATGGTTAAAAAAAATTTTTAAAAAAAATTCTTTACATTAACTAAAAAATGTACTGAAAAGTAAAAAATAAAAAATATTTTAAAGAAAGCGTGAAATTTCAATTTTAATGAAAAAGTTAATTAAAAGAATGGCGCATTTTTCATCAAAAATTGAAAATATAACTGTAAATCGCGTGAGATTTACAATAACCCTCAATTTTTTGCTTTGTTAATTTAAAATTCTAACAAAATTTTTTGATGAAAAATGCGCCATTCTTTTAATTAACTTTTTCATTAAAATTGAAATTTCACGCTTTCTTTAAAATATTTTTTATTTTTTACTTTTCAGTACATTTTTTAGTTAATGTAAAGAATTTTTTTTAAAAATTTTTTTTAACCATTTATTTTATTAAATTCTTTTATTTAACTTGCACTGTTTGTCGTCAAATCTTGGAAGTTAAATTTGACCCACTTCCCGCTTTCGGATAGAGCTGAAATTTTGCATACACGTTTAGTTTGGATGACAATGCAATCTGGCCATTTTGTAAAAATATCAAGATAGCGGTTCCAAAATGGCGCCCGCTTTTATTTTACTTACACTGTTTGTCGTCAAATATTGGAAGTTAAATTTGATCCACTTCCCGGTTTCGGATAGAGCTGAAATTTTGCATACACGTTTAGTTTGGATAACAATGCAATCTGGCCATTTTGTAAAAATATCAAGATGGCGGTTCCAAAATGGCGCCCGATTTTTGAAATTGTGCTCCGCGGCCCTTTGAAATGGGTATCAAATGAAAGGATATGACAGGTAGAACACAATAAGCTATGTGGCGTCATTCCAAATTCAAAATGGCGGACAACACTTACACTGTTTGTCGTCAAATCTTGGAAGTTAAATTTGACCCACTTCCCGGTTTCGGATAGAGCTGAAATTTTGCATACACGTTTAGTTTGGATGACAATGCAATCTGGCCATTTTGTAAAAATATCATGATGGCGGTTCCAAAATGGCGCCCGATTTTTGAAATTGTGCTCCGCGGCCCTCTGACATGGGTATCAAATGAAAGGATATGACAGGTAGAACACAATAAGCTATGTGGCGTCATTCTAAATTCAAAATGGCGGCCAACACTTGCACTGTTTGTCGTCAAATCTTGGAAGTTAAATTTGACCCACTTCCCGGTTTCGGATAGAGCTGAAATTTTGCATACACGTTTAGTTTGGGTGACAATGCAATCTGGCCGTTTTGTAAAAATATCAAGATGGCGGTTCCAAAATGGCGCCCGATTTTTGAAATTGTGCTCCGCGGCCCTCTGACATGGGTATCAAATGAAAGGATATGACAGGTAGAACACAATAAGCTATGTGGCGTCATTCCAAATTCAAAATGGCGGCCAACACTTACAATGTTTGTCGTCAAATCTTGGAAGTTAAATTTGACCCACTTCCCGGTTTCGGATAGAGCTGAAATTTTGCATACACGTTTAGTTTGGGTGACAATGCAATCTGGCCATTTTGTAAAAATATCAAGATGGCGGTTCCAAAATGGCGCCAGATTTTTGAAATTGTGCTCCGCGGCCCTCTGACATGGGTATCAAATGAAAGGATATGACAGGTAGAACACAATAAGCTATGTGGCGTCATTCCAAATTCAAAATGGCGGCCAACACTTACAATGTTTGTCGTCAAATCTTGGAAGTTAAATTTGACCCACTTCCCGGTTTCGGATAGAGCTGAAATTTTGCATACACGTTTAGTTTGGATGACAATGCAATCTGGCCATTTTGTAAAAATATCAAGATGGCGGTTCCAAAATGGCGCCCGATTTTTGAAATTGTGCTCCGCGGCCCTCTGACATGAGCATCAAATGAAAGGATATGACAGGTAGAACACAATAAGCTATGTGGCGTCATTCCAAATTCAAAATGACGGCCAACACTAAATTGCGGAAAGCTTATAATAGACTAAAAAGTAGAAAATATAACACTGTTTGTCGTCAAATCTTGCAACGCAAAATTTTTATACTTAGACTTTACCGATCTTAATGAAAATTGGCATGCGTGTATAACTTCGGTGACAATACAAGTTAGTGGCGTCACCCAGTGAAATCCACCCCTCCATCCCTTATTTCCACCCACACAATGCTCAAATTAGCGTATTTATCATTTCAACATTTAATTCGAAATGCATTGCTTTCTTGTAATTATTAAATGGTTAAATAAAAATAAATGGTTAAAAAAAATTTTTAAAAAAATTTTTAAATTAACTAAAAATGTACTGAAAAGTAAAAAATAAATAAAAAATGGTTAAAAAAATTTTTTTAAAAAAATTCTTTTAATTAACTAAAAATGTACTGAAAAGTAAAAAATAAAAAATATTTAAAAGAAAGTGTGAAATTTCAATTTTAATGAAAAAGTTAATTAAAAGAATGGCGCATTTTTCATCAAAAATTGAAAATATAACTGTAAATCGCATGAGATTTACAATAACCCTCAATTTTTTGCTTTGTTAATTTCAAATTCTAACAAAATTTTTTGATGAAAAATGCGCCATTCTTTTAATTAACTTTTTCATTAAAATTGAAATTTCACACTTTCTTTTAAATATTTTTTATTTTTTACTTTTCAGTACATTTTTAGTTAATTAAAAGAATTTTTTTAAAAAAATTTTTTTAACCATTTTTTATTTTTTAAATTCTTTTATTTAACTTGCACTGTTTGTCGTCAAATCTTGGAAGTTAAATTTGACCCACTTCCCGGTTTCGGATAGAGCTGAAATTTTGCATACTCGTTTAGTTTGGGTGACAATGCAATCTGGCCATTTTGTAAAAATATCAAGATAGCGGTTCCAAAATGGCGCCCGCTTTTATTTTACTTACACTGTTTGTCGTCAAATCTTGGAAGTTAAATTTGACCCACTTCCCGGTTTCGGATAGAGCTGAAATTTTGCATACACGTTTACTTTGGATGACAATGCAATCTGGCCATTTTGTAAAAATATCAAGATAGCGGTTCCAAAATGGCGCCCGCTTTTATTTTACTTACACTGTTTGTCGTCAAATCTTGGAAGTTAAATTTGACCCACTTCCCGGTTTCGGATAGAGCTGAAATTTTGCATACACGTTTAGTTTGGATAACAATGCAATCTGGCCATTTTGTAAAAATATCAAGATGGCGGTTCCAAAATGGCGCCCGATTTTTGAAATTGTGCTCCGCGGCCCTTTGAAATGGGTATCAAATGAAAGGATATGACAGGTAGAACACAATAAGCTATGTGGCGTCATTCCAAATTCAAAATGGCGGACAACACTTACACTGTTTGTCGTCAAATCTTGGAAGTTAAATTTGACCCACTTCCCGGTTTCGGATAGAGCTGAAATTTTGCATACACGTTTAGTTTGGATGACAAGGCAATCTGGCCATTTTGTAAAAATATCATGATGGCGGTTCCAAAATGGCGCCCGATTTTTGAAATTGTGCTCCGCGGCCCTCTGACATGGGTATCAAATGAAAGGATATGACAGGTAGAACACAATAAGCTATGTGGCGTCATTCTAAATTCAAAATGGCGGACAACACTTACACTGTTTGTCGTCAAATCTTGGAAGTTAAATTTGACCCACTTCCCGGTTTCGGATAGAGCTGAAATTTTGCATACACGTTTAGTTTGGATGACAATGCAATCTGGCCATTTTGTAAAAATATCATGATGGCGGTTCCAAAATGGCGCCCGATTTTTGAAATTGTGCTCCGCGGCCCTCTGACATGGGTATCAAATGAAAGGATATGACAGGTAGAACACAATAAGCTATGTGGCGTCATTCTAAATTCAAAATGGCGGACAACACTTACACTGTTTGTCGTCAAATCTTGGAAGTTAAATTTGACCCACTTCCCGGTTTCGGATAGAGCTGAAATTTTGCATACACGTTTAGTTTGGATGACAATGCAATCTGGCCATTTTGTAAAAATATCATGATGGCGGTTCCAAAATGGCGCCCGATTTTTGAAATTGTGCTCCGCGGCCCTCGGACATGGGTATCAAATGAAAGGATATGACAGGTAGAACACAATAAGCTATGTGGCGTCATTCCAAATTCAAAATGGCGGCCAACACTTGCACTGTTTGTCGTCAAATCTTGGAAGTTAAATTTGACCCACTTCCCGGTTTCGGATAGAGCTGAAATTTTGCATACACGTTTAGTTTGGGTGACAATGCAATCTGGCCATTTTGTAAAAATATCAAGATGGCGGTTCCAAAATGGCGCCCGATTTTTGAAATTGTGCTCCGCGGCCCTCTGACATGGGTATCAAATGAAAGGATATGACAGGTAGAACACAATAAGCTATGTGGCGTCATTCCAAATTCAAAATGGCGGCCAACACTTACACTGTTTGTCGTCAAATCTTGGAAGTTAAATTTGACCCACTTCCCGGTTTCGGATAGAGCTGAAATTTTGCATACACGTTTAGTTTGGATGACAATGCAATCTGGCCATTTTGTAAAAATATCAAGATGGCGGTTCCAAAATGGCGCCCGATTTTTGAAATTGTGCTCCGCGGCCCTCTGGCATGGGTATTAAATGAAAGGATATGACAGGTAGAACACAATAAGCTATGTGGCGTCATTCCAAATTCAAAATGGCGGCCAACACTTACACTGTTTGTCGTCAAATCTTGGAAGTTAAATTTGACCCACTTCCCGATTTCGGATAGAGCTGAAATTTTGCATACACGTTTAGTTTGGATGACAATGCAATCTGGCCATTTTGTAAAAATATCAAGATGGCGGTTCCAAAATGGCGCCCGATTTTTGAAATTGTGCTCCGCGGCCCTCTGACATGGGTATCAAATGAAAGGATATGACAGGTAGAACACAATAAGCTATGTGGCGTCATTCTAAATTCAAAATGGCGGACAACACTTACACTGTTTGTCGTCAAATCTTGGAAGTTAAATTTGACCCACTTCCCGGTTTCGGATAGAGCTGAAATTTTGCATACACGTTTAGTTTGGATGACAACGCAATCTGGCCATTTTGTAAAAATATCAAGATGGCGGATCCAAAATGGCGCCCGATTTTTAAAATTGTGCTCCGCGGCCTTCTTACATGGGTATCAAATGAAAGGATATGACAGGTAGAACACAATAAGCTATGTGGCGTCATTCCAAATTCAAAATGGCGGCCAACACTTACACTGTTTGTCGTCAAATCTTGGAAGTTAAATTTGACCCACTTCCCGGTTTCGGATAGAGCTGAAATTTTGCATACACGTTTAGTTTGGATGACAATGCAATCTGGCCATTTTGTAAAAATATCAAGATGGCGGTTCCAAAATGGCGGCCGATTATTGAAATTGTGCTCCGCGGCCCTCTGACATGGGTATCAAATGAAAGGATATGACAGGTAGAACACAATAAGCTATGTGGCGTCATTCCAAATTCAAAATGGCGGCCAACACTTACACTGTTTTTCGTCAAATCTTGGAAGTTAAATTTGACCCACTTCCCGGTTTCGGATAGAGCTGAAATTTTGCATACACGTTTAGTTTGGATGACAATGCAATTTGGCCATTTTGTAAAAATATCAAGATGGCGGTTCCAAAATGGCGCCCGATTTTTGAAATTGTGCTCCGCGGCCTTCTGACACGGGTATCAAATGAAAGGATATGACAGGTAGAACACAATAAGCTATGTGGCGTCATTCCAAATTCAAAATGGCGGCCAACACTAAATTGCGGAAAGCTTATAATAGACTAAAAAGTAGAAAATATAACCGGTCAACTTCCAATTTTGCACACACTCGTAGTTCGGGTGGTTAATGTGTATGAATGATGAGATGAATAGTTGAGTTAAGGGTGAGTTGATAATAAAGAAGCAATACACTTTACAAAAAATCACAAACAAACACAGAGATGCTGCTGTCAACTAAATTCAACTACTCAAATACTGAACTCATGTCCGTATGCATAATTTCAACTAAACCCAGGTAGCAGAGCTGAGTCGAGTTCCGTCAACCTTAACCCAACTCGACTCCCGTTTACATGTAGTTAGACTTGGGTTCAACTTGAGTTCAACTCATCATGTATATGTACTAAATGCAATCTGACCTTTTTGTAAAAAAATCAAGAAGACGGTTCCGAGATGGCGGCCGTTTTTGCAATTATGTTCCACCGAGCCCACGACATGGGTATCAAATGAATACAGTAAACTGTGTGACGTAATTTTAAATCTAATAGAATTGCCATCATAAAATGGCGGAATACATATAATAAACTAAAAAGTAGAAAATAAAATAAATGGTTAAAAAAAATTTTTTAAAAAAAATTCTTTTCATTAACTAAAAAATGTACTGAAAAGTAATAAAATAAATGGTTAAAAAAAATTTTTTAAAAAAATTTTTTTTCATTAACTAAAAAATGTACTGAAAAGTAAAAAATAAAAAATATTTTAAAGAAAGCGTGAGATTTCAATTTTAATGAAAAAGTTAATTAAAAGAATGGCGCATTTTTCATCAAAAAATTTTGTTAGAATTTGAAATTAACAAAGCAAAAAATTGAGGGTTATTGTAAATCTCACGCGATTTACAGTTATATTTTCAATTTTTGATGAAAAATGCCTCATTCTTTTAATTAACTTTTTCATTAAAATTGAAATTTCACGCTTTCTTTAAAATATTTTTTAATTTTTACTTTTCAGTACATTTTTTAGTTAATGAAAAGAATTTTTTTTAAAAAATTTTTTTAACCATTTATTTTATTTTAAACTAAAATTAGTAAAACATCTTAAGAGAAAAAAAAAAATATTGTTGTTATCTGTTATGAGAGTTCCCTCGTAGCTCCTGATTTCTTTCGCTAAATAGATTTTTCTACTGCTTATGGTCACTGTAGCTGGACGTGGTAATGGCGGCAATATAAATTAAACTTTTAATGGCCGCAATATGAATTCAACTTTTGACTTCCAACTTAAAAACCATGGAGTCTATACAAGGAGATATAACTCTTATGGGAAAAATAACCGGAAATGGATGGGTAGCAGAAACTAAACTTCTAGTTCATTGTTTGCCATAGATGTCGCCTAAAGCTGACGTGCCCCACATGAAGTTTGCTGAATTTTATCCGAAAATGAAGCAATGCAAAAAAAATTCATTGGAAAATATTAAAAATTCATTGGAAAATTCATAAATTGGTTCAATACGAAAAATGACATCGATATAAATCCAATTTAGAAACTGATTTTTTAAGTTAGGCGTAAACATAAAATATCCTAGCAGATAACGGACTTTGCCATCAACCGGATGAATATACTCGGCCATGTTTTTTGGGGTACATGTGACTGTGGCGCCTTCACTCAATCAAACAAAATTTGACAACACGGAGTTTTAACTCCTTGTCTAGGCTCCATGTTAAAAACCAACAAAATTCCTTCCTTTTGTTTTCTAAAATTTCGTCAATTTTATTAGATTTCTTTTAATTGATCACTAAATCCGCCAGAATTCGATATGTTGCCTTACGGGATTCTTTCGCACACACAAAAAAAACTTAACAAAAGGCTATGATATTACGGCCGAATGCACGTTGCAGTTTAATGGCGGCAATATGAAATCAACTTTTGTTTATTATTTGGAAAAAAAATTGATTAACTATTTAGAAATTTATTCGATTTTATTAATTTTGTATCACCAAAAAAAATTTTGTAATGCGTGTGCTCGTCGGGGTTCTTTCGCGCACACAAAAACTTAACAAAAGGCTATGATATTACGGCCGAATGCACGTTGCAGTTTAATGGCGGCGATATGAAATCAACTTTTGTTTAATATTTGGGGGAAAAATTCATTAACTATTTAGAAATTTATACTATTCTATTAAAACAAAAAAAAAAAAATTCGTGATGCGTGTGCTCGTCGGGGTCACCACTTTAGTTCCTTTATTCGGGAGAACTTATTTTGTTTTTTGAGTAAAAACACGTTTTTTAAGATCTTCACTTTTTTGGTTAATTTTTTATTTTAGGAAACTATAATTGACAATCACTTTATTTTATATATATATATATATATATATATATATATATATATATATATATATATATATATATATATATTCCTGTAGTTTTATTATTAGTGCTTTTTATATGCGAGCGTGGCTTGCGTAAGTGTCGACGATTGAGGAGCCTTTTTGATAGTCCGACTTTGGAGATGCCGGAAAATGGCTAGCTCCATAGGGACGGGGGAAAAACGGCAAGATCACTGAACTTTGCGTTCGGTGATCGATGGAGTGTTCCGACTGATCGTTTTGATCGTGCCGGAAGTTGTTGTGTGACATTACGTAAAGTTTGGTAATTGGTCACTACAGTAGATATAAAACGAAAAGTAGATATCAAATTTTTACCACGTACCCCACGTGACATCAGCACTAAAATACCGTATACGGTATACAATCTTATACATTACCTTGTTTCTGTATACCGTGGTGTTGAGATGGCACAACACGGAATAGAAATTCTCTTTTAACCCACGGATGCTGGTAGAGTCGATACAAAAATTATTGCATCGTAACTTTGTGTACACAAACAAGGTTGCAAGCCCCAGTCGCAACCGGCAGTGCCATTGTCATCACCGTCGGGGTTAACGGGATGCGCCTTGCTGAAGTGTTATTCCTCCTAAAGCAAGGAGAATCGCGTCAGCTGACCGACACCGGGTCTGACGGCGGCAGTGCCTTGAACGGGTGTGGGAAAGGGGAAAGAAACTTATATGTACTGTCCGTCAGTCCGTTACATCCACTGTTTCGTTGATGACACCTTCACTATACACTAAATATCACAGCAGCTGTTTAGTTATTTTAATTCTTCTGCGCTTCTCTCGGGATTGCTTTGTCATCAGTTCTGATTCTAGCCAATTTTCCACCAGTGCTAAACGTATAACTATTTTGTAAGAAGTCAGTTTATTGCATCTTCTCTCATCATACTGGGAAGTTAATCGTGTGGACCGAAGGGGTCAAACCCACATCCCAACTAGTTTTACAATTTTCTTAGCGTTAATTTTAGAGTTAAGCTTTGTAGTAATCAAATAAATAAAGAGACCGAAAGGCAAAATTAATTGATTTATTAAGTTAAATAGGGTTTAGCTTAGAGTGTCCGTGGAGGACCAGTAAGTTAGTTAAGTTAGATAGAGAAAGTAGGTTTAGGCATAGCCTATAAGTCTTATTATAATGAATAAATAAATATGCTTTAAAAAAAACAAAAAATGGTGTTCTACTTTCCATAGCCTTTCATTTGATACCCATGTATAGGGGGTTGTGAAGAAAATGGTAATCCGCCCTCTTGAGATGGCCGCTATATACCAAACGATATATTGAGTATATATTGCTTATATTGTTCTACTTATCATACTTTTTCATTTAATACCCATGTTGAGGGAGCGGTGAAGAAAATGGTAATCCGCCCTTTTGAGATGGCCGCCATGAATCTAAAGACATAGCCTATGGCATTCTACTTATAATGCCCTTTCACTTGATACCCATGTCGAAGGGGCTGTGAAGAAAATGATAATCTGGCCTCTTAAGATGACCGTCATGGACCAAACAATATATTGAGTATACTATATTGCTTATGGTGTTCTACTTATCATACTCTTTCATTTGATACCCATGTCGAGGTAGTTGTGAAGGAAATGGTAATCCGCCCTCTTGAGATCGCCGCCATGAATCTAAAGGCATGGCCTATGGCATTCTACTTATAATGCCCTTTCATTTGATACCCATGTCGACGGGGTTGTGATGAAAATGGTAATCCGCCCTCTTGAGATGACCGCCATGGACCAAGTGATAAATTGAGTATACTATATTGCTTATGGTGTTCTACTTATCATACTCTTTCATTTGATACCCATGTCGAGGGGGTAGTGAAGAAAATAGTAATCCGCCTCTTGAGATGGCCGCTATGGACCAAACGATATATTGAGTATACTGTATTGCTTATGGTGTTCTACTTATCATACTTTTTCATTTTATACCCATCTCGAAGGGGATATGAAGAAAATGGTAATCCGCCCTCTTGAGATGGCCGCCATGGACCAAACGAAATACTGAGTATACTATATTGGTTTTAGTGTTCTAATTATCATACTCTTTAATTTGATAACCATCTCGAAGGGATTGTGAATAAAATATTAATCCGCCCTCTTGAGATGGCCGCCATCGACCAAACGATATATTGAGTGTACTATATTGCTTATGGTGATCTACATATCACACCCTTTGATTTGATACCTACTCATGTCGAGGGATTGTGAAGAAAATGGTAATCCGCCCTCTTGAGATAGCCCCCATGGACCAAGCGATATATTGAGTATACTATATTGCTTATAGTGTTCTACTTATCATACCCTTTCATTTGATACCCATGTCGAAGGGGTTGTGAAGAATATTTCAATCCGCCCTCCCGAGACGGCTGCCATGGATATAAAGGTATATTGAGTATACCATATTGCCTTGTCATCGAAGCTACAGCTGTATGCAAAATTTCAGCATGATAGCATATCCGGAAGTATTTGAAAAATCGATTGCAAAATTTGTTCCTTGAAGAAAACAGTAATCCGTCCTCTTGAGACAGCCCCAAGGATCTAATAAGTATACTATATTACATTGCCATCGGAGCTGAAGCTGTGCGCAAAATTTCGGGTGATCGGGTAACCAGAACTATTCAAAAAATCGATCGCAAGATTTGTACCGGACAAAACAGACAGACAAGAAAGCGAGCTAATAAAAACGTTTTAAAAATGTGTGTATTCAAATGCAAGTTCCGTAAATGGAATGCATGCAATGCAAATATCCGTCTACTTAAAGCTTTTTCTGTATTGCCGCATTTGAGTGTGTGCTATACAAAATAATACACTCGTTACTCGATTTTTGGGTTATGTTTAAAAGCCGGGACGGCAAACTACGCAATTACGCTGTTCTAAACTAGTTTAAATTCGGTCTCGTTTCTGTCGACTGGTGTGTAAATTCTCAATTTTTTTAATTTTGGCTTTGTGAAGAAATATGGTTACACAAAGAATTGTTTGTTCCATATAGGTACAGTTCCAGAATAAAGTCCCTTTAATATATGTAACTGTTAAAAAATAATACTATTTAAATATTCGGTAATTATTCGACAAACTAACCGAATATCCGCCCGCATACGAACATTAAAAAATACGGCCGAACATTCGGTGAATCTCTAATTTTTACGATCATATATTGTGTGCTTTCGCAGAACTGTACCATTGTGAAACCAATCAAAAAACTATTGAAAGTTTTCATTTGCAGGTCAGTTAAACAATCAAACTAGTATAAGTGATTTACTTGAAATAATTTCATTTCTTCAATTAATGTAAACGCAAATGGTTCTCTGAACCTCAAAGACGAAATATCTCCAGTGGCGGTTCGTAAGCTTCAGGATAAGGCAAGCAATGCGCAAGGCGAGCTAAAGATTTGGCAAGAAATGAGAAAGAGGCAACGATACTGTCAAATATTAGAACTCTGGACCAATTGTTGTGCAAGTTTCCTGTAACTACTAACACTGCCGAGCATTCTTTCTCTACCCTACACTGACTAAAAATGTATCTTCGCCGTAGGATGACAGAAGATCGTTTGAATTGTCTGGCTTCTATGTAAAATCCATCAAGACCGCGTAAAAAAAATGAATCTTAATGAAGTATTGGACACTTTCAGTCAAATAGGCTTTCGGAAAATAAAACAAATCTGCCTTTCTCAAATATGTAATGTTCTTACTAAACCTTATTTTAAAATTACAAATATATTTCTTTTAATGTTTTTGTTAATCCCAAAAATGTGTGCCCCTCTCAGCAAGAAATTTTGGATCCGGCCATGATAACATAACATTGATATCTACCTGAAATAAATGTCCAAAAAATAAGGGCGCCTAAATATATTTCGCAAGGGGCGCCAAAACAGCTAAAGCGGGCCCTGCATACACCCCCTACATCATCGCCTACCGTCATTATATTCTTGTTGGAAAAAAAAAACTTGAGGCAACCCGTACTTGAAAATACAATTCTAAAAGTATTCTTTATCCCTTTAAAACATCATTAAAGAGAATCATAAAAAATTTAATGGAAGCTACAAAGTTTTAGCTTTTATTCAATATACACCGTCTGCCACCCCACTAGAATAAACTATTGACAAAGAGAAACTTCACATATCTTCCATCTCTTTTTTCTTGACTCAATATACAAATGAAATTTTCTATTTTAAAAAGAGTCAAAAACAAAAGAGTATAGCATAGGACAGATGCCCCTCGGGAAAGTTAGGTTGATATTTTTACCTTAACATCACACTAGTAAGGGGAACTATTCCCGAAATTATCGTACCTCTGTGAGCGCTGATTCTTGAAATAAATTAATTAATCGATAATAACCCATTATGGGCCGTCCACACTATGCGGACTTGAATCCCACGCGCTTTTCGCTATACGGCCTCAGCCAAAAGCGCGCATGAGCTTTAAATCGTGAGCAAATTGAGAAAACAAATCAATTTTCATATGAAAGGCCGTACGCGTTTCTGAAAAGCCCGTATTGTGTGGACGTAAAATGTACCTTTTTAAGCACAGCCTTTTGTCCGTGCCGTTTGGTCGTGCTGCCTTTGCCATTAAAAATATCACAAAAAAAGCCATTAAACTCTATATGAAAAAAAGAGGAAAAAGCGCGTATGACCTAAGACCGCATAGTGTGGACGCACCATTAGCTATGCGTAACATTTATCAACTACGCAATATAGTGTATTATTTTACGCAAAATAGTGTATATTTTATTGTTCCTGCAAAGTCTACAAGGCATGCGTCGTCTATTATTTACTCAGTTATTGCTGTAGATGTTACCATAGATCAAAGCATTAAAAGTGACTTACGGCCGATAATGGTTAATATAATTTTGCTCTCGATAATTGGTAAGGGCAGTATCCAGAACGCAGTTAGGGTAGGTGTGAACAGTGGGCATTGAAGCCTTGGCGCATAGAGACAATTAATTGAGGAGTGTTCAAAGCCTTGACTCAAGATATAGCCAACATAAAAATCGAAAGATATATTTTAGGGGTATTCAAAATACCTTTTTAATTTTTGTGTCACTTGGGTGGAAATACTTTTAAATGCAGAAAATGAGTTAGTATTTGTAATAATTAACGCTCACGTCAATTTCACATCATAATTATAGCAATTCATAATTCGCGGTATAAGAACCAGATGAACGTATCTACAAAAAAATCAAAAAATTTTTTTTTCATAAAACGGTTCACAATAATATTGTCATATATTGTGAACCGTTTTATGAAAACAAACTTTTTTTGATTTTTTTGTAGATACCTTCATCTGGTTCTTATACCGCGAATTATTATATGTAATACATATACTATATAAGAGTAGTAATTATATTTTTTTTTAACACTGTTCTACCCTTGCGAAAAATTTGAAAAAAATATATATTGTAGACTGTAGAGCATAGTAAGGGTTATTTATAAAAAAAATATGGTGATAGTGTCTGTTGATATATGTGACATTTTCCATTTTTGTAAATTTAAAATTCGGGATTTTGAGACATTCTAATCACTGAGAATACTTAATAATATTTTGTTTAACAGTTCTTTGGTGAATCTAGCATATCCCAAAAAATCATAACAATCCGTTACGTTATAAGAGAGAAAAATATTTTTTTCAAAAATTCGATTAATTAATTTATTTCAAGAATCAGCGCTCACAGAGGTACGATAATTTCGGGAATAGTTCCCCTTACTAGTGTGATGTTAAGGTAAAAATATCAACCTAACTTTCCCGAGGGGCATCTGTCCTATGCTTACCCTGCTATACTCTTTCAGAGCAATATTTTAAGAGCAAATTTAATATTGCTCGAAGGCAGAACAAATTACCAGAAAATGAAAGGAACAAAACACAGAGAATATGGTGGATATAGAAAATTTCTCTATGTTAAAATTCTCGTATCCCACTGTGCGGTTCCGAAGAAGCTGAGTTTAGCTGAGCTTCTGAAGGTACTGTATTAACACAAAACTGCGCGTGAGTGTGAGTTCAATTAAATTGAATGTGTTGGAGTTTTCACGTTGATTTTCTGTGGCAAAGCCTCTGGTAATATTACTCAATTCCCAATTAGTCCACTCAAAACGCGCGTTATGGTGTTCCAAAATAACACCGTTAAGAAAATCGAACCCTAAACGTTTTTGGGGTCGCTGATCACGAAAATCGAGGTCCCGCGGTCCTAAAATTAGGGCGTCACCCCTAAAAATGCAAAAAACACCCCTTTTTAGGGGGTTTTCGCGATTATTTCAGTAATAATGAAAACTAATGCGATGAAATGCACTTTTTTTAATATTTATTTGCGAAGGTGGTTGATTTGTACTAAATTAAGACGAACTTTATGATAAGGGGTAGTCCTAAAGGGTTGAAACTACCCCTAAATTGGCGCAAAATGGCAAAAATTGTAAGATTTTTTTTTAAGTTTATGCTTCAAATTCGATTGTGGGCGTACTGTCATGCAAAAATTAATTATTTTCAACCCTTAAGGGGTTAAAACTACCCCTGCTATAATAAAAACAACTTTCTATAAAAAAAATGCAACAAAAATTTTTTTTTGCTTTTTGTTTGAAATTTGGTTCAAAAGGTATTCTCAGCAAAAAATTAATTTTTTCAACTACCCCCACATTAAAATTGTAATTGGAACAAATTGAAATTTATTGTTTTGCATTAAAATTTTATATTTGATGAAATATTATTAAAACATTTGGAAAATTTTTAACCCTCTTAAAGGAGTTAAACCTTAGGGGTAAATTGAAAAAAATAAAAATTTCTTTTCCATCTTCGCCCACGTCACTTCTGCCACCCGCCAGCCGCCGTCCGCCCTGTTCCGCCCGCGCCTCTTGCGCCTCACGCTTGCTGACGTCCCTCATCCACCCGCCTTAATTTAGTATAAATCAATCACCTTCGCAAATAACTATTAAAAAAATAAATGGTTTATAAAATTTTTCAAAAAAAATTCTTTTCATTAACTAAAAAATGTACTGAAAAGTAAAAAAATAAAAATATTTTAAATAAAGCGTGAAATTTCAATTTTAATGAAAACGTTAATTAAAAGAATGGCGCGTTTTTCATCAAAAATTGAAAATATAACTGTAAATCGCGTGAGATTTACAATAACCCTCAATTTTTTGCTTTGTTAATTTCAAATTCTAACAAAATTTTTTGATGAAAAATGCGCCATTCTTTTAATTAATTTTTTCATTAAAATTGAAATTTCACGCTTTCTTTAAAATATTTTCTATTTTTTACTTTTCAGTACATTTTTTAGTTAATGAAAAGAATTTTGTTTAAAAATTTTTTTTAACCATTTATTTTATTTTCTACTTTTTAGTTTATTATTTGTATTCCGCCATTTCAAGTTGAACCCAAGTCTAACTACATGTAGACGGGAGTCGAGTTGGTTTCAGGTTGACTAAACTCGACTCAGCTCTGCTACCTGGGTTTAGTTGAAATTATGCATACGGACATGAGTTCAGTATTTGAGTAGTTGAATTTAGTTGACAGCAGCATCTCTGTGTTTGTTTGTGATTTTTTGTAACGTGTATTGCTTCTTTATTATCAACTCACCCTTAACTCAACTATTCATCTCATCATTCATACACATTAACCACCCGAACTACGAGTGTGTGCAAAATTGGAAGTTGATCGGTTATATTTTCTACTTTTTAGTCTATTATAAGCTTTCCGCAATTTAGTGTTGGCCGCCATTTTGAATTTGGAATGACGCCACATAGCTTATTGTGTTCTACCTGTCATATCCTTTCATTTGATACCCATGTCAGAGGGCCGCGGAGCACAATTTCAAAAATCGGGCGCCATTTTGGAACCGCCATCTTGATATTTTTACAAAATGGCCAGACTGCGTTGTCATCCAAACTAAACGTGTATGCAAAATTTCAGCTCTATCCGAAACCGGGAAGTGGGTCAAATTTAACTTCCAAGATTTGACGACACACAGTGTAAGTTAAATAAAAGAATTTAAAAAAGCGCATTTCATCGCTTTAGTTTTCATTATTACTGAAATAATCGCGAAAACCCCTTAAAAAGGGGTGTTTTTTTGCATTTTTAGGGGTGACGCCCTAGTTTTAGGACCGAGGGACCTCGATTTTCGTGATCAGCGACCCCAAAAACCTTTAGGGTTCGATTTTCTTAACGGTGTTATTTTGGAACAACCCCCCTAGTTTTCAATGAACTATATTGTAGGGGTAGTTTTAACCCCTTAAGGGTTGAAAATAATTTATTTTTGCCTGACAGTACGCCCACAATCGAATTTGAAGCATAAACTTGAAAAATTTTTTTTTACAATTTTTGCCATTTTTCGCCAATTTAGGGGTACTTTCAACCCTTTAGGAGTACCCCTTACCATTAGGTTCGCCTTAATTTAGTATAAATGAACCACCTTCGCAAATAAATATTAAAAAAATGTGCATTTCATCGCATTAGTTTTCATTATTACTGAAATAATCGCGAAAACCCCCTAAAAACCGGTGTTTTTTGCATTTTTAGGGGTGACGCCCTAAGTGATCAGAAAGTTTGTGTCTGTGTGTCTGTGTATCTGCGTACCGTCACGTATTGTAGCCAAACTAGAAGAGATAGAAATCTGATTTTTTTAGATGCATGGATACCCCAGAAGGTGGAAGTAAGTTTCCGTTTTTCGCTATTTTGATTAGTTTTTTTTTTAATTAATTAATTAGTACGATTTTTCACCATTTTTTACGCTCTACGCCTGATATCTCGGCTAATGTATATCGTAGAACTTTTTTTTTCTATTGCATAAAAAATAATTGACTGACAGACAACGCACAACCTAAACCGCTAGAGGTAAAGGGCTGCAATTTTGACAGTGCATCCCTAGCGATTTTTCGAAATTCATTACCTAAGGGGGTGAAATGGGGTCAACTCAAAACGGCTGTAGCTATAAGGCTGAAATTTTGACAGTGCATCTCTATAATGACGTGGACATCCACTAAGAAGCGATTTTTCGAAATTCATCCCCTAAGGGGGTGAAATGGGGTTTACCCAAACCGCTAGAGCAATAGGGCTGAAATTTTGACAGTGCATCCCTATAATGACGTGGACATCCACTAAACAGCGATTTTTCAAAATTCATCCCCTAAGGGGGTGAAATGGGGTTTATCAAACCGCTAAGGCTATAGGGCTGAAATTTTGACAGTGCATCTCTATAATGCCGTGGACATCCACTAAGAAGCGATTCTTCGAAATTCAGGGGTTGAAATAAGGTTTATCTAAACCTCTAAAATTATAGGGCTGAAATTTTGACAGTGTATCCCTATAATGGCGAGGGCATACACTATAAAGCGATTTTTCGAAATTCATCCCCTAAGGGGGTGAAATGTGGTTTACCCAAACCGCTGGAGCTCTAGGGCTGAAATTATGACAGTGCATAACTTTAATAACGTGGAAGCGAATCCACTAAGAAGCGATTTTTCGACATTCACTCCCTAAGGGGGTGAAATGGGGTCAACCCAAAACCGCTAGAGCTATAGGGCTGAAATTTTGATAGTGTGTCCCTGTAATAGCGTGGACATCCACTAAAAAGCGATTTTTCAAAATTCATCCCCTAAGGGGGTTAAATGGGGTCAACCCAAAACCGCTGGAACTGCAGGGCTAAATTTTGACAGTGCATCCCTGTAATGACGTAGACATCCACTAAAAAGCGATTTTTCGAAGTTCATCCCCTAAGGGGTTGTAATGGGGTTTATCTAAATCGCTATAGTTATAGGGCTGCAATTTTGACAGTGCATCCCCATAATGGCGTGGACATCCACTATAAAGCGATTTTTCGAAATTCATCCCCTAAGGGGGTGAAATGGGGTTTACCCAAACCGCTAGAGCTATAGGGCTGAAATTTTGACAGTGCATCCCCTTAATGACGTGGACCTCCACTAAGAAGCGATTTTTCGAAATTCATCCCCTAAAGGGTGAAATGGGGTAACCATACTACTGGAGCTATAGGGCTGAAATTTGGACAGTGCATCCCTATAATGACGTCGGCATCCACTAAGAGGCGATTACTCGAAATTCACCCCCTAAAGGGATGAAATGGGGTTAACCCAAACCTCTGAAGCTGAAAAGCTGAAATTTTGACAGTGAATCCTTATAATCTCGAAGAAATGAATGACTCGAAATTCACTTTATTTAATATTCATTTGTGGTTGCTTCATAATTTCTTGCACCCACGTAAATAGGCGAACAAACATAACGAACGTTCGTCAAACCCTAAATTGTCACTTTTCTTGATGACATATACATGCCAATCTCTGCTTCAAAACTTGCAGATTTGTTGAGCAGAGGTGATATACGCAGCAATTTGTTTACCATATTTATTAAAAAAATGCGCTGTAATAAACCCTTTGTAGGGATAACTTTTTTTTTTTTGAAGGGAAACATTGCACATAATAAACAGTTTTTATTTAAAGGTGTTGCAAGGCACGCGGGTTTTATGCTAGTGTTAAATAAAAAATAAAAACACTAAAATTTCTTTTGAAATTTATAAATCTATTTATTGAAATAAACAATAAGAATCTTAGGACTTTTACAAAATTAATTACGAACGAATAAAAAGCGAGTATAGATTTCGACGGTTGTTCCGAAACTGACCAAACTTATCATTTAGTTGGTGCCTTTGTTGCACTTAAATTTGCTGACTTCGATTTTTCTTAAGCGAATCCAATCTGGAGGATGTTGTGTCTACGACGATGCCGTTTTTATTTTCTGGAACGTCGCCGGGTGTTTTATTTATTCCAGTTGATGGGAAAATCGTTGTTCCCATGTAATAGGACACCTTCCGGTGGCCTGGACGTAACTTGCATGTTACTTATGTATGACACTTTGCAACTTCCAATAGCCATCGATTCACATTGCTTCCAATGAGGCTTGTTACACGGTATAACACTTTCTGCTGTAACAAACCGGTTTGTGCGTGTTATACGAATTTCACGATAAACTGACTGTTCTGCATTTTTTCGTGTAACAATTCTATTGTCTATGTAGCTGTGTACAAACTGTCAGTTAAGCTAAGTCATTTTCGTAGGCCCCGAGAATGAAATTATGATTGTGTTAGTGTGTTGCTCTGTGCAGTCGAGAATTTTTTGGGGTGCACAAGTAACAAACTTCCCCGCGACCCCTTGCCTATATAACCGGTTTATTGGAATTATTGGAAGTGTTGATGGAAGAAATGTTATGCCGTGTAACTTGCCTCAAAGTCTACAAAGATATACTGCATTCCGATTTCATGACTTAAATTCCCTACTGGGGAGCGGCGAGAGATATTTTAGTATTTGCCACTCTGCCGATCACCGCTCGCTGTTCGTATCGTAACCAAGGCTTTACTTTTTGTATACAGTAGTATGAAAAATTTGAATTGTACATTTTATATAAAAAAAAGCTTAGTGTTTCCAGAGGAGAAAATATAATGATATTTTCATCTTGATAAATTTAAATTAATTTTTACAAAGTTGCCTATTTGCTGAAAGTGAATCGTCAGCTTTAGGCGACATTTGTGGCCAAAAATGAACTAGAAGTTTAGTTTCTACTACCCATCTATTTCCGGTTATTTTCCCTATAAGAGTTTTAACTCGTTGTATAGTCTCCCTGAGTCACGCAAACCAAACCTTCATGCCAAATTGGGAGTTAATCAGTTATGAGCAAGTAGGTGAAAGTCCAATTGCAACATCTTTTCACGTACTAAAAAAATCAGGGAATCAATAAGCTCATATTAATCGGTAAAGAGTTAATCAATCAATCATGATTAAGATTAGTTTTCATAATCATTAATACTCCTGATGATTAGATTTTATCCAAGATTACGCGATGAAATCTTGATTAATGATTAATTCAACCATGATTGGTTTTAATCATGATTATTAGTTTGATTAAAAAATTAGTTGATTACGCTCAATACTGATACATAGTACATAAAACATAGTACATAGTGCATATAGTACATACTTCACAGAGCATAGTGGGTAGTACATAGTGCAGAATAAATATTGCCTTTTTTGTGGTAAATGAATCTTAGGAGTCACAGTTTGTACTACTAGTCCGTCAGGTCGTACAAGTCGTGGTGCAATGAATAGTAGTAAGCTTGACCTGAAGGATAGATGGGATAGTATAAGTTAGGAGTCTGGAGGGTGCATGAGTAGATGTCGAGGAACCTTGCGTTTGAACTCTGCGATGTTATGTGAGCTCGGAAACATCGACTGCGAAAGAGAGTTCCACAATCGAGTTGTTCTTTTTATAAACGCACTGCTAAATCGTAATGTGCGTGAAGGAGTGAGCCGAATTGGCTAGTCTTATGTTGCAGGAAAAATTGCCGTGTAGGCACGAGGTTTTTGATTTCAGTGGGGCAGTCGCTATGATAATAGCGGTAAAACTTGCTGAGCGCTGCTACAGTCCTACGGTGGTTTAAAGGATCGATGGAGGAGCAAAGAGTGCTATTGCCAATGAGTTTGATGGCGCGGTTTTGCACCTCTTCTAGCCAAGCCAAGGTGATTTTAGGGGCACCCGCCCAGATATACGAGTTGTATTCAAGGCAAGACTTGTAGATTGTAACCAAGGTAGCTGGATGAAGGAGAAACTTGTGAAAATCGCCCCTTGTGGAACGCCGAAACGATATCGAGTGCGGGTTGGACTCAACGCCATCCAATACTACCTTGATTGAACGGCCAGAAAGAAAGCGCTCGATCCAGTTCCTTAAAACTGAGCCAATACCATTAGCTTGGAGTTTAGACAGCAGAGCGGGATGCCATATTCTGCCGAAGGCCTTGAAGATATCCAGAGCAGCCAGACCAGACTCACCGAAGTCATGGATGCTTTGGTTGATGTGTTCAGTCAGACACACAATAAGGTCGCCAGTAGACCTTTTTGGTCTAAAGCCGTACTGCCTATCGTGAATAATTTGGTTAGATTCTAGATATTTCATCAGCCTTTTATTGATTATTGTCTCCATGATTTTGGAGAGAACAGAAGTTATTGCTATTGGGCGGTAGTTAAAAGGGTCGCTGGCTTCCTAGTACATAGGTTAGCAAAGTTTTCGAGAGTTCATTCCTACACGGCTGATTTTTGAAGTGTTAGCTTCTTTAGGCGCGTTTGGCACTTTTTCGCTGGGGGTAAAACAAAGAATTCGCGACACGCGCATTTTGTTGCTACACCCGTTTCTGGACACTTGTTGGCGACACGCGCACTTTGTTGCTCACTCGTTTCTGGGCACTTGTGCCTATGCAGCTGGCTAGAGCATGGAAACTTTTAGTTGAGCTCCACTTACAAACAGCAGCGTATAATTGTATGTGTGCGAGGCAAAATAGCCCGCGCTTGGTGAGAGGGATTGGGTTTGAATGTTGCAATGCAGAAGCTGCTCTCAGCATTCGTTTTATATTCTCGCGCCGCTCTCAAAATTCAGGTCATATTCCCGCACGCCATCGCACACAGCAGCGAATGTGTGCGAGAGGATGAAATGAATGCTAGACTACGCGCCAACTGAGTTGATGCCGAGAAAGTCGCGTTTTCCATGCGCAGTAGAATCCCCGCATGCCGTTCCCGTCCCTTTGCTCTAGTCGCAACAAATTTCGAAGGGGAAATTTGAAAATACATAAGCGCATTTCTTATCGATATGTGCGCAATTTTTATTTGTGTGCAGCTTTAATTTCCCCAGCTGCGCGCTCCGGCATCAACTCAGTTGGCGCGACCCATTACAGCGGCGTCTGCATTGCGAAAATATGAAATGAATGGGTGCGAGAATATGCCATGGATTTTGAGAGCGGGCCTGCATTGCGACTTAGCATTCATTTCATCCTCTCGCACACATTCGCTGCTGTGTGCGATGGCGTGCGAGAATATGACATGAATTTTGAGAGCGGCGCGAGAATATAAAACGAATGCTGGGAGCAGCTTCTGCATTGCCACATTCAAATCCGATCCCTCTCACCAAGCGCGGGCTATTTTGCCTCGCACACATATAATTATACGCTGCTGTTTGTAAATGGAGCTCAACCAAAAGTTTCCATGCTCTAGCCAGCTGCATAGGCACAAGTGCCCAGAAACGGGTGCGAACCAAAAATGCGCGTGACCATCGCTGCTGTCTGTTGCTGGACCTCGACTGAAACTTGCCATGCTCTAGCCAGCTAAATGGCTGCAATATTTAAATATATTTTGCTTGGATTAATCGTTTTCGGCGACATGGAATACGTTTCGGCGTTTCGCCTATTCGACTGCACGTCTGTATTTTACGTACATAGCTGGGGCAGTATCCCCAGTAGGGAAAATCGCAAGTATTTACTGTGGAAGTAGATTTGGAAGTACTTCTTTAATTAGTGCTTTCTGTAATGACTTATAAGTAATGCAGAGGAGAATGGGTTTGGTGACAAGCGTTTGATTTCGCGCAAAAAGCGTGTTGAAAAACTTCGTAGCTGCTCGTTTTCTTTGTTAATTATCTCAGTTATCTCAGCCATTAAGTTTCTGATCTTTAATGTATAAACATATATTTGAATTTATGTATATGATATAAATATAAATCGCTTAATTTTACTTATTTTACTGGTTCTGAAAAAATTCAAATTGAATCCAGTAGATTCCCATAAAAATTAAGATCCGTGACTTTGGCTGAATATAATATGACTTTTTTGCATATTTGCACAATGTTTAAAATAGCAAAAATTTCTGTTTCGTGACTATTGCATCAACCCGACGATATGTACTGTGTACTATGTACTACATATTTCCTATGAACTATGCACTATGTATTTATTACTATATATTAGCTACTATTTTTACTAAAAACTACATTATCCCAGTCATCCATTGTCCGATCTTTGTGTGATAAGTTTAAGACAAATAGTTTAATTTCCAAAACATTGCAACACATTTTGGAGTGAGTGCATATAAGTAACAAATAAACTTTAACAGAATATTCATAAATAAAATATATTAATCCTTATCGTCCTGTATTAAGATTGATTTGGAAATTTAGACTAACCATAGAAGTTAACACTTCTAAAGTGTGGTCCTACGCACACTCATTTTTTTTGTTTGTTTCGTAATTTACCGCTTAAATTCGCAAAACACGTTGCAATAAAAATGAGTGTTTAAAATAACTTATAGATAAAAGAAACAGTTTTATTCAAAAAGTAGTGATACAAATTATATTGGAGCATTTTTTTAAATGAAACACGATTTTCTACCAAAATTTAATATCTTGTATGGCCACCTTGAGCAGCCAACACAGCTTTGATGCGACGGGGCATACTGTCAATACAATTTTCAATTTTTTTTCTTAACTCTACATTATGATGCCAGGTGTCACTGAGTAAACGAATCAGCTCTTGCTTGGTTGTAGGAACTTGTTTACAAACTTCGGATTTTAAAAATTCCCAAACATTTTCAATAGGATTCATGTCTGGTGAATTGCCCGGCCCGTGGTGAATTTTCAAAACTACACAAAATATTTACCATAAGTAAAAAAGTAACGGTTCTGTTGAGAAATGGTACAATAAAACGACGAAAATAAATTGAAAATTCTATTTCTTTGCTTAAGTATAATAATATGGCCAGGGACTATAATACAAAAATATTTATTTTTATCATAATCTGGAGGCGATTAATTGTGCAAGTGCAGTTAATCTTGCATTATTGTTTTTAAATCGATTGCCACAAAACTTTTTTTTTATTATTCTCTAAGGAAAAAATGCTTGGGTGAACTGTTGTTCTGCTACATGTTACAGCCGTTAATGCTACTTATTTAATGGGTTAAGTAATCTGTTTTACGAAGAAGAACATTTTGTAGTATCATTTTATGAAATAATTGATAGACACCAAATTGACAC
Organism: Thereva unica; assembly: GCA_949987705.1. Lineage (NCBI taxonomy): Eukaryota > Metazoa > Arthropoda > Insecta > Diptera > Therevidae > Thereva > Thereva unica. The sequence goes on from OX465281.1 coordinate 132,541,937, forward strand.
CAAACTTTGTATTACACCAAACACTTAAATTGTTCTACTAGTTTTATTTTATGAATTTCAACGTGCAAACAATTAGCACTCACCTTTGGGGACAGGATCTGGCTCGAAGGACGATTTAATGCGCTTACAATTCCACACCACTATTGCTGCTACATTCCTTTTTTCAGAACGATTTCAGGGTTTTTTTTTTATTTTATTTAAAAAAACAAACCGATTTCACATATGTACAAACCATAGATATCAATTTTCTGCCAACAAAAAAAAAATCCAATTGTGATAGCGAGAATTTTGTTCAACTGCCATTACAAAAACCATTACACGTAATCCTGCAAACTATGCATATAAACCTTGGTATTGAGGTCTTCTGAAACAAACAACTCTGAATCAGTCATTTCATACAGCCAAATTTTCAAACATCGATTGCACACAAAACAATGGCTCATTTTTATATATGTACTAGCTGGAACACGGTGCGCCTCGGTGCACCCATCAATGTGGTGGATGGTTATCATTCAGCTCTACCCGCAGCATTATCCGTTGTAAAATATATACGCTGGCCATTTTCCAAATGAGCAACAGATATCTTTTATGAAAGGCAAATGAAAAAAATTGCCATACCGATAGATTCTTCCTAACATAACGTCCCATTTTATATTGTGTTATTTTGTCGATCGTATTGGCGTTAGCAGCACCTAAAACAGCCATGTCACTCTCCTTCATGATATTATTTGAATATGAATTTGATTGATTTGACAGAATTGCACAATTCAACATTTATGTTAGCATTGAACGTTTTGGACAATAATGGCGACTAGAGTACGACCCAACGACTGTCAACTTCACAATCGTAACTATTAACCTTCCAAGTTATCTCTTTGCCATTGACCTTAGTCGGTCGACGATGATACATCGGGTAACCATTGTTCTCAATTACATTTTCAGAAAACAATGCTTTTGGATACTGCTTTGAACATTTCTAACATGCATCATGTTCAGTCTCCTCCCATTGTTGATTTCAAGTAAAAGTTATGAACAAATCTGGCGACCATATTGATATTGGACATATGTATGCTTTCCGACACACAATGCATCAACGATAGCGATTTTCCAATGTTCGTTTCGAATTGCATCGATTTTCTTTGCTGAACTTAACTAAAATTGTTAAAGTGACCGCTTGGCTGCGCCGACTTTGATATTTTTTGTTCTTTTTCACATAAGCTTTTGTCGAAAGCAATTAAATAAAGTCCATTTTAACATGAAAATTGGGTCAAAAGGCAGAGAGAGAAGTATTTACGTTGTTCAACGTTTTTGGTTAAAAACTTACACATGCACAAATTCCTTATAGATAAAGAAACATTACTCGGCCATACCCGTTGATATTCCATCTAATGATAATAAGTTAATCTCGGTGAAGCAAGACCCATGTACCACGAGAGTATGATAACAAACCGGTTAACCAAGTGTTAAATATTGACCCGTGTACGCCAGTCCAATGAGGGTAACATTTAAACGCACTCTGAAGTTATTACTGTTACGTTTCGTTTAATGCATTTAAAATTTGACACCACTATCGCTGATGCAATCCTTTTTCAGAACGATTCAACTTTTTTTTATTTCATTTAATAAAACAAACCGATTTCACATACAAATCATATCAATTAAATGCGAAGAAAAAAATGTCCAATAGGGATATCGACAATTCTTCTTCAAGTGCCATTACAAAAATACCAACAGACATAATCATGAAAACTGTATACATGAACCTTGCTATTGAGATCTTCTAACAAATCTCCATTTCATACAGCCAATTTTTCAAACATCGATTATATAGAAAACAATGATTCATTTTTATATACTTATATAGGTAGACTAGTTGGCCCGGCAGGCCTAGCTCTGCCTGAAATTAATTAACTGACTGGAAAACACAACGAAACAATAAAAGAGATATTAATTTGGATCAAAATTATTAATTTCAATTAAATTAAATTTTTGAAATCTTTTGATGTTAAATGCAATGCCTTACGATAAACAATGTCTTTCGTTTTGCCATCTTCTGCGTAGGTCAATGGTCTCAAAACTTTATGATACTGCGGCTCCTTTGCCACAAAAACAGACCCTTGGGCCCCACGGTTTACAGAAACAGAAGGTAATGTAAAAGAGACGACAGGTTCGCATACCGTAAAGAAAACGACTGTGCGAAATGTTAACTTCTATGGGTAGTCTAAATTTCCAAATCCATCTTAATGCAGGACGATAAGGATTAATATATTTTATTTATGAATATTCTGTTAAAGTTTATTTAATTGTTACTTATATGCACTCACTCCAAAATGTGTTGCAATGTTTTGGAAATTAAACTATTTGTCTTAAACTTATCACACAAAGATCGGACAATGGATGACTGGGATAATGTAGTTTTTAGTAAAAATAGTAGATAATCTTACTAATATTATAAACGTGAATGTTTGTATGTATGTCTGTTACTCTTTCACGCAAAAACTACTGAATGGATTTTAATGAAACTTTACAATAATATAGCTCATATATCAGAATAACATATAGGCTATAATTTATAAAAAAAATTCAACATGGCCGCCGAAAACTCAAAATGGCCACGCAAATTGTGTTCCGATTTCAATGAAAGTTGGTATATAGAGGTTTTTAAGGTCGCTAATAACGAATTTGTGGTCAAAACTTATAAATTCAAAATGGCCGTGCCAATATGGCCGACGAATTTCGCCAATTGTGTTCCGATTCCAATGAAAATCGAAATCTGGCGGATTTTAAGGTTGCAAATAACGAATTTATGATCAAAACTTATAAATTCAAAATGGCGGACGAATTTTTTCAATTGTATTCCGATTCCAATGAAAGTGAATATCTAGGGGTTTCTAAGGTTGCAAATAACGAATTTATGATCAAAACTTATAAATTCAAAATGGCCGCGCCAATATGGCCGACGAATTTTTCCAATTGTATTCCGATTGCAATGAAAATCGGTATCTGGGGGCTTTTAGGGCAAACAACGAATTTATGATCAAAGCTTATAAATTCAAAATTGCGGGTCCAATATGACGCACGAATTTTCCCAAGCCACATTCTGAAATGTAGTAAATTTCTAAAATTCCCTCTAACCAGTATAGAAACAGTAAAAACGGTAGAAAGAGTCGAAGTTTGCAAATTTGTGCGCCCCTACATTGTCATCACGAGGTTAAACGATGTCATCTATCGCTTCCAAAAAGTTCGATCAGAAAAAACGGGACCTGGAGGAAGCTGTGTTCGGGACGAATACTGGGTAAGAAGGGAGCAGTGTAACGGCTAACCGAAAAGAGAAAGTTAAAATTCCAATTCACCGAGAAGTTACATGTTTAGATGCATCTACTTGAATACATAACGCTGTTCTAATTGAATCACCGATAAGATTGGGAAGAGGGAATTTTTTTCCAGATTTATTGTTTTTTTTTCCTACCGCGTACAACGCACACATAATTTTTTTTTATTTAAAAGCCTTGCAATGCACACAGGTTTTTTGCTATAGGCTATCTTACTAATATGTATTATAAACGCGAATGTATGGATGTTTGTTACTCTTTCAAGCAAAAACTACTGAATAGATTTTAATGAAACTTTACAATAATATAGCTCATACTTCAGAATAACATATAGGCTATCTCGAAACCTTCGGGTAGCTGTAGTGTACTGATATAGAAAAATCCGAAACTTTTGTGTGGGAGGTACTCTTCAAATTTCTGCTAAAGAAGTCAGATCCATTTTGTTTTGGTTTTTTTCCGAAACAAAATACGATTTCCAAAGTTTCAGATCGATCGGAGTTTATTTACGGATAGTTGCCGTACAATTTTGTTGAAAAAATCAGATTTATCGCGAAGGACGCGGTTCTCTGAACTTGGATTGAAGTAACTTCGGCTGCATGTGCCTGATTTTAGCAATGTATGGCTTAAATGAAAGGTCTCGATACCAAAAAGACGACAAATTCAATAATCAGATGTTCGTCGCTTTTTCTTTTTGAGCTATGGTACCTGGAAACTCTACTCTTTATCATGCCGTTAAATGTTTGAAAAGTTCGCCCAATGTTGCCAAACGTTGCTTATTGAACGTATTAACTGTCTCCATTCATAGTGTGAAGTGTGGCATCATCGGGAATTGCATCAACGCTACTTGATGGTGGATGTTTAGTGTATTGAGCACCCAAGTTCCTATTGAATTTGAACCAGAGAGAAACACCTACATGTAACATCAATAAAAACTCCCGTATTGCCACATCCGTGCAAAATTATTATTTTGGTGCGAATGCACCATGGCCTATAAAAAATAGGTCGAAGCGCATGACAGGGCTTTTCAAGATTTCCGAGGAAATCCTAATCCATGATAAGCGCTCTGATACTACTTGCTCAACTTTGCCTGGTATACTTCGATCAAAGCCTGCAAATGAGCTGAACGGATGCATGCTTGAAAGCATCACATCTATGGAACAGTATTGAAAAAACCAACTTTTGGTGGTTTCAAATAGCAAAATTTCAATCGATAGCATCGATATTATTCGGAATCAAAAATACGAAAATGGCTCCTACTGTATATTAAAATTCATATCACCTCAACTGCAAAATAAACGGAAGCTATAGCGCGTACCAAAAGAATTGGAAATATAAACACAGGCGGCGAACTGACAATTTCACACCCATTAAAATTTCGTGTATGGATAAAGTTCAAGCGGACGTGCATTGTAATTTCTTCTTCGAAATTCATTTACGGGCGAAAACACTCCCTCATAGCATCTGACCACGACAAGAGTGGCAGTGAGACCGCTGAATTGTGATTAGGGATATAAATGAGCAAGTGATTTGGGTTTTTAAACGAACGGAGTTACACTTTTCTTTACGAATGTACTTGCATCCCGGGATTTGAGACTCTCAGTGCCCATCGATTTTGAGATTCCCAATTGTTTTGGCGCACGCCATACTATTGGCTTATTTGTGCAGCGAGGCGCACCGGGTTCCAGCTAGTCTTACTAATATTATAAACGTGAATGTTTGTATGTATGTTTGTTACTCTTTCACGCAAAAACTACTGAATGGATTTTAATGAAACTTTACAATAATATAGCTCATATATCAGAATAACATATAGGCTATAATTTATAAAAAAAAAATCAACCTGGCCGCCGAAAACTCAAAATGGCCACGCAAATTGTGTTCCGATTTCAATGAAAGTTGGTATATACAGGTTTTTAAGGTCGCTAATAACGAATTTGTGGTAAAAACTTATACATTCAAAATGGCCGTGCCAATATGGCCGACGAATTTGCCAATTGTGTTCCGATTCCAATGAAAATCGAAATCTGGCGGATTTTAAGGTTGCAAATAACGAATTTATGATCAAAACTTATAAATTCAAAATGGCGGACGAGTTTTTCCAATTGTATTCCGATTCCAATGAAAGTGAATATCTAGGGGTTTCTAAGGTTGAAAATAACGAATTTATGATCAAAACTTATAAATTCAAAATGGCCGCGCCAATATGGCCGACGAATTTTTCCAATTGTATTCCGATTGCAATGAAAATCGGTATCTGGGGGCTTTTAGGGCAAACAACGAATTTATGATCAAAGCTTATAAATTCAAAATTGCGGGTCCAATATGACGCACGAATTTTCCCAAGCCACATTCTGAAATGTAGTAAATTTCTAAAATTCCCTCTAACCAGTATAGAAACAGTAAAAACGGTAGAAAGAGTCGAAGTTTGCAAATTTGTGCGCCCCTACATTGTCATCACGAGGTTAAACGATGTCATCTATCGCTTCCAAAAAGTTCGATCGGAAAAAACGGGACCTGGAGGAAGCTGTGTTCGGGCGAATACTGAGTAAGAAGGGAGCAGTGTAACGGCTAACCGAAAAGAGAAAGTTAAAATTCCAATTCACCGAGAAGTTACATGTTTAGATGCATCTACTTGAATACATAACGCTGTTCTAATTGAATCACCGATAAGATTGGGAAGAGGGAATTTTTTTCCAGATTTATTGTTTTTTTTTCCTACCGCGTACAACGCACACATAATTTTTTTTTATTTAAAAGCCTTGCAACGCACACAGGTTTTTTGCTATAGGCTATCTTACTAATATTATGAACGCGAATGTTTGTATGGATGTTTGTTACTCTTTCAAGCAAAAACTACTGAATAGATTTTAATGAAACTTTACAATAATATAGCTCATACTTCAGAATAACATATAGGCTATCTCGAAACCTTCGGGTAGCTGTAGTGTACTGATATAGAAAAATTCGAAACTTTTGTATGGGAGGTACTCTTCAAATTTCTGCTAAAGAAGTCAGATCCATTTTGTTTTGGTTTTTTTCCGAAAAAAATACAATTTCCAAAGTTTCAGATCGATCGGAGTTTATTTACGGATAGTTGCCGTACAATTTTGTTTAAAAAATCAGATTTATCGCGAAGGACGCGGTTCTCTGAACTTGGATTGAAGTAACTTCGGCTGCATGTGCCTGATTTTAGCAATGTATGGCTTAAATGAAAGGTCTCGAAACCAAAAAGACGACAAATTCAATAATCAGATGTTCGTCGCTTTTTCTTTTTGAGCTATGGTACCTGGAAATTTGCATAGATTTCAAGGTGCTTAATTTTTCAACATACAATAATTTTGCATGGGACATATTTTTTTTCATATTTCTTACGGAAAAATTACTCTTTATCATGCCGTTAAATGTTTGAAAAGTTCGCCCAATGTTGCCAAACGTTGCTTATTGAACGTATTAGCTGTCTCCATTCATAGTGTGAAGTGTGACATCATCGGGAATTGCATCAACGCTACTTACTGGTGGATGCTTAGTGTATTGAGCACCCAAGTTCCTATTGAATTTGAACCAGAGAGAAACACCTACATGTAACATCAGTAAAAACTCCCGTATTGCCACATCCCTGCAAAATTATTATTTTGGAGCGAATGCACCATGGCCTATAAAAAATAGGTCGAAGCGCATGACAGGGCTTTTCAAGATTTCCGAGGAAAACCTAATCCATGGTAGGCGCTCTGACACTACTTGCTCAACTTTGCCTGGTATACTTCGATCAAAGCCTGCAAATGAGCTGCACGGATGCATGCTTGAAAGCATCACATCTATGGAACAGTATTGAAAAAACCAACTTTTGGTCATTTCAAATAGCGAAATTTCAATCGATAGCATCGATATTATTCGGAATCAAAAATACGAAAATGGCTCCTACTGTATATTAAAATTCTTATCACCTCAACTGTAAAATAAACGGAAGCTATAGCGCGTACCAAAAGAATTGGAAATATAAACACAGGCGGCGAACTGACAATTTCACACCCATTAAAATTTCGTGTATGGATAAAGTTCAAGCGGACGTGCATTGTAATTTCTTCTTCGAAATTCATTTACGGGCAAAAACACTCCCTCATAGCATCTGACCACGACAAGAGTGGCAGTGAGACCGCTGAATTGTGATTAGGGATATAAATGAGCAAGTGATTTGGGTTTTTAAACGAACGGAGTTACACTTTTCTTTACGAATGTACTTGCATCCCGGGATTTGAGACTCTCAGTGCCCATCGATTTTGAGATTCCCAATTGTTTTGGCGCACGCCATACTATTGGCTTATTTGTGCAGCGAGGCGCACCGGGTTCCAGCTAGTATCTATATAAATATAATTGGAGTGTCTGTCTGTTATTTCAAAATAATTGTATTTTTTTTAAATTTTTAAAATTTTTGTCTGTCTGTATGTCTGTCTGTCTGTTTGTTCGGGCTAATCTCGGAAACGGCTAACCCGATTGGAATGGGACTTTCGCTGGAAGATTCAGTATTTTGGCGGGCATGTTTTAGGCTATTTATATGCACTATAAATTAGCTCTACCTGTATGTATGTATGGATATGTATGTAGACAAATCTTGAAAATTGTTTTTGACCCACTTCCATATAACCGATCAGCTTCAAATTTTGCACACATGTACAGTTCAAGTGACAATGCAATCTGACCATTTTATAGAAAAATCAAGATGGCCGTTTCAAGATGGCGGCCGAATTTCGCAATTCTGCTCCCTGACCGCCGACATGGGTATCAAATGAAAGGGAATGATAAGTATAATATAATTACCTATTAGGTGCCATTCCAAATTCAAAATGGTGGCCGGAACAACATGGCGACTAACACAGATAGCGGATTACTTTTTTATTTATATCACGATCGGTATGGGAATCAAATGGAAGGATATAACAAGTAGAATACTATTAGCTGGGTGGCGTAATTTCAAATTCAAAATGGCAGCCAACACAAAATGGCGGACTACCATTTTTTACAACGTTCTCGGTGTGGATACCAAATAAAAGTGTATGATGAGTAGACTACAGTAAGCTGGGTGACCTCATTTTAAATATCGGTCACAACAAAATAACCAAAGACATATAATAAACTAAAAGGTAGAAAACTAAAAATATAGTTTAAAAAACTTAAAAATATGCTTTTGTTTATAAATGGACTAAAATGTAAAAAATTGTGTTGAATGAAAACTTTTTTGCTCAAGCCAGTATATATGATATATGGGGCGCTAGCGAAAAGTTGCAGTAATAATAAAATATGAATGTAGGTAAAGTCCAACGCTTTTTAACATTTCGAAAGGTCGGTTATTTGGTCAATATGAGATCAGGACAGTAGCAGATATTTCGGCAACTTTGCTCACATCAGGAGATGAAGAATATCATATGGAAAATCCTGCGTGGAACAAATCTAAAAACCTGAGTGGAAAAAATCTAAAGTTTTACAAGACTGCATGATGGTTGTCTGGGAATGAGATGAGTGTACTATGGCAAATAAAGTATCTATTAACAGAACAGAGGGGAGAAACTCTTTTATTGGCATAGATTCCGAGCAAATGTTGCCGGCTGTCCGGACAAATATGTGGGCCGATGATATTGCTGCATGTCTGAAATGATCACTCATTTAGGGACATATTGGAAAACGTCATTTAAAGCAAAAGATGAGAGCGCAATCGGAAAACTCAGAATTCAGTACTATTCTCCCCAACATAGGATATACAATAGAAAATGTTCTGAGATTAATGAGAATGATGGCATTGATGTTGTTTGAAAGTTCGTAATAGACGAGGAAATTTTGATGAGCGACATTTATGACGATTTCGAAAATATCAACTAAACTAAATCGACTCAACTCAGTAATGCCACAAACATTGTACCTAATACTTACAAGTGAAACATCTAACAAGCGTTACAGTGGATTGTTAACCAGAGCGGGGCGGGCGGTATGACCGGAAACGGCGAAACTCGAAAACGGGAAGCAGTAACTGTCCTTTTTTTAGGATCAAATCAGTAGTATCGTCTTAAAATGTTGGCAATCTTCGTCTCAAGCCATGTTCACCGTTGGGCAAGTTCAGGGTGCCAATTATCTGAGAACGTCAAAATCTACGAGCACAAGATGGATTCAATTTGAATTTTTTCAGAACATAGTACATGTACACAGTACATTGTATATAGTACGTAATAGATAATATATAATACATAGAAAATAATATAACATACCAGTAGGGAATGGAAGTACTGGAAAAACTACTTCTACAGTACAGTTACTTCAGCCGTTCAGTACTTCCTCCCAGCACAAAAAAGGCATTACATTAACACGGCGATGGCCTAGGCTGGGAAGTACTTCTTTTTTCCCTTCCATAGAATGTGTTTTGGAAGTACTTATACTACATTTCAAGTCGTTCGGTAGAACGACGACGGCGATTGTTATTTACCGAACTACTTACTTACTCCTAGCAACTCAAATATCGACATCACTAAAATTTGAAAATTTTATAAAAAATAATAAACATGCTATTTTTTCCAAAGTAAATTGCTTAAAAATCGTAGAAATGAATGTTCTAACTAATAAAATTTTTCCTAAAAAAAAACCAACATAATTGATTGAGTTATACGGTTTTATCATTTTCAGAGTGTGAAAAAATCGTTTTCCTAACCGGCATTTTTTCCTAACCAAAATTTTTCCTAACCAATACATGTACATCAGTAGCAAATTAAGTAGGCGCACAGTGCGGCCGATTCCTAAAAAGCTGGCCAAAAGTCGATAAATCAGATTCAAAATTTCTTACTCGGGGGTTTTCGGGGTCGCTGATTAAAAATTAGAAAAGCCACCCCCTTCCACCCTTTTGACCACCCCTCGCGAGAAATCTATAATATAAAAATAAGTCGGGTTTTCCTTTCTGACGCTATAATTCCAGAACGCACGATCCGATTTCCACGGTTTTACATTCGTTGGAAAGGTCTCGGGCTCCGTGAGGTTTATAGCAAAAAAATTTAAACAGAAAAGCAGGCGTTTGGTCCATAGCAGCCATCTCAAGAGGGCGGATTACTATTTTCTTTACAACCCCTCGACATGGATATCAAATGAAAGGGTATGGTAAGTAGAACACCAAAAGCAATATAGTATACTCAATATATCGTTTGGTCCAGGCAGTCATCTCAAGAGAGAAAATGTCCATAGCGGCCACCTCAAGAATGTGGATTACCATTTTCTTCACAACACCTTCGACATGGATATCAAATGAAAGAGTATGATAAGTAGAACACCATAGGCAATATAGTATACTCAATATATCGTTTGGTCCATGGCGATCATCTCAACCGGGCGGATTACCATTTTCTTCACAACCCCTTCGAGATGGGTATCAAATGAGAGAGTATGATAAGTAGAACACCATATGCAATATAGTATACTCAATATATCGTTTGGACCATAGCGGTCCTCTCAAGAGGGCGGATTAATATTTTCTTCACAACCCCTTCGACATGGGTATCAAATGAAAGAGTATGATAAGTAGAACACCATAGGCAATATAGTATACTCAATATATCATTTGGTCCATGGCGGTCAACTCAAGAGAGAGGATGATCATTTTCTTCACTACCCCCTCGACATTGGTATCAAATGAAAGGGCATTATAAGAAGAATGCCATAGACTATGTCTTTAGATTCATGACGGCTATCTCAAGAGGGCGGATTACCATTTTCTTCACAACACCCGAGACATGAGTATCAAATGAAAGGCTATGAAAAGTAGAACACCATAAGCAATATAGTATACTCAATATATCGTTTGGTCCATAGCGGCCATCTCCAGAGGTTGGATTACCATTATCTTCACACCCCTCGATATGGATTTCAAATGAAAGGGTATGATAAGTAGAACACCATAAGCAATATAGTATACTCAATATATCGTTTGGTCCATGGCGGTCATCTCAAGAGGGAGCATGATCATTTTCTTCACTACCCCCTCGACATTGGTATCAAATGAAAGGGCATTATAAGAAGAATGCCATAGACTATGTCTTTAGATTCATGGCGGCTATCTCAAGAGGGCGGTTTACCATTTTCTTCACAACCCCTTCTAGATGCGTATCAAATGAAAGAGTATGATAAGTAGAACAATATAAGCAATATAGTATACTCAATATATCGTTTGGTCCATAGCGGCCATCTCGAGAAGGCGGATTACCATTTACTTCACAACCCCTACGACATGGGTATCAAATGAAAGAGTATGATAAGTAGAACACAATAAGCAATCAAGTCGTTCGGTAGAACGACGACGGCGATTGTTATTTACCGAACTACTTACTTACTCCTAGCAACTCAAATATCGACATCACTAAAATTTGAAAATTTTATAAAAAATAATAAACATGCTATTTTTTCCAAAGTAAATTGCTTAAAAATCGTAGAAATGAATGTTCTAACTAATAAAATTTTCCCTAAAAAAAAAACCAACATAATTGATTGAGTTTTACGGTTTTATCATTTTTAGAGTGTGAAAAAAATCGTTTTCCTAACCGGCATTTTTTCCTAACCAAATTTTTTCCTAACCAATACATGTACATCAGTAGCAAATTAAGTAGGCGCACAGTGCGGCCGATTCCTAAAAAGCTGGCCAAAAGTCGATAAATCAGATTCAAAATTTCTTACTCGGGGGTTTTCGGGGTCGCTGATTACGAATTTGATAATAAAAATTAGAAAAGCCACCCCCTTCCACCCTTTTGACCACCCCTCGCGTGAAATAGCGTATATTACTCAACATAATCAAGATGCATGTCAATTTATAGATTTTCGGGGTCGCTGATTACGAATTTGATATTAAAAATTTGAAAAGCCACCCCCTTCCGCCCCTATTGGCCACCCCCTCGCGGGAAATCTATAATATAAAAATAAGTCGGGTTTTCCTTGCTGACGCTATAATTCCAGAACGCACGATCCGATTTCCACGGTTTTGCATTCGTTGGAAAGGTCTCGGGCTCCGTGAGGTTTATAGCAAAAAAATTTAAAAAGAAAAGCAGGCGTTTGGTCCATAGCAGCCATCTCAAGAGGGCGGATTACCATTTTCTTTACAACCCCTCGACATGGATATCAAATGAAAGGGTATGGTAAGTAGAACACCAAAAGCAATATAGTATACTCAATATATCGTTTGGTCCAGGCAGTCATCTCAAGAGAGAAAATGTCCATAGCGGCCACCTCAAGAATGTGGATTACCATTTTCTTCACAACCCCTTCGACATGGATATCAAATGAAAGAGTATGATAAGTAGAACACCATAGGCAATATAGTATACTCAATATATCGTTTGGTCCATAGCGGTCCTCTCAAGAGGGCGGATTAATATTTTCTTCACAACCCCTTCGACATGGGTATCAAATGAAAGAGTATGATAAGTAGAACACCATAGGCAATATAGTATACTCAATATATCATTTGGTCCATGGCGGTCATCTCAAGAGGGAGGATGATCATTTTCTTCACTACCCCCTCGACATTGGTATCAAATGAAAGGGCATTATAAGAAGAATTCCATAGACTATGTCTTTAGATTCATGACGGCTATCTCAAGAGGGCGGATTACCATTTTCTTCACAACACCCGAGACATGGGTATCAAATGAAAGGCTATGAAAAGTAGAACACCATAAGCAATATAGTATACTCAATATATCGTTTGGTCCATAGCGGCCATCTCCAGAGTTTGCATTACCATTATCTTCACACCCCTCGATATGGATTTCAAATGAAAGGGTATGATAAGTAGAACACCATAAGCAATATAGTATACTCAATATATCGTTTGGTCCATGGCGGTCATCTCAAGAGGGAGGATGATCATTTTCTTCACTACCCCCTCGACATTGGTATCAAATGAAAGGGCATTATAAGAAGAATGCCATAGACTATGTCTTTAGATTCATGGCGGCTATCTCAAGAGGGCGGTTTACCATTTTCTTCACAACCCTTTCTAGATGGGTATCAAATGAAAGAGTATGATAAGTAGAACAATATAAGCAATATAGTATACTCAATATATCGTTTGGTCCATAGCGGCCATCTCGAGAAGGCGGATTACCATTTTCTTCACAACCCCTACGACATGGGTATCAAGTGAAAGAGTATGATAAGTAGAACACCATAAGCAATATAGTATACTCAATATATCGTTTGGTACATGGCGGTCATCTCAAGAGGGCGGATTACCATTTTCTTTACAACCACCCCGACATGGGTATCAAATGAAAGGGTATGATAGGTAGAATACAATAGGCAATTTAGTATACTAAATATACCGTTAGATCCATGGCAGCCGTCTCAAGAGGGCGGATTACCACTTTCTTCACAACCACCTCGATATGGGTATCAAATGAAAGGGTATGATAAGTAGAATACAATAGGCAATGTAGTATACTAAATATATCTTTAGATCCATGGCGGCCATCTCAAGAGGGCGGATTACCACTTTCTTCACAACCATCTCGACATGGGTATCAAATGAAAGGGTATGATAAGTGGAATACAATAAGCAATGCAGTATACTAAATATACCTTTACATCCATGGCGGCCGTCTCAAGAGGGCGGATTACCACTTTCTTCACAACCATCTCGACATGGGTATCAAATGAAAATGTATGATAAGTGGAATACAATAAGCAATGCAGTAAACTAAATATACCTTTACATCCATGGCGGCCGTCTCAAGAGGGCGGATTACCACGTTCTTCACAACCACCTTGACATGGGTATCAAATGAAAGGGTATGATAAGTAGAATATAATAACCCATGTAGTATACTAAATATACCTTTAGATCCATGGCGGCTGTCTCAAGAGGGCGGATTACCACTTTCTTCACAACCACCTCGACATGGGTATCAAATGACAGGGTATGATAAGTAGAATTCAATAACCAATGTAGTATACTAAATATACCTTAAGATCCATGGCGGCCGTCTCAAGAGGGCGAATTACCACTTTCTTCACAACCACCTCGATATGGGTATCAAATGAATGGGTATGATAAGTAGAATACAATAAGCAATGCAGTATACTAAATATACCTTTAGATCCATGGCGGCCATCTCAAGAGGGCGGATTACCACTTTCTTCACAACCATCTCGACATGGGTATCAAATGAAAGGGTATGATAAGTAGAATACAATAACCAATGTAGTATACTAAATATACCTTTAGATCCATGGCGGCCGTCTCAAGAGGGCGGATTACCACTTTCTTCACAACCACCTCGATATGGGTATCAAATGAATGGGTATGATAAGTAGAATACAATAAGCAATGCAGTATACTAAATATACCTTTAGATCCATGGCGGCCATCTCAAGAGGGCGGATTACCACTTTCTTCACAACCACCTCGACATGGGTATCAAATGAAAGGGTATGATAGGTAGAATTCAATAGGCAATGTAATATACTAAATATACCTTAAGATCCATGGCGGCCGTCTCAAGAGGGCGGATTACCACTTTCTTCACAACCACCTCGACATGGGTATCAAATGAAAGGGTATGATAGGTAGAATTCAATAGGCAATGTAATATACTAAATATACCTTAAGATCCATGGCGGCCGTCTCAAGAGGGCGAATTACCACTTTCTTCACAACCACCTCGATATGGGTATCAAATGAAAGGGTATGATAGGTAGAATACAATAGGCAATTTAGTATACTAAATATACCTTTAGATCCATGACGGCCATCTCAAGAGGGCGGATTACCACTTTCTTCACAACCATCTCGACATGGGTATCAAATGAAAGGGTATGATAAGTGGAATACAATAAGCAATGCAGTATACTAAATATACCTTTACATCCATGGCGGCCGTCTCAAGAGGGCGGATTACCACTTTCTTCACAACCACCTTGACATGGGTATCAAATGAAAGGGTATGATAAGTAGAATATAATAACCAATGTAGTATACTAAATATACCTTTAGATCCATGGCGGCCGTCTCAAGATGGCGAATTTCCACTTTCTCACAACCACCTCGATATGGGTATCAAATGAATAGGTATGATAAGTAGAATGCAATAAGCAATGCAGTATACTAAATATACCTTTAGATCCATGGCGGCCATCTCAAGAGGGCGGATTACCACTTTCTTCACAACCATCTCGACATGGGTATCAAATGAAAGGGTATGATAAGTGGAATACAATAAGCAATGTAGTATACTAAATATACCTTTAGATCCATGGCGGCCGTCTCAAGAGGGCGAATTACCACTTTCTTCACAACCACCTCGATATGGGTATCAAATAAAAGGGTATGATAAGTAGAATACAATAAGCAATGCAGTATACTAAATACACCTTTAGATCCATGGCGGCCATCTCAAGAGGGCGGATTACTACTTTCTTCACAACCATCTCGACATAGGTATCAAATGAAAGGGTATGATAAGTGGAATACAATAAGCAATGCAGTATACTAAATATACCTTTACATCCATGGCGGCCGTCTCAAGAGGGCGGATTACCACTTTCTTCACAACCACCTCGATATGGGTATCAAATGAAAGGGTATGATAAGTGGAATTCAATAGGCAATGTAGTATATACTAAATATACCTTTAGATCCATGGCGGCCGTCTCAAGAGGGCGGATTACCACTTTTTTCACAACCACCTCGACATGGGTAACAAATGAAGGGGTATGATAGGTAGAATACAATAGGCAATTTAGTATACTAAATATACCTTTAGGTCCATGGCGGCCGTCTCAAAAGGGCGATTACCACTTTCTTCACAACCACCTCGACATGGGTATTAAATGAAAGGGTATGATAAATAGAATACAATAAGCAATGAAGTATACTAAATATACCTTTAGATCCATGGCGGCCGTCTCAAGAGGGCTGATTACCACTTTCTTCACAACCACCTCGACATGGGTATCAAATGAAAGGGTATGATAAGTTGAATACAATTACCAATGAAGTATACTAAATATACCTATAGATCTATGGCGGGCGTCTCAAGAGGGCTCAAAAGTAAAAATGGATCCCCCGCAATAAATACACACCAATTCACTTTTTCAAACTCTGCTACTGTATATTAAATAATAACTATGTTAATTTGGATGTTTTTAATTTACTAATTTTTATGTTTGCATGCTCAGTTGTGAGCCTCATCTCAGAGCTCTTAAAAAATCCCTTTTTGATGTGATCCTTTTGCATGCTTTCTTATTATTTGTATATATATATATATATGGTATATGTTTGCATGCACCAGCTGAGCCAGAGAGCAGTGGTAAATGTTTCTCAGCCCAGCTGAGAAGTGCGCCTTCTGTTTTAGAAGGCTTTACTCTATTATTATTATATTATAATTATAAGGATAAATATGTAGAATATTTCTGTACGTAGGGGAAAGGCATTTTAAGTTAAAACGCTTTTCCCCTAAGTGCAGAACGATATTTTTCATTGAGCGGGCAGAAAAGTGTGGGGACATTTGTTTGTTACCAACATCTTTTCTGTCCTAGCTATGAAAAAATAATTTTTTCTTAATGACGTATCTCGAAACCAAAAAACCTAATGATATAAAACCCAAAAACAAAAATTGTAAAGGGTTCGGCGATTGTTTGCCGAAAAAATGAAAACTGGAAACACTGAACTGAAAAAACCAAAAATTTAAAGTAATGAACTTTATTGAATTCCATTTATTTAATAGTAAAAACGAAAAATGTTAAACGAATATCTTAAATATAATGTCTTGCAAAGAACTAATATGAGAGCACGGCAATTGGAAATTTGTTAAATATCTAATCTAAAAAAGGATTGATATAAGAACACGGCGATCTGAAATTCGTAAAATGTCTCATCTAAACGAATACTGATAAAAAATCCCATCTGAAAAATCATTGATATGAAAACATAGCGACCTACAATTCGTTGAATACGCAATCTAATAAAGAACTGATATAAGAACACGGCGATTTTAAATTCGTTAAATACATTATTAAACACTTTACTTCTCTAGCAGCACGAATCAACATGGTTGTGAGCATAACCAATAAAATCGCTGGGTATGCATATGTGGTGGGTGGTAAAAAGTTTGATATTATAATAAAGTTGTATGACAAAGCCATTACTTAAGCGATAAGAAATTTTATTTGCTAATTTGTGTTAGAGAAACAAATTATTCACATCATTTATTAACACATTTTCTATGGCTACGTCTTTACACATTCCGTGCAATAGTCACGTAACCCACCACATATGCATACCCAGCGATTTTATTGGTTATGCTCACAACCATGTTGATTCGTGCTGCTAGAGAAGTAAAGTGTTTAATAATGTATTTAACGAATTTAAAATCGCCGTGTTCTTATATCAGTTCTTTATTAGATTGCGTATTCAACGAATTGTAGGTCGCTATGTTTTCATATCAATGATTTTTCAGATGGGATTTTTTATCAGTATTCGTTTAGATGAGACATTTTACGAATTTCAGATCGCCGTGTTCTTATATCAATCCTTTTTTAGATTAGATATTTAACAAATTTCCAATTGCCGTGCTCTCATATTAGTTCTTTGCAAGACATTATATTTAAGATATTCGTTTAACATTTTTCGTTTTTACTATTAAATAAATGGAATTCAATAAAGTTCATTACTTTAAATTTTTGGTTTTTTCAGTTCAGTGTTTCCAGTTTTCATTTTTTCGGCAAACAATCGCCGAACCTTTTACAATTTTTGTTTTTGGGTTTTATATTATTAAACTCATAATACAAAGTTATCTATAATATAAAAATAAGTCGGGTTTTCCTTCCTGACGCTATAATTACAGAACGCACGATCCGATTTCCACGGTTTTGCATTCGTTGGAAAGGTCTCAGGCTCCGTGAGGTTTATAGCAAAAAAATTTCAAAAGAAAATCAGGCGTTTGGTCCATAGCAGCCATCTCAAGAGGGCGGATTACGATTTTCTTTACAACCCCTCGACATGGATATCAAATGAAAGGGTATGGTAAGTAGAACAACAAAGGCAATATAGTATACTCAATATATCGTTTGGTCCATGGCAGTCATCGCAAGAGAGCAGATGACCATTTTCTTCACAACCCCTTCGAAATGGGTATCCAATGAAAGAGTATGATAAGTAGAACAATATAAGCAATATAGTATACTCAATATGTCGCTTGGTCCATAGCGGCCACCTCAAGAATGCGGATTAACATTTTCTTCACAACTCCTTCGACATGGATATCAAATGAAAGAGTATGATAAGTAGAACACCATAGGCAATATAGTATACTCAATATATCGTTTGGTCCATGGCGATCATCTCAAGCGGGCGGATTACCATTTTCTTCACAACCCCTTCGAGATGGGTATCAAATGAGAGAGTATGATAAGTAGAACACATAAGCAATATAGTATACTCAATATATCGTTTGGTCCATAGAGGCCATCTCCAGAGGTTGGATTACCATTATCTTCACACCCCTCGACATGGATTTCAAAAGAAAGCGTATGATAAGTAGAACACCATAAGCAATATAGTATACTCAATATATCGTTTGGTCCGTGGCGGTCATCTCAAGAGGGCGGATGATCATTTTCTTCACTACCCCCTCGACATTGGTATCAAATAAAAGGGCATAATAAGAATAATGCCATAGACTATGTCTTTAGATTCATGGCGGCCATCTCAAGAGGGCGGGTTACCATTTTCTTAACAACACCCGAGACATGGGTATCAAATGAAAGGCTATGAAAAGTAGAACACCATAAGCAATATAGTATACTCAATTTATAATTTGGTCCATGGCGGCCATCTCAAAAGGGCGGTTTACCATTTTCTTCACAACCCCTCCTAGATGGGAATCAAATGAAAGAGTATGATAAGTAGAACAATATAAGCAATATAGTATACTCAATATATCGTTTGGTCCATAGCGGCCATCTCGAGAAGGCGGACTACCATTTTCTTTACAACCCCTACGACATGGGTATCAAATGAAAGAGTATGATAAGTAGAACACCATAAGCAATATAGTATACTCAATCTATCGTGTGGTACATGGCGGTCATCTTAAGAGGGTGGATTACCATTTTCTTCACAACCCCTTCGAGATGGGTATCAAATGAGAGAGTATGATAAGTAGAACACCATATGCAGTAGAGTATACTCAATATATCGTTTGGTCCATAGCGACCATCTCAAGAGGGCGGATTAATATTTTCTTCACAACCCCTTCGACATGGGTATCAAATGAAAGAGTATGATAAGTAGAACTCCATAGGCAATATAGTATACTCAATATATCATTTGGTCCATGGCGGTCATCTTCCAAAATCAATTTTCCCAGATTTGTTCTTTTTTCACTATAGCTTTTTCCTATCGCAGACTGTGTCCCCATAATCTTATTTTATTGAAAGGCGTTGCAACGCACGCGGGTTTTTGCTAGTTATACTGTAAATTTTTGTAATGTAATTTAGTTGGGGTAGGCGTGATGAGGTGGGGTAGCTTGAAGTAAAATTAAGCGATTTTTATTTATATCATTAACATGAATTCAAATATATGTTTATACATTAAAGATAAAAAACTTAATGGCGGAGATAACTGAGACGATTAACAAAGAAAACGACCAGCTATGAAGTTTATCAACACGCTTTTTGCGCGAAATCAAACGCTTGGTCACCAAACCCATGTAACATGTCAAAACTGCTGCATACATAAAAGCCGAAAATGTTAAAAATTGAATAAAATCCCACAAGAAATAAAATTCAAAATAGTTTCAAAACCTATTAATAATAATAATCGTTCTGATATCAATCTTTTGCAAAATATTAATTATATATAAAAAGAAAAAAAAATTGACCTAAAAATTGAAATAATACCCAATCAATTAGAAACCTAAAAGACAACAAAACAGGTCGGAAGTCCGAAATTCGATTTTTCTTTGAAAAAGCCACGCGAGTTAGATATTCAGTAGATACTAACACTAACAAAGATAATTTTTGGCAAGAAATAGAAATAAAAAGAAATAAGAAATCATAATCATAATTCATTTTCCCACGACAAACATTTTTGTTGTCATTAAAATACTTCTACGTCGGAGAATTTTGCCTCCTTCGCATTCTGAGTAAAACAGAAAAATCTCAAGTTGCATTAACTGAAACAAGTTGCATCTAAATTATTAAGTCGTGAAAAAATGAATTTGATAACATCAGAAAATTTCTGTTAGAACTTTAACCAGGTAAGAAATTATTAAATGTTTTGTCAGTCAGTTAAAATATAAATTTTAGTCCGTTCGGTCACAGTTCGGTTATAATAAAGATTGTTTTTAAGCTTTAAAAAGTTTTGTGTTTTTTTTATTTAACCAACTATTTTGAACTTTTAAGTGTCGCAGTCGGTAGGATTGTCGTCAAAAGATTGACAATCCAGTGTTCGAATTTACGTAACAAATTATTTAAATAGTTTGTTAGAAAATTTGGGTGACTAAAAGTGTAAAACAAAGTACAACAATAAAATTTTGAAGAGCGGAGAAACAAACTTTTACACCCTTAACAGAAAAAAAAATTTTTTTTCTTTATTTTTGTGTCTGAAGTGAAATTTTGATAAAAATAAAAGTGAATTTTAAATCAAATAAAAATATACGAAAGCGATTTGTTTTTGAAAAATTATAATAATTGATGACAAATTAGTTCCAATCAATTTCTTGTAAAATAATAATAATTTGGTGAACTGGTTCATGTTAAATAATAGGCAGATAGTATTCGACCGAAATCGACAAATAAGTGCTAATATGGAAGGACAAATGAACGACAACATTAGGAATATAATTGAGCAGCAGGAAGTTCAAATTCTAGCCCAAAATGCTAGAATTGAACAATTGACGTCAACAGCAGCTATTTGTGCTTACTCCTGAACAGTTCTTGAATTATGTTAACAAATTAAACAAATTCAATGGTTCAGATGAATATACATACAGTTCAGGAATTTATAAGTTCAGTGGAGCGAACTTTCCAACTTTGCCAACATGATGTTCCAGGATTAAGAGACCATGCAATGAGTATCGTCATCAATGAGAAAATCCAAGGTGAAGCCAAAATGCATTCAACGCTTAGGAGTGGATTCACAACGATGGGAAGAAGTCAAACGAGAGCTGAAGTTACACTTTCGACCCAGGGAAAACTATTCGGAATTATTAAATAATTGTAGATCTCTCAAATTATGCCATCGCTGTCAATCGTAAAACTAAAATTATAATAGAGCAAAGCGATACCGTAGGCGTTGAAAAACAAATTTCCCTGTCAAATGAGTTTCAAATTTATGTTGAAACTAATTTAAACTAATATGAAAAAAAAAAAAAAAAAAATAATGCAACACGTGTATTTTTTTTATTTTTAAAATAAAGCACCCAGACACAACCACAACCACAACCAAAGACACAACCAAATTTGTCAAAAAGGCACTTTTTTGTCAAAATAAAAACGTTTTATTTGTTGACAGTGGTGTTTTTTTGTTTGTATGATTTGGTAGAACTGTAGGCGTCAACCAACAAATAGAAATACATAGGTTCTAATTTTTATGGTCGTAGTTATGGTCACTTCGCCGATAGTTTCATTTTGTTCGTTCCTAGGTAGATACATGGTATCTATTATTTGACAACAAAAAGCTTTCATAGCCCACGGCTTATGGTGAGCATTGTGTTCCTGCTATTAAAAGTAAGTACATTAAGAGAATTATTTGATAATGTTAGGGAAATCAATTATAAATTAAATGAACTATACCCTATACGAGTTCGACGAAGCTAGACCAGATACATATCACCCTCGAAATAATGATAAGTATTTAGTCGATATAATAAGTAGCAAAATCCATGATTTTTTAAGAGGCAATATACCTGAAAATGCTACAACTATTGCTATTTTTAATAAATTTGAGAAATTAAAGCTCCTTGATAACGAGGATGCCGTAGAGCATAGAAGTAAGAAGTTTAAAACTAATTTACATAAAATGGCGAATAAAAGTGAAAACACATATAATCAGAAGTTTAATAGAAATTCTTCATACAATAGGGTTAATAACCCTAATAGAAGTGTTCCTGATTCAAGAATGAATAATCCTAATAATTCTGAGAATGATAACAATAAAAATAAATATACCAATTCTTTTAGAAACCGAAATTTTAGAAATAATCATAATTATAATACACCAGGGCAGTATCGTCATTTCAATTCTAACAATAACAATACTAATAATAATAGTGTTAATCAGTTCAGACAAAGTTCGGGACAAGTGAGAAATAATCCGAGTTATGAGCCAATGGAGGTTTGTCATCTAGGTCAAGACCAAGATGTAAAACCAAGCATCCCTTTAATATCTATAATATCTATTACTTTAGGAAAAAATAAAATTAGATGTCTTCTAGACAGTGGTTCAGTAACTAGTGTTATAAAACCGAACGTATTAGATGGGTTTTTTGAGGAAAAATTAAAAGAACCAATTAATTATATTAGTATTAATGGACCAAATGCATTTTATAGTAAGATCGTTACTCCAATACCATACATGAGCTTAAAAGTAGGAATTACGATGCAATAATGGGGCAAATTTTTTTAGTGTCATTTAAAGCAAAGATAGATTTAGATTCCAAATGTGTAGAAATAAATAATGATAAAATTCCGTTCGTGGGAAATTACTACCCTTTCAATATTAATGAAATATACTCGTTAGAAGGATATACAGGAAAACTCTTAGA
This sequence comes from Thereva unica, assembly GCA_949987705.1. Taxonomy (NCBI): domain Eukaryota; kingdom Metazoa; phylum Arthropoda; class Insecta; order Diptera; family Therevidae; genus Thereva; species Thereva unica. The sequence continues at coordinate 132,565,053 of OX465281.1, forward strand.
AAAAATACAACTTGACCATTTAAATATGGAAGAAAAAGATAAACTAATTGGGTTACTTAAGAGTAAGAAGACTTATTCTTCAAAGAGGGCGATGTGCTTTCATCGACACACGAAATTAGGACTATTACTGATAATCCTATTTATTCCAAAGTGTAGCGATATCCCCAAGTGTACGAAAAGGAAATAGAGCGTCAAATAAAAGAAATGCTCGAACAGGGCATTATAACGGAAAGTAATTCACCTTACAACAGTGGCGGTTCGTAAGGTTCAGGATAAGGGAAGCAATGCGCAAGGTGAACGATAAAAGTATCTAAGCCTTTAACTAAAAAAATTGAAAAATACCATATATTGGAGTCAGATAAGCAAAACATAAGGAATTGTTTGCAGTCTAAAAAATTTCGTTTGGAACATGTTAGTTACATTGAATACTATACGAAGTGGCTAATTTTTAGCTCTAGCAACCAAGTTATCGCATTTTGTGAAAATTTTATAATTTTGGTCGTTCTTTCTAATTATAGATGCGAATATCTCGGCATGTGTAGGTCCGAAAAAAGCAAAAGAAATAGAGGCGTTCGTTATGATGTTGGCTATCAGCGATTACAATATGAAATTTTTATCTGTACACAACCTCAAAAAAAACTTAAAAAACTGCTAGCTAAGTTTTAGTGTTTTGGTTCCAAAGATATATTTTCAAGAAAATTTGTTTAAATTTCCAAAAAGTAAAAAAAATCAAATCGCATTTTTTCGTTATTTTTTCGAAATATTTTCGCTGGTAGTGGGCGTTTTTCGCCTTTTTTCAGATTCTGTGGATAATTAAAGCCTCCAAAGAAAAAGTCGTTGAAAAACTGCAAATACTATTTTCATCTCATTTAATTTTTCATACAAATCCTTACATTCTTCTTGCAAAAAAAAAACTCTCAGGCAACCCGTGCTCATAGAATTCATAAAAATATTCTCTATCCCTTTAAATCATCTTTAAAGAGAATCATAAAAAATATAATGGAAGCTACAAAATTATCAGCTTATATTCAACACAACCCTCTGTTTTCTAATTAGAATCAACAATATATAAAGAGAAACTTCACCTATCCTAGATTTCTTTTTTCTAGACTCAATATCAGAACAGTTTAGCAGAAAACGAAGAGAATATAGTGTATACAGAAAATTTCTCTTGTTTTATCCCGCTGTTGGGTTCCGAAGAAGCTGTGTTTAGCTCAGCTTCTGAGGGTACTGTATCAACGCAAACCTTTGTGTGAGTGTTAGTTCAATTAAAGTGAATGTGTTGGAGGTTTCACATTGATTTTTTGGGCCAAAAAAGCTGAAGATATTACAGCTTCCCAATGTTGTGTAAGGCCTGGGCCACGATAAGAGCGGCACCAGAAAAATTTAAAATTTCGAATTAGCAGAGAGCGGCACTTTGGTATTGTCACTCTACCGCTCACCGCTCATATCATGACCGTGCCTTTAGTGTTTCCAGAGCAGGAAATATATTAAGATTTTTCTTGTGGTTAATCTTGATATATTTAAATTTATTTTTTAGGAAGTTGCCTATTTGGTCAAAGGAAGCAGTGCTTCCTTTGCTTCCAAAGAGAAACCGCCACTGCCTTACAATAGCCCACTTTGGATAGTCCCAAAAAAGGCAGACAATTCTGGCCAAAAGAAGTGGCGAATTGTCATCGACTATAGAAAATTAAACGAAGTTACCGTCGATGACAAATTCCCTATCCCAAATATTGAAAATTTATTAAATAAATTAGGATCGGCACAGTATTTTTCAACTTTGGATCTGGCGAAGAGTTTTCACCAGATTCTCATGAATAAATCTGACAGCAGAAAAACTGCATTCTCAACGCCTTTTGGGCATTATGAGTATCTAAGAATGCCGTTTGGGCTGAAAAACGCCCCGTCAACCTTGCAAAGGTTGATGAATGCAGTATTACGGGAACATAATATATATTATAAACAAAATATGTCTAGTATATATGGACGATATCCTCGTCTTTAGTACCTCCTTACAGGAACATTTGTTAAACCTGAAGAAAATCTTCAATTGTTTAAGACCCGTGATTTGAAGATCCAAGTCGACAAATGCCACTTCCTCAATAAGGAAACTGAATTTTTAGGGCTTATTTTAACGACAAAGGGAATTAAACCCAACCCAAAAAAATTAGAAGCCATTCAAAATTTAAAACTTCCAAGTACTCAGAAAGAAATAAAATCGTTTCTAGAACTTACAGGGTTCTATAGAAAATTTGTTAAAGACTACGCAAAAATTGCGACTCCAATGGTCAAATATTTGAAGAAGGACAGTAAAATAAATTTGAACGACCCAAGTTACATCGATGCCTTTGAAAAACTCAAAGAACTAATAACAAGCTATCCTATATTAAGATATCCAGATTTTAATAAAAGGTTTAAGCTTATAACAGATGCTAGCAATTTAGCAGTTGGAGCCGTTCTTACACAAGAAGGCCACCCTATCTGCTTTGCGTCCAGGACCCTTAATGACCACGAAAAAAACTACTCCACGATTGAAAAAGAATTATTGGCAGTAGTTTGGGGTTGCAAGTATTTCCGTCCCTACCTTTTCGGTAAGGAATTTGATATGCAAACAGATCATCAGCCAATCAAATGGTTGCAAGCAATACATACCGGAAAAGACATTAACCCCCGCCTAAGGGGGTTAGTCCAATTAGGGGAATATGATATCAAAATCGAGTATATAAAAGGTTGAGAGAACAAAATCGCTGATTTTCTCAGTAGAATCAACTCCGAAACAAACGAAATTAATTCACTTGAAACCAACGAAGAAGAAAATACAACAAACAGAGAAGTGCTTAGCACTAGACGTTTGAACAATAGCTCAGGAAGCCAAGGCCATGCCGATAACTTGAGCTTTATCCCACAGGGATCTGAAGACCCCCAAACTATTCACTCTCAAGGGGAAGAGCTTAATGACCATATACCACTGCTTGATACAGTCGTCAATAGGTTTAAATTACAAATTATTTTTGTGGAAAGCAAAGAGAAAGAATACGAGCAAATATTTAAAAATAGAAGGATATATGTAGATAAAAACGATTTAGAAGAAGAAAGAGATATTTTTAGAAGGTACATAGATAAAGGAAAGATAGGCATATACTCTCAACAAAATGATCACGAATACAATAAATAACAGAAAAGGTTAATTGAGTTATACCCAAATAGAAGTATAGTATTTGTTAAATGTAGCCATTTTGCGAGGGATATAATAGACGAAGAAGAGTTGAAAAAACAAATTGCCATTTACCATAACAAAGAATCTGGACATTGCGGAATAGTCGCAACATACGAAGGAATCAAAACGAAACTATATAATCCTAAATTGAAAATCATAATATACGAACTTTTGAATAATTGCGATATTTGTACAGGGGCTAAATACGATAGGAAACCAATAAAGAAAAAATTCGAGATTACCGAAACCCCAAAAACCATTAATGAAATAGTGCATATCGACGTCTACGCAAACAGTAAGCATAATTTTATTATTATGATTGATAAATTCTCAAAGCATGCAATGAGTCTACATTTTGACGATAGAACTCTCATTACAATTTTAGCAAAGATAAAACAAATAATATCAATTAAAAGGAAAAAAGAAAAAAATTAATATTTGATAACGAATTTGGATCAAAATATATTAGGGAATTTTGCGAAAGGGAAAATATTGCGTATCACACAACCAAACCAAATAATCATACTGGCAACGCCGACGTCGAAAGACTCAAGGTACTATAACGGAAAAAATAAGGGCATTAAATTTAGAGGAAAAACTACCAATCAGGGAACAAATACTTAAAGCGATAGAATTCTATAATAAATCCTACCATTCCGTAATCAAAACTACACCTCTTTCAGTTCAGAATAGAGAAGTAGATTTTAACGTTATATATGAAAGATTGTTAAAAACAAAAGAGAAAATTATAAGAAAAAGAAATGTAGCTAATGAAAATTACCAAGAGCAGAGAGATACGGGATTTATAAAGAACTATACATATGTCACTTAGGCATAAGGAACAGCCCAAGCTCAGAAGATATTATTTAAGAAATGTCCATGAAAGCAATATAAAGAGACCGTTTAAATTTTCAGGTCAGACCGGCGATAGTGGCGACACTACTCCTATGGATATTACTGATAACCAGACCAGCAGATATTGCCCTACAGGCAATGACAATTGAAAGAATAGAGACCGATTTAGGTTATACAGAAATAAAAGCAAGTATCGTGGAAATAGCGGATCAATTTGAAATCATCCTGCACAGAATTTACCCACATGAAATTTTAAACTTAGTTAACAAATTAGAGTCAACCTTAGCCATATTAGATAAGGATTTAATAAGCAATAAAATAAGGAGAATCAAAAGTGGAATTAAAACACTTATCCCATATAGAAGTAAGAGAGGGCTCATAAATATAGAAGGTAAGGTACTTAAATGGTTATTCGGCACCATGGATGATGAAGATCAATTGGCTATTGAAAATCATCTCACCGTTGTAGATCAAAATAACCATAACCTAATTCAGAATTCTAACCAACAAGTTAAGATTAATACCTTTTTGCAAATTGAAAATATTATTAATGCAGACAGAATAAAAATTCTAGATAAATTAGACTACTTAAATCGTACAGAAATGAAAATCTTATCCGAAAATGCTTTCCTTGAACAAATGTTTAAATTGGATTATATAGGAAGACAAGTCGAACATATTCAGAATAATATAGCCTCAGCAAGATTAGGACTCTTACAAGCAAACATTTTAACCGATGAAGAGATAAATACGTACAATATCGATTTCAATAAGTTTTCCAATATTCGTTTAGCCGTCGCAAAACACTTAGATGAATCCATAGTTTTTGCAATAAAAATTCCCCTTCATAGCATAATGGTTAGCAAAAATTTACTCCTACCAATTGTAAATTCGCAAAATTTACAAATAAATTCAGAAATCGAATATATAATTAGACATATAATAATAAAGTCCTTACATATTCCGAAGGCAAGTCTCTAAAAGAATTGAGTAAAAGCAAGAATTGTGTTATTCTCGAAAAATGTGAATTCATAAAACAAGTAGAGGAAGAAATTTCACTAATTAAGGAAAATATTATTGTTAATAATATTAAATCAGGGAAGTTAAAAAGTACCTGTGATGAAAGGGTTTTCACACTAAAAGGAAACTATTTCATAATTTTCAATAATTGTGCGATCAGAATAAATAATAGACTTCAGTAACAAAGTAAGAATCTTTACCGAAAAATTTGTTACCCAAAAAATGAAAATATTACCTTTGGCAATGCAAAATTAACCTTTGATAAATTTGTACTTAATAAAGAAAATAATATTGAAGAAATAAAAGAATTAAAATATTATAAAACTGCAGCTTATAGTTTAAGTTCTACCATGATTATAATTATATTAATATTAATAACTTTTATATGCTGTAAAAGAAAAAAGAAAATAAATATTAACAATAGGATTCAGGAGAATCCTGAATTAAAGGAGGGAGGAGTTAGATATTCAGTAGATACTAACAAAGATAATTTTTGGCAAGAAATAAATATAAAAAGAAATAAGAAATCATAATCATAATTCATTTTCCCACGACAAACATTTTTGTTGTCATTAAAATACTTCTACGTCGGAGAATTTTGCCTCCTTCGCATTCTGAGTAAAATAGAAAAATCTCAAGTTGCATTAACTGAAACAAGTTGCATCTGAATTATTAAGTCGTGAAAAAATGAATTTGATAACATCACCAAATTTCTGTTAGAACTTTAAGCAGGTAAGAAATTATTAAATGTTTTGTCAGTCACTTAAAATATAAATTTTAGTCCGTTCGGTCACAGTTCGGTTATAATAAAGATTGTTTTTAGGCTTTAAAAAGTTGTGTGTTTTTATTTTATTTAACCAACTATTTTGAACTTTTAAGTCGCGCGGAGGAAAAAAAGAAGATCGGCTTCCTTCTTCTCGAATCACCTTGAGAGTGAACGGAGCAAAAATCAAAGTTTTCTAAAGTTTTAAAACAGATTTAATAAAGTATTAATTTAAGAAGTATTTATAAAGTTCCAATAATAATAATAGAACCAATTATCAGTTGAATATATAAAAAGACTGCACTAAAGAAACAAATTACCAGAAACATAAATTATAAAGAAGACCAAAAAAAGAAAGCACAAGGAATAATCCAGCCAGATCACCTGTTAGAATGGGCGCCAAACGCTATTAATGCCACCCAAAACAATAGGAAGATTCTAAGCAGAGAGCATAAACGCAGTTTTCGTGCTCAATATAACCCAACGCGGGACCAGAAAAAAAGATAATTGAAAACTATACACACTAAATAATAACCAAATTTATTCATTATTTGAACGTTTATTTTACAAATATAATTATTATAAGTTTTTTTGCATGCTCTATTATATTTCTATTTATTACTCAAGATCAATATTTATTTAATTTATTTATTTATAACTAATTCGTGTTACATGAAATATGTGTAAGGTTAGGAAATGTGTAATGGGCCCAAGTAAATAGGTTAGGTAATAAGGTAAGCCTAAAAATGGTTTGTAAATTGTGAAAGGAACGAATAGAAAACGAAGTAAACAAACAAATATAGAGCCATAATTATACAGTAAAAAAAAAGAGGGTGCTTCGAAGAGAAGGAAATGGATTTTTTTTATATACAGGGTGAGAGAAAAGTCCGGCACCGGTTCGATATTTCCTAAACGGTAGGTTTTCGTGAAAAAAGTTTGTAGCAAAAGTTGCTCAGCTTGGAGGGTAGATTCGTTTGAACACAAAACTCACCCCCACCCACTCACCCCCTCGCAGGGGGTGGGGGTAACTCTAAATTTTTAAATAGCAACCCCCATTTTTTTTCACGGATTATGATTCTCCGAAGAAAAATATGAAACTTTCGCTTTAACATTTTTTTTATCCGAAGCTTCCCTGCACCCCCAAAATGAATTTTTGGGGATGGGGAATAGTCCGGCACCGTTTCGATATTTTCTGAACGGTAGGTTTTCGTGAAAAAAGTTTGTAGCAAAGGTTGCTCACCTTGGAGGGTAGAATTGTTTGAACACAAAACTCACCCCCACCCACTCACCCCCTCGCAGGGGGTGGGGGTAACTCTAAATTTGTAAATAGCAACCCCCATTTTTTTTTTCACGGATTAAGATTCACCGAAGAAAAATATGAAACTTTTGCCTTAAAATTTTTTTTATCCGAAGCTTCCCTGCACCCCCAAAACGAATTTTTGGGGGTGGGGAATAGTCCGGCACCGGTTCGATATTTCCTGAACAGTAGGTTTTCGTGAAAAAAGTTTGTAGCAAAAGGTGCTCAGGTTGGAGGGTAGAATCGTTTGAACACAAAACTCACCCCCACCCACTCACCCCCTCGCGGGGGGTGGGGGTAACTCTAAAATTTTAAATAGCCGTTATGAAAATTGAGACCTCCAGTATCCTGTTTTTCAAATCATGAATGTCAGCAGGCTTACTTTCGTAGAATGGATTTTTCAAGACAAGAACGATTTCTCAGAACAACAGGGTCTATCAGTGTAACTCCGCTTAATCAAAATTTCAATACTGTCTCTTTCTGAGAACATATCGTCTCGGTTAAGAATGTAACAAAAAAACAAGAACCTAACAAGAACGAATTCTCGTGGATACTTTTCAATAAACATTTGTAAAAGATCAGAAGGCAAGAGTGCAATTTCAGATCAATAGTTGATGCCTTTAAATTGGAAAAATCTTTTTCAAACTTTGAATACCGGCCTGAAATATCTGGTTTCATTTCCATTGGGATATCACACCTACGTTTTCTTCTAGAATTGTACTTGTAATCTAAGTTTATTTTATTATAACCATGCCTCTCACTGAACGAGAGAGGATTGAAATTTTGATTATCCGGGGCTACGGAGATCGAAAACGCTCTAATCAGGAGACTGCAAACCTATTTAATGAAACACATCCAGAACGTGCCATCCCGATAAACAAATCTACCGTCAAGCGAACAGTTGATCGGTTCGTAGAAACAGGTAAGTCCTTTAAATGGTTTTGCTGATTTGTTAGGTAAATGCTGCTTTTTTGCATTCAATAAACAGGTTCTGTCACAGACAGGCCGAGACTCGGACGTCCGAGAACAGCTACAAATCCTGAAACATCACTGAATGTTCTCCTCAACTTCACCGAAGATTGTCATAAGTCGACACGGAAAGTAGGTCAGGCAATGGGAATTAGCGATTGGTCCGTGCGAAAAATTTTAAAAACTAACAAGTATCATCCATACAAAATTTGCTTGGTACAAGAGTTGACGGACAACGATTTCGATCTGAGAGTCGAGTTTTGCGATGTCATGATGGATCGATATGATCAGAATCCAATGACATTTTTCTGGACCTGTTTTTCGGATGAGGCAAAATTTGAGCTAAATGGAAATATGAATCGACACAACAGCAGGTACTGGTCTAGTATAAATCCACACTGGATGAGAGATTCTCACACACAATACCAGCAAAAAGTTAACGTTTGGGCTGGTATTGTTGCAAATCAGATTGTGGGACCATTCTTCTTTGAAGAGAATCTCACAGCTACGCGATATATGAGAATGCTCCAAGAAGAAATTGTACCTGCAATCCGAAATATCGTTGGAGATCAATTTGAGCTAGTTCAGTTCCAACAAGACGGGGCACCAGGACATTTCGGACTGCAAGTACGTGCGTATCTGCATGAGACATTTCCCGGAAGATGGATTGGTCGGAGAGGAGCGATCGAATGGCCGCCACGATCGCCGGACCTGACACCCCTCGATTTCTTTTATTGGGGTTTCTTGAAAAATCGCGTCTACGAAAGTAAGCCTGCAGACATTCATGATTTGAAAAACAGGATTCTGGTGGTCTCAAATTCCATAACGGCGGAAATGCTAGCACACGTTACAAACAATTTCTACCAACGGCTGGCTCATTGCCAAGCAGTGGAAGGTCAACAGTTTGAGCACCTGCTTACATAAGTGAGAGTGCGTCGAAGGTTTGGAGTCATTAAATACTGAGGGAGCGACGAACCTCGGGGTCCTTCAACGCTTCCACTTTAATAAACGGCCCTTTTCAGGGCCAAAATGATGTGTGAAATCCGACCTGGAACCTCCACGTGGTACACATCGGATAACGCTAATCCAGGAGGTGATGTCTGATCGTCTACTTGTCAGTAACCACACGTCAATACGTCGACAGTATTCATTCGGGAATGCAGGGAAGCTTCGGATAAAAAAATTTTTAGACGAAAGTCTCATATTTTTTTTCGGAGAATCATAATCCGTGAAAAAAAATGGGGGTTGCTATTTAGAATTTTAGAATTACCCCCACCCCCTGCGAGGGGGTGAGTGGGTGGGGCTGAGTTTTGTGATCAAACAATTCTACCCTCCAAGGTGAGCAACCTTTGCTACAAACTTTTTTCACGAAAACCTACCGTTCAGGAAATATCGAAACGGTGCCGGACTATTCCCCATCCCCAAAAATTCATTTTGGGGGTGCAGGGAAGCTTCGGATAAAAAAAATGTTAAGGCGAAAGTTTCATATTTTTCTTCGGAGAATCATAATCCGTGAAAAAAAAATGGGGGTTGCTATTTAAAAATTTAGAGTTACCCCCACCCCCTGCGAGGGGGTGAGTTGGTGGGGGTGAGTTTTGTGTTCAAACGAATCTACCCTCCAAGCTGAGCAACTTTTGCTACAAACTTTTTTTACGAAAACCTACCGTTCAGGAAATATCGAACCGGTGCCGGACTATTCCCCACCCCCAAAAATTCGTTTTGGGGGTGCAGGGAAGCTTCGGATAAAAAAAATTTTAAGGCAAAAGTTTCATATTTTTCTTCGGAGAATCATAATCCGTGAAAAAAAATGGGGGTTGCTATTTAAAAATTTGGAGTTACCCCTACCCCCTGCGAGGGGGTGAGTGGGTGGGGGTGAGTTTTGTGTTCAAACGAATCTACCCTCCAAGCTGAGCAACTTTGCTTCAAACTTTTTTCACGAAAACCTACCGTTTAGGAAATATCGAACCGGTGCCGGACTTTTCTCTCACCCTGTATATAACTTATTTTACAGTAGGCTTCATTAAAAGGGAACTCTATTAGTTTCGCCGCCTTCCATGGCCTTGCGAAAGTTCCGCCCGGGAAAGAACAAAATATGAGGATGTTGAATTCCAGGTAAAATACGCGATAAAATTTGGGGGCTCAACCGGGATCTATTTATAATCTTATACACGCGTAAATAACCTGCAAACTCTATACTGAAATTTTATGTGCCAACTCCCAATTATCATATTCATAATATTCATAATTCTTCCCTTCAAACTAATAAAACAATTAGAGGCATCAATTTTTATTTCAATGTCGACTTTCAATTTCTTTTCAATTCACTCTAGCAAAGCAAGGCAGAATAAATGCTAAAACGGAACCCTTTCACTTGAATAGATGCATAGAATAGGCCAGTGACATTAAATCTTCCACAATATCGACAGTGTTATGCAGGTCCGTAATTTACTTGCGAATAATTAAAAGAGAAAAGGGCAAAATAATAAATAAGTGATTACCTATTACCTAAAGTTAGCATGGTGAACTATAGTGTCGAATTAATTGCGCCAATCACCCCAGATTGCACCGGAGTTTAGTTATTTCGTAGACGTTATAGTTTATATAAACAAGTGCAAGCAATTACGGCATCAGTTAGTGAAGCAAGAGTTAAAATTAAAAGTTTGATTTCTTAAAAGGCGTGAAAATGTAAAAAAAAAAAAAAAAATGAAGAATGGCTGTTGTTGTGACTCGACGTTTTCATATTAAATATTCTTTGTAAGTATTTCACTAATCTTGTGGCAATTCATATCCAATTGCAAGATAACACGTTGAAAGTATTTCATGAAACCTTTTTTGTGATTCTTTTATGATTTTATGATGCAAATAGTGCGTATTTTAGTGCATTTAAATCAGTCTAGCTGTTGAATTGAATTTATGTTCCTAGGATCCATTTGTTTATCGTACTTGTAATACTAAGATTGATATGCGTCGACATAATTAAGCCAGCTATTACTGCATGTAGTGTGACTTCAAATATTCCCTATAATTTAACTAATTTAGTGTTGCTTCATAGTGCCTTGTGATTTAAAATAGATTTTTTAGAGCCATATCTTCGTGATAAGATTTTGTTTTTTAGCGCTTGCGACTTTAGGATTCGTTGCACTCTTTGCGAACTTTAAATATTACTCTCTATATACTAAATTTTCTTTTGTTCCTTTAAATGTATTTTATTTTAAAGTTACTTCGACTAGTTCCAATTGGACCCAACATTTTTGTTGAATTCAATAACATAACGAAGTGGCGATCAAAATTTAAATAAACAATTGTTTTGAATATAGAGCATAATTTAATAATTGGTTATTTATAACAATTTGGTGCGCATTAAAAGTGAAAGTTAATACTTTCCGATTTTGATTTTGCTCGTCAAATGGTGAATGTTTATTATACGTGTGGGATATACATCTACGTTTAGCAACGTGAAGTGCTATGACTTATAAATATAGCTTAACTCGATTTTCAGTAGATATTTGACATTCTGATGTTTATTTAGAAGTTTGGTTTAGTCGAATGTTGTCAGCTTTCACTGTGTTCAATTTCTTTGGTTCTAAAAATCCCTAATAAAAATTTCTGATATTATCTAGTAAATCATATAAAATTTGGCTGTGCGTATGAACTCTTTGGATAATTAGTAACTGGTGACGGATTTATGTACTAAGCCTATCCGGTTTAGTTTTGAAGAGGTTTAAATTGTTGCAATTTACTGTTTTGTTGGTTTTAATTAATATCGAATATTTTTCATAATTAAATCGAATTTCACTGAATTTTTCTTTTTGTAAATTCCTTTTCAACCGCAACTTTCGACTATTAATCTCGAATATAGCTTATAATCTTTGCTCCGACTGTAAAAAATGATTTAGCTACGTCAAATCCTTTTGGTTAATAAATTACACTACCGTCAATTATCTCATCTTTATATCTCTTTGCTTCGTATACCACTATATTATTTAAACCAAAACATGATGGATGCATTGAACACAATGCTAGACCTCGTCTCTAATAGTTTATTCCGCTACGAATTAGAATGTCGAGGGCAGAATGTAAAATACACCACAATGCGTACCAGGAAACTGATGTTATTAAAAATATTAGACGATGAGAACAAATTTGACAAACCCTTCGACGTCAAACCAATATTAAGTCCTGCTGATGATATCGCACAATGCAGCAAAATATTAAATATTTTCGAAGAGAAGTTCGAACTCCAAAAGCATACGTCGTAGAAGCCCTAGATTGTAAAATGGACTTCCTGAAAATAAGGATCGATAGGATCTCACCTACAACTGAGGTGGAAAAGGAAGCTTTAGCTACTTTAAAAACTAAATTCATAGATACTCATATGAAAATCTCCAATATTTCAGTCACGTCTGAAGATTCCGGCGACCCTGCAGTCCATTTTGACATAATGAATGAAGGTAACCAAGGTGCTCTATCCAGTACTATAGGTAACCCTGATAATTCGAACGCGCACAGAACAATAGTCTCGTCAGTGAATGAATTCAAATCCAAAGTTCCGGTTTGGAAATGGAATGTTAAGTTTACAGGCGACGTAAAAGGACAATCTGCTTCCGATTTTGTAAGAAAGGTCTCAGACTTAGCAAAATCCAGAAATATATCTCATCAAGAACTTTTCAATTCTGCCATAGAACTCTTCGATGGAGTAGCGCTTAAATGGTACCAGTCAGTAACCTTATCCGAATCTGCAAAGATTTGGCAATCCTTTTCTGAGAAGCTGATCAGCGATTTCGAAAGTCCGTTGTACGCCGATGACTTAATAGACACTATAAAAGCACGTAAACAGCTCTCCAATGAAAGTGTCATAGTATTCTTTTCCATTATGGAAAGTTTATTTCTCAAGTTAAGCAAACAGCTGGACACCGCGGAAAGAATAAAAATACTTAGGCGAAATATCCTACCCGAATATTCAGGGAGTCAGGTTTTCATTAGTAGAATTAGTGGTAGAGTAACTGGCGTACTTTTAAGCCGAGCTAACTCTACTCTACTTATTTTGGTAGAGTACCAGAAGGTAATAGTGACTAGTTGTTAATAGTACCTATACACTTGAAATATCGAAAATGAAGCCTGGCCATCGTTGTTATATGTGCATCTAAGGTTTTTTATTTTTTGCTTTAGTTCAGCAACACCAAAGAGTTCTTTGCCCATTTCAGCAACTATCGCTTCATACGTAGATGTTCGTTTATTTTTATTTTTATACTCAATCTTTGTTATATTCCACAAACATTCATGTTACCCATATAGTTCTACTAATTTAATAGTTTCGGTCTCAGCCCACTTCATTTTTACACAAATTCTTTAAATATTTCAACGACAACACAGTAAATACTTCAACTTAAACACGCTAAATACTTCAATTAGAATACACTAATTACTTCAATTACAATACACTAATTACTTCAACGAAAATACCGTAAATACTTCAACTAAAAAACGCTAAAACTTTAATGACAGCACACTATGTAAATACTTAAATGTCACGAATTTCTTGTATGCTCGACTATCTCAACACTGTTTTCATTAGCATAGTGGCGGTAGAGTAGAGTGGAAAGCAGTGGTGGGGGACAGAACTAGTAGAGTAACTTTACCACGGTGCTATCCCACTCTACTCTACTGTAACCAAGTACTCTTCTCTACCACTTTCGTTTTCATTAAGCGAGTTCGCTAGATAGTTAGTACTCGCCTAGTATACTCTACCACTAATTCTACTAATGAAAACCCGGCATAAGACAGTCGACGAATTGAAAACAGCCTGCAACACTTTAGAGCACACCTTCAAGGAAAGCAATTAAAGTATATATAAACAAGATAGATCAGACCCAAGAAGTGTCCATGTAATTGAACAACAGTCAGACCAAAAACCAGTATCAAGAGACGACAGATTAGACAGGAACAATGATTGGGATAAAGGAAACAGGAATCGATTTAATAGGAACAATAATAATAACAGACAAGTCCCGTTATTCAAACAGGCCATGGCAAAGAAGAAACCCACGTTTTAATCAAGGTAATTTCAGAAGGAACACTTGGCAAAATAGTAATTATAATAATAATGATAGTCACCAAAGGTATAATGAAAATGATCGGCATAATACAAATTTTCCGGAAAACGAACCTGGAAGAGGTGGTCCCAGAAATGCTCAACCCTCAACAAGCCAATCGAGCTACTAACAATTTATAGTGAAACAACCGATAGCAGACCCTTCGTCAACATAGAAATTTTTAATGTTAAAGTACCTTGCTTAATCGATACAGGCTCAGGATATTCTGTCGCGGGGAGTGAAGGAATAGAATTAGGCTTAGAAGGAGGCTTAGGTAGAACGTCTTTATTGCAACATAGAATTGACACAGGCGACGCGGAACCAATCAAACAGAGGTATCAGTAATACAGAACAAAATGAGCAACGAATTGGAACGCATGTTAAAGTTAGACGTGGTCGAACCGTCAATAAGCCCTTGGTGTTCACCAATTGTCTTAATCAAGAAGAAAAACGGCAAGGATCGACTTTGCTTAGATAGTAGGAAACTAAATAGTGTCACCAAAAAGTGTGCGTACCCCCTTCCATTTGTTTCATCGATTCTAGACAGATTAGGAAAAACAAGATACTTAACTTCTATCGACTTGCAAAGCGCCTCCTGGCAAATACCCCTTTCTGAAGAGTCAAAAGAGAAGACAGCATTCGTCGTACCTGGTCAAGGCCTCTTCCAATTTAAAGTTCTTCCATTTGGTCTGAATAATGCTTGTTGAGCACAACATAAAAGCATTTCAAAATTAATTACTTGAAAACCAACCGAGCTAAGGTATTTTCGAAGTTTAATCAGGATCCAGCAGGCGGCGACATTTGACATTTGCAACTGTGCAAATATAATATTAAAAAAAAATTAATGGTCTTGGATGTGAAGTATCACGTCCGTATTTTAACGTGACAACGTCTATTAAATTGAACGTGACAACGTCTGTTATTACGTTTTGTATTATTTTCTCAATTAATAAATTATATACATATTTCGAAGCAATTTTTTTTTGTGTGCGGGACATTTTCACCCGCGCGTCCTATCTTAAACCGATTTAATAGACGTTGTCACGTCAAAAATCAAGAAGGCGACGTTATGTTTTTTTGGGTATAAAAGGCCAGCCGAAAATATTAAAATTCAGTTAGCAATAACTCTCAAAGTAATTAAGATAGCGACATAAGTTCGAGGTAATGCTCTTTCTGAGAGTCATTTGGAACGAAATGCGCTACCTTGTTTTCTTGTACCTTGTTGTATTTATGTTTTATAGTTATTTTATATTAAATAAAAATTTACTTAAAAATTAATAAGAGATCGTTCTTTTTCAATGAGTTTATAGACAAAAACCCAACCGTACTATTTTTCTATTTTTCATTAGCACGTTACCTGTGCTGGTCACATTTTTTGGTGGTTCCATCCAGGAAATTGTGCGGTCGTTTTTGCCTTTTTGTTCATTTTGTCATTAACGATCTTATTTTATATTCTCAAAGGTTTTTCTTTTTTTTACTCCGGATTTTGAAGAATCTTTTCTACGCTAGGAGTATCATTCAAGTTGTTTCTCACATGCTGTTGGTCTAAACGTTCCGTAGGACGAATTTGATTTTATTTTGTTAGAGCCCCTCTTTTTCTGAACTAGTCATTGAATTTTGCAAATCAAGCCATGGCAAATTTAAATAATTTAATGGTTCAAGAGAGAGTTTTGATAAATAGAATCGAAAGGTTGATTGAGAATGGAAAAAACAGCACATGCCAGAAGGACGAGAGGTTTCTTTGAAACAAAAATTTCAGACTTAAAAAAACTTTGGGAAGACTATATGAAAGTAGATATGCAAATAATGCATCAAATAGCTTCCGAGAGTTCAGAGGAGCCTCATCCCTACGTAGAGGAAGACCATTATGGAAACGCTGAAGTCAAGTATACCGACTACATGAGTGATCTTGTAGAAGGCTTGCGAAACTTCACTTGTGTGGAAATCACTCCTAACAATGAATCAACTCCCGCTATCCATGCAAATGTCGTGCAGCATGAATCATTACCAAGAATTTCAATACCGAAATTCAATGGTGATTTTGACATGTGGCGATCCTCCCACGACTTATTTGTGTCGCTGGTCCACAATAGCCCAAGCCTAAAACCAGTGCAGACGTTGCATCACTTAAAGACGTTATTAATCGGAGATGCGGAACGCATTCTGAGACATGTTCCAATCACCAACGAGGATTATGAACCAGCATAGGTTAAACTAAAGGAAAGATACGAGAACACACGAATATTGGTCAACCATCAATTAAAACGATTAATAAATCAAGCTAAGTAAACGTGGAATCAACCAAGAGTTTAAAGGAATTTATAGAAACTACAGAAGAGTGTCTGCAGCAGCTAAAGAATCTTAAGGTGGATATCACGTCGTGCGATGTGTTACTTATTCATCTTTTGATTCAACGGCTTCCTTTCATAATGCTTAGACATTGGGAGGAGGAACTCGGAACACAAAGGGAACTTCCGAAATTACAACAATTCATGTCTTTTCTGAATACTCGGCTGAAAGTTTTAGAATCAATCGCAGACACAATAACTCCAAGAACTTTAGCAACTAAACCTACGATCGCCAAGGAGAAGGTAGTATCATACCATATAGTGAGGAGAGACAGATGTCCTGCGTGCGAAGGGAAACACTACGTACAAAAGTGTCCTGTGTACAAGCAGATGAGTCCGCAAAGAAGGTTCAACACCATCAAAGCAGCAGGTCGTTGCCTTAATTGTTTTTCAAGCAATCACTCTCATACCGACTGCACAAGCAAATTCAAATGCAAGCAAACACATCATACATCACTACACGACGACAGTCGAAATAAACAGCCTGCCAACAATTCAAGGAAGGTTTCTTCACCATCAAGTGAGGTTCAAGCCTGCCTGCCCATTGACGAAGGCACTAGCCACAGCGCTGACAACACAGTTCAAGCCTTCATTGCAAATCAAAATGTACATGCCCTTCTTTCCACAGCTCTGGTTTCAATAAAGAGTAAGCACGGAGAAAGACATATCCTACGATGTATTGTAGATCCAGGATCACAATCTTCGTTCATCACTCAAGCTGCGTGTAAAAGATTAGGTGCTAGTTGTTAGCCAACATCAATATCAATAACCAGTGTAAACGAGACTACAGCGGCCAATGCAAGGAGTCAAACCACATTACAGTTACAAGGGTGCAATACTGAAACACAGCAAATTAACGAAACTTTTTTGGTTATCCAAAAAATTACGGATCCAATTCCAAACTACAAAATCAACAAAAGAGACCTCGGACACATAGTGGAACTGCCATTAGCCGACTCAACATTTTGGAAACCGGGACGAATAGATGCTTTGCTAGGAGTCAACGCATACTCAAAGATCGTACTAGAAGGCGTAGTAAAGGGAACAAAGTCATCTGTAGTTGCAATCAACACAATGTTTGGTTGGATATTATTAGGACCAACAACAAGTGAACCACAAAAGAATTCAATTGCTTTGACAGTCACAATCGAAGACTTAAGCTTTGAATAGAGAAGATAAGGAACCGAAATAGCGTACATGTACACGGATTTGAGGGAAGCACTTGGGATCAAGAAATTTTCTCTCTAATTCTCCCCCTCCACTTCAACCACAACAACAAGATACATTGACTTTAACCACACCAACAAAATACATTGTCTAACCTGGACAGAGGCGTAGTGAAATTTGTTCAGGTTTTACGAAGGGTCTACTTCAAACATTAAGCCAAGGGAAGCTATGCATTAGTGTTGCCAAAATGCTTCCCCGTGTTTAATAAATTGCACTTCCTCGTCTTCTCTATTCAAAGGACTTAAGCCATCAAATTTCTAAATTTTGGGAAATTGAAGAAGTTTCATCAATTCCTATGCTTACTGTTTAATGTAATCGATACATTAAAAAATTGTAACATTAAAAAAAACTGTAAAATAGTAACTTAAAATAAAATTCCAGATAATATTTAAGAAGAATTAAATTGCAAATCAAAATTGCCACAAGTCATCACGATCACACAACATAGCCAGACGTAATGCGACACCGCGAAGTGATAAGAAAATTCTTGTCTATTTTTATGGTCGATTTTACCATGGGAAAATTCTCCAAAGGTGAACTAAGTTTTGCTGATGGAGAATTTTTCTGACCGGAACATTTTTTCTCGAAATGGAGTGGTTTGTGTGATCGTGATGACGATCATTTTATATATAAGAAAAATTTATGGAAAATAAATTTAGCTCAGTTTTGAATCTAATCGCCAACGGAAGTCTTTTCTTTAGTTTCTTAAAATTGTGCTCACTCTGGTTGTGATCCAAGCATCGCAACCAGATCATCAACAGTCTAGGTCCAAGGTACCTAGGCTGCATCTACTAAGTTAATTAAAACATCGGTTTCCAATAAACTAGCCACCTGGTCACGATACAAGCACCGTGATCAGCCCATCAACAGTCAAGGTACAAGTACCTTGATTGAGCAAAAAGGAGGAAAGGCAAAAGAGCCTTACACTAAACATCTGGTGACCCCGACGTGATCGCCACTAGCGACATGTCTCAGCGAATCACAACAACATCAAGATGTCGTCCCCAGCACCAATGGAACAAATGACGATGTCCCAGCTGGTGAAAGAAATCGATGGATACGCCAAGGAAATCCATCGGATCATCACCAATTACAACAAGGACCCCGCAGATCGCAAAACAACATCCTACTTCACAGAGAGGCTAGGACGTTTAAATTCGACTTGGGCCCTATTCGAGACTATTGATCGGGAAATTCGGTCATTAGAACCACCACCGCTGGATCATCCATACTTCAGCACCAATGTCTACGACAAAACTCTAAGCCTGTACACCCAGTACAGCGATTTGTTCAAGGAAAAGTTTGCTGCATCCCAATGGACTGAAGGCGCAACCAATGCCCCAGGACCAGGAAGGAATATGCCCACCCTACTCGGGCCAAGCTCATCTCTAACTAGCCAGGACAACACAGGTGCCAACGTATCCTATCAAACAAAACCCAGCAAGCATGTGGATCCACCACAACCAAAGGAAGATTCCAAGGAAGTTCCAGAGATTATCAAATTAATCCGCAGACATCGTGCTATGTGTAAAACAGTATACCGCCTCCTAAACAATTTGGAATTAGATGCAAGTGAACCACTCTCTCGGTCTGTCTGCGAGTTAAGAATCAAAAACATTGATCATCATTGGATCCAAATTGAGGAATGCCATAACAACATTATGGGAGTTGACTGATGATCCCACCGTCTGGGGATATAATTTTGAGGACTACGTACAACTTGAAAGCCAGGTACATGAAGCCCAACGCCTTCTGTCAACAAAGGTCGAGGAAATGTCACCGCCGACCGTCGCAACACAAGTACCAACTACTAACTCCCACATGTTACAGTTACCAAAAATTGTTCTGCCCAGGTTTGACGGAGACTACTTAAAGTGGCGCCAATTCCACGATCTTTTCTCACAAATGGTCCATAACCAAAGTTTGAGCAACTGCCAAAAAATGTGGTACTTGAAGACCAACGTAGCTGGCGAAGCCGAGAGATTAATAAGGCACTTCATGCTATCAGATGATACTTACTTGGCAGCGTGGAAGATGCTGCAGGAACGGTATGATAACCCAAGATTGCTAGTATCCGCAATACTCAATAAGCTGCTGAATCAACCTTCCAACACAGCCGACACTCCATCAGCTGCATCTACAAAGGCATTACACGATACAACGTTAGAATGCCTCTTGGGACTAGAAAATTTAGGCGTAAACACTTCAGAATGGGACCCTATTTTGCTAATCATCTTAATGGATGGTATGAGCAGTCACTCACCAATCCCAAGGAGTTGCAGTCCATACAGGAATTTCTCTCGTTTCTCCAAACACGGTTCCAATCTCTCGAAGCCCTTGGCAATAAGGGCCGTACCACGGAACAAATTCACCGAAAACCTCACACAGCAAAGTCATTAACGTCAATAACCAGTCCAGCCACATGCATAGCTTGCAGTAAAGATCATCATCCACTCTTTCGACGCAATACGTTCCTGCAGATGCCACCAACTGCGCGACTGACGCTAGTCCGGAAGCATGGGATCTGTCACAACTGCCTCAAATCAACGCATAGCACTGCAAAATGTACCCTCAGAGGCTGCACCAAGTGTTCGAAAAATCATAATATGCTACTCCATCTAGACACACCAGCCACGCAGAAGAAGTACCAGCCTCCCGCAGTAGAACACCCTGATCAACCAGCAACGATAGCCACATTAACCAATTTGAGTAAAGCCGGCTATGTTTTGTTGGCAACAGCATGGGTCAAGCTCGTAAATGACCAAGGAAAGGAGATTGCAGTTCGAGCCATCCTCGACTCAGGTTCGCAGGTGAACATTATCACTGACAAAGCAGTCAAGAAGTTAGGGATGACACCTTCCAATACGGCCTTGAACATTGAAGTCATTGGAAATAGAATGCAAGAATCCGAAAAAAGAATAAGCACAGTGCTAAAATCGCGTTTGAACGGATTCTCAACTCGACTGGAGGCATTCGTCATGAAGCAAATCGTATCTCCTCAACACAGCCAACCAGTGGACATAACAACATGGTCAGTGCCGAAGAACATCCCATTAGCTGATCCCAACTTTCATCATCCTGGTAAAATTGATCTGCTTCTTGGAGCAGAATTTTACCACGAGGTCATGTCAATCGGACAAATAAAGCTCGACAAAGGCCGGCCCATTCTACAAAATACAGTCTTTGGATGGATCGTGATCGGGAAGATTGGTCAACCTACATCAAATTCAACATTCTCTGGTATTTTCACGGAAGAAGAAGCTAACATTAATCGAGCCATCGAACGCTTTTGGAGAATTGAAGAACATGAAGAACTTAAGAGCAACCAGCTAACCGTAGCAGAAAAGAAATGTGAGGACTATTTCAGTCAGACGGTTGCCAAATCATCCTCAAAGGACATCGCCTTTCGGAGATTCATAGCTTTGGAAAGAAAGCTATCAAGAGATCTCAACTTGCGACTACAATATGTAGAGTTCATGGAGGAGTACCTTAAATTAGGTCACATGGAGGAAATTGACATCAATACAATTTTAACTCCTCATTATTTTCTTCCTCACCACTGCATACTGAAACCAGACAGTAGCACCACCAAGCTTAGAGTTGTCTTCGACGCGTCAGCGAAGACTTCATCTAACATATCACTGAACGACTGTCTACAGACGGGCCCAACCATACAGGATGATCTGTTTACAATTCTCCTCCGATTCCGACTGCCCAGATTTGTATTCACTGCGGACATACAAAAAATGTATAGGCAAGTACTACTGCATGAAGAGGACAGAAGATTTCATCTAATATTATGGCGAGACGATCCCACGAAACCAATCAAGTGCTATCAATTACGGACGGTCACTTACGGAACCTCATCGGCGCCGTATCTAGCGATTAAGTGCCTCCACCAACTAGCAAACGAAGAAAGGACCAAACATCCAATCGGCGCAGAAATTCTTCAAAGAGATTTCTATGTAGATGACGTGATGACAGGTACAAACAGCCTAGCCCTCGCTCAAGAAATGCAATCACAATTAATAGCCATCATGAAAATCGCGGGATTCAACCTACGCAAATGGTGCGCAAATCATCCTCGTCTGTTACAGCAAATCCACCCGTCACATCAAGAAATCCAACTTGACTTCACCGATGAAAAAGACTCGGCCATCAAAACTTTGGGGCTCACATGGTTGCCAAAGACCGATGAGTTCAAGGTAAGAACCAACTGTACCATCGAGCGCAAGATCACAAAAAGAACAATTGTATCAGATATTGCACGACTTTTCGATCCACTGGGGATCCTAGCTCCCGTCGTGATTACAGCCAAGATGTTCCTGCAACAGCTTTGGGAACTACGACTTGATTGGGACGCCTCCATTCCAATGAATTTACACGCAGGTTGGATGGACTTTCGCAACGGCCTATCATCGCTAGAGAACATACAATTCCCAAGACATGTATTCTCTCATCAAATACCAAGCTGCACCCAATTTCATGCGTTTGCCGATGCATCAGAGAAGGCCTACGGCGCAGCTATATACATACGTTCCGTCACCAAAGATGGCAGAATAATCGTTCGACTCCTTGGTGCCAAGTCAAAGGTGGCTCCCACAAAAAAGGTGACACTTCCAAGATTGGAGCTATGTGCAGCAAAACTAGCAGCAGAGCTTGTTCACAGAGTTAAGGAAGGATTAAAATTAACCAGTACCATCACATATCTGTGGACCGATTCTGAGATAGTGTTGGCTTGGATAAATTCTACTTCAAGCTCATTCCAAACATTTGTCGCTAACCGAATAGCAGCAATACAAGGAATATCCAACCCGCAACAATGGAGGCACGTGCGGTCCAAAGAAAACCCTGCCGACATTATATCCAGGGAAATGTCTCCAGAAAAACTCAAGTCGTGCAATCTCTGGTTTTATGGACCCCCGTTCTTGCATGGCGACGAGTCAATTTGGCCACCACGATATATAAAGAGCCTTCAATGCGATGAAGAAAGGAAGCGATCAGCATTAACCGCGGTCCACACAGCCCGGGAGGACTTCGTGAGTGAAATTCACCACCAGAATTCATTTCGAAGGTTGCAGCGCGTCGTCGCATACATTTTAAGATTCGTGGAAAGAACTAGACGCAAAAATCGCCAAGAAGTAAGAGGCGCATCATTTACAGCGATGGAGTTGGACGAGGCCCTCTTTCTAATCATCAGAAAAATGCAGGAAGGGGAGTTTCAAGAAGACATCCGCCATATATCCCGATACAAGGAGAGTAGCAAGAGAAGCTCATTGTCTAGCACCATTCCTAGATGAAAGAGGTATCCTCAGGGTAGGAGGTCGGTTGGAGAATGCAGACATCTCGTATGACTCAAAACATCCAATGCTGCTGCCGTATAGCCATGAGCTCACGAAGCTACTGATTACTGACATACATAAGGAAAACTTTCATGTTGGACCTCAAGGGCTCTTATCAATACTAAGACAACGCTTCTGGCCCGGGAAAGGAAAAACTTTAGCGCGCTCAGTAGTACAGCGGTGCGTAGCATGCGCCAAGGCCAAACCAAAATTTTTAACGCAAATGATGTCCGACCTACCACGCTATAGGGTCCAGCCTGCACGACCGTTTATCAATGCCGGAGTGGACTTCTGTGGACCCATGTGGATACACCATAGGATAAGAGGAAAGAGCTCACAAGGGTTATGTGGCAGTGTTCTGCTGCTTTACTACCAAGGCAGTACATCTCGAAGTAGTAAGCGATCTCTCCACAGAGGCATTCATGGGAGCACTGAAACGATTTATAAGTCGGCGAGGGCATTGTCGAAACCTTCATTGTGACAACGCGACCAATTTCGTGGGTGCACGAAACCAACTAGCAGAGTTAAACCAAGCCATCTACTCGAATGAAAGCCAACAAAAAATTACGTCTGCATGCAGTCATCAAGGCCTAGACTTCCATTTCATCCCTCCACGAGCCCCGCATTTCGGCGGTCTTTGGGAAGCCGCCGTAAAATCAGCTAAAAATCTGCTACGGAAGATGGTGTCGGGATCGTCGTTAACATATGAAGAAGTAGAAACTGTAATGGTAGAAATCGAGGCAGTTCTCAACTCTCGGCCATTAACTCCGATGTCCAGCGATCCAAATGATCTGGCGGCTTTAACTCCTGGTCATTTTCTGATAGGGGAACCTTTGCGAGCACAAGTATACTCTCAAGCAAAACCACTGAAGACCAGCTTGCTGTCACGATGGAAACTAGTATCCAGCCTTAAACAAGAGTTCTGGACACGTTGGTCCAGGGACTACTTACATGAACTTCAGCAAAGATACAAGTGGAAGCACCGATCCCCAAACGTAGAACTAGGGTCCATAGTAATCCTGATGGAAGACAACACTCCAGTGATGCACTGGCCCTTAGGACGCGTAATTGAGATCCACAAGGGCAACGACGGATGCGTGAGGGTAGTAGATGTACGGACAGCTTCTGGAATTCTAAGAAGACCAATTCATAAGCTCGCTCCACTACCTTGCGACGAGCAAACAACCAACGAGGAAGAGACGAGCGGAGATACCTTCTCAGATCAGCATCCAGAAGGACCGAGAACCAATATCGCGACGGTCTCAAATGTACCAGCTGAAGTGTCACCCTCAACAAGTGGGGCACACGAACAAAAACAAAAAAGGGCGCGGAGATCTATGGCTTCATCGTTGGTCTCATTATTACTCGTCTGTCTACTAGTACCAGCTATCAAGGCAAACTCCATTAAGGTCATTAGTTTCAAACCAGAATTAGGCATACAATTTGAAGGACTAGGGACAACAGAATTAACCACTACGGAATGGAACCTCGTGGTATACTATGATCTCCAGCCCTACTGGATGGAATTTTCAGCACTGAAGAACGGAACAAACGGACTCCAACATCTTTGCAATCAACTTAGTCAAAAACTCACCTGCCAAGCAATTGTTAGTCATTTTCATCACTTCGTAAAACAAATTGCCGAAGAAAACGAACTATTATCACCGCAACCCTCCACGAGTAGAAAAAGAAGAGGAGCCGTTAACATAATTGGCAACATCGCCAATGCACTTTTCGGCGTACTCGACAGTCAATACGCAGAAGAAATGTCCTACACCATCGATGCCATCAAGGATAATGAAGAGTATTTACTAGCGGTATTCAGAAACCAAACGTCAATAGTCGATTCAACGTTGAACATTATCCGCTAAAATCAAAAGGAATTTCACCAATTCGACAAGCGATTATCCGAGTTAATCCATCAAGTAAACGGAACTGATCGCCTCAACAGACTGCATCGGCGATTCATTTCGCTAGCTCTTCAGATGTCACTAATAACCTCTCAGGACTCAAGCTGCAATATTTGAGGTCGCCGTAGATGCTCACCACGGTCGTATAAATCCGCTACTACTGACACCTGAGCAGGTGAAACAACAAGTAGCGATAATAAGAAATAACATGCCGGTAGGAGTAAAGTTGCCTGTCGCAGAAGGAAACCTTCTCGGATTATACAGCTTAATGACAGCACAAGGATATGTGACTAAGGATCATATACTGTTCAAGATACAGATGCCTCTAACAAATTCAGCAAGGTTCGACTTGTTCCAGATTATTCCTATTCTAGTGCGAGTAAACAACTCACTAGCAGCGATTCAACCATATTCTACTTTTTTGGCCATCTCTCCACATCGTGATCAATACTATCCCTTGACTAGTTATGATCTAAGCTCTTGCAAGATAATTCAGGAGACACTGCACGTATGTAAACAATTAGGTCCAATATATCATCGTAAAGCCAATATAAGCAGATGCGAAGTGGAATTTTTGAATAATGCACCAAGTTTCGAAGGGTGCCGTTTAAAGAAGCTAGAGTTACAATCTATCTGGATACCGCTGCCGCATACCAACCAATGGATCTATGCCTTCAACCCCCGAAACACAATCAATGTGGTTTGCGACAACGAGGCCTTCTCAGCAACACTACAAGATTCGGCAATGATTAATATCGCGCCAAATTGCGTTATTAAAGATGGTCACACTACCATCCAAGGCCATCGGATCTACTCCAACAAAATGAGAACCTCATACACCATGCTGGGTCTTGTAGCAAATGAAACCGCAATAGAAGAAGCCATCCTTAAGGAAAACCGGCATTACCACGCCCAGGAAAAAACACTAGACGAACTTCAACAAAGGGTACATGAAATAAATCGTGCCAGCTTACCAAACAATAATCAAGGACATGCCATCAGTCACAAGGTCATAAGATACCTTGCGCTACTTCTTGCAGTCATCATCATAGCAGTTGGAGCTGGAAGATTCGGTATTCGCAAGATTACTAATCGTAAAATCATGTCAAAACCGTGCCCACGGCCAAGGAGCAGAACAATCAGCACCACTGAAGTTTGAGACGTATTGGACCCGTGCGTCCAACGTGGGGGAAGATGTTTAATGTAATCGATACATTAAAAAATTGTAACATTAAAAAAAAAACTGTAAAATAGTAACATAAAATAAAATTCAGATAATATTTAAGAAGAATTAAATTGCAAATCAAAATTGCCACAAGTCATCACGATCACACAACATAGCCAGACGTAATGCGACACCGCGAAGTGATAAGAAAATTCTTGTCTATTTTTATGGTCGATTTTACCATGGGAAAATTCTCCAAAGGTGAACTAAGTTTTGCTGATGGAGAATTTTTCTGACCGGAACATTTTTTCTCGAAATGGAGTGGTTTGTGTGATCGTGATGACGATCATTTTATATATAAGAAAAATTTATGGAAAATAAATTTAGTTCAGTTTTGAATCTAATCGCCAACGGAAGTCTTTTCTTTAGTTTCTTAAAATTGTGCTCACTCTGGTTGTGATCCAAGCATCGCAACCAGATCATCAACAGTCTAGGTCCAAGGTACCTAGGCTGCATCTACCAAGTTAATTAAAACATCGGTTTCCAATAAACCAGCCACCTGGTCACGATACAAGCATCGTGATCAGCCCATCAACAGTCAAGGTCCAAGTACCTTAATTGAGCAAAAAGGAGGAAAGGCAAAAGAGCCTTACACTAAACACTTACCAAGGAAGAGGAACAGTGCGAAGGATGTTTTCAAGCCTCTCATAAGCGCCTTAGCAACGGCCAGTATGAAGTGAAACTACCCTTTGTCAACAACCAATCGCCAATATTAGGAGAATCTAAACCACAAGCGTTAAAACGATTCAATGCCTTAATGAGAAAATTTCAAAAATTTCCAGATCTAGCCAAGGATTATGCAAAGTGCCTAAATGAGTACTTGGACTTAAACCAAATGCAAATGGTGGAGTCAGGAGATACCGAAACATCACATTATTACATCCCTCACCATGCGGTTTTTAAGGACAGCACCACTACCAAATTGCGAGTCGTCTTCGATGCCTCATGCAAAACAACCAACGGCAAATCTTTGAACGACTTTCTGTTAAAGGGACCTACTATACAACACAAGCTATTTTCAATATTACTCAATTGGCGTAAACATAAAATCGCTATAACAGGAGATATTGAAAAAATGTATAGGATGATTTGGATGCATCCGGATCATCAGAATTTCCAACGGATAATATGGAAACATCCAACTGAACCAAGGCTACAGGAGTACCAACTGAAAACCGTGACATTCGGTACAACCACGGCGCCGTTCTTAGCAATCAGAACATTGCATCAGTTAGCAGAAGATGAGAGAGAAAGATGGCCAGTAGCTTCCAAAGCCACCTTAAAAAACTTCTACGTCGACGATCTGCTAGCAGGCGCCAATGATGTGGCTGATGCAAAGAAACTACAAAGGGAATTAATTGAAATGTTGAAATTCGGCGGATTCAACCTTCGAAAATGGGCAAGCAATAGTCCAGACCTGTTGTCCCACTTACCCAAGGAATATCTCCAATCAAAGGACAGCTTATTATTTAGAGACGAAGATCATATCAAAACATTAGGTATTCGATGGCATCCTGCGACAGACAATTTAACGTTCCAACTTACAGAAAAATTACAGAGTAAGGCTTCAATTAAACGGACCATCCTGTCTGAAATTGCATCTCTCTACGATCCACTAGGATGATTGTCACCAGTAATAATAGTGGCAAAGATACTAATTCAGGAACTGTGGATCACAGGTTGTTCATGGGATGCTCTAGTCTCTGGTCCTATCGCCAAAAAATGGGAAAGTTTCAAAGAAGATCTAATAAATTTAAATCAAATAAGGATTCCCAGGCGGACTCAGTATGTGCCCAGTGCTAACATTCAATTGCACGGTTTTTGCGATGCCTCTAATAAAGCATATGCAGCAGTTTTGTATCGACGTGTTAATTTTAACAATAAAATTTCATGCACATTGTTAACGTCGAAGACCAAAGTGGCTCCTTAAAAGCCAACAACCATTCCACGGTTGGAACTAAATGGGGCAGTAATTCTAGCACGACTCATAAAAACAGTCAACAGCGATATGGAATTCAAAGATGTTCCAATTTATGCCTGGACGGATTCAACCATAGTCTTACAGTGGATCAAAGAACACCCATCACGTTGGAAGACTTATGTTGCTAATAGAGTTGTTGAAACACAGGAGATCATCAAATACGACAATTGGAGTCATATTTTTACCAATCAAAATCCAGCAGATATTGCATCAAGAGGAACTACAGTATCAAATCTTCAGTCGAATGAAATGTGGTGGAAAGGTCCTGAATGGTTAAGTCGTCCCGAAAGCACTTGGCCAATATGGCAGAAAACAGCAGATCGAATTGACCTAGAAGCTAAGAAACCAGCAAGTCAATCTTTCAATATCATTGTTAAGGATGATATATTATTGAAGTATTCATCATTCACACAGCTCATTCGAATACTTGCCAAAATTCTCCGTTTTATTCAAAATTGTCGGAGATCATCGGGAACCCTTCCCGACTTTAGTTACTTAAAGCAAGCTGAAAACAGGGTCTTTCGTCTAGTTCAACAAAGTAGTTTCAAAGAAGAATACAATAAATTGTTCAATAAAACTCCAGTTCACAACAAAAGCAAGCTTTTACAACTCAGCCCTTTCATCGACGGTGAAGGGATAATCAGAGTCGGGGGTCGTTTTCAAAGGTCCAATATAACCTTCAACAAGAAGCATCCGATTATATTACCAAAGGATCATCATATAACACGCCTTATAATTGATAAAATTCATATGGAAACAATGCATGGAGGATTATCATTAGTATTGGCCACTAGCCGTAATAAGTATTGGATATTAGATGCACGGCGTACCATTACTAGTCAAATTCACAAATGCGTTATTTGTGCACGCTATCGAAAGGAAACGATCACACAGTTAATGGGTAATTTACCTGATGAGCGGATACGGATAAGCAAGCCTTTCAGTCGGGTAGGAATTGATTATGCAGGACCGATCATCATAAAGACATCTCACTGTCGCAAAGCAAAACAGTTGAAGGCATATTTTTGTATTTTTATTTGCATGGTGACAAAGGCAGTTCATCTTGAAACAGTATCATCACTATCCTCAAAAGCCTTTCTCGCAGCCCTAAAAAGATTTGTTTCACGAAGAGGTCTGTGTACCGACATTTTTTCGGATTGTGGAACAAACTTCAGTGGAGGTAAAAGGATATTAGATAAAGACTTACAAGAAGCGATTTCGAAATCAACACCAATAGCGGCACAATATTTGGCATCTAAATCGATACTATGGCACTTCAATCCACCTGCGGCACCTCACTTTGGCGGGCTTTGGGAGGCTGGAGTGAAATCAATAAAGAATCATTTACGAAAATGTTTAGGGAATGTCATATGTACATTTGAAGAGTTGTCAACAATTTTAGCACAAATCGAATGTTGCTTAAATTCACGTCCACTTTCGTATGTCAATAATGATCCCAATGATATGTTGATCTTAACGCCGAGACATTTTTTAATTGGAGATGCATTAAATGCTGTACCAGAACCAGATTATACTGACGAGAAAATACCACCTTTACAAAGATGGCGACACTTGCAACAACGAGTCAGGCATTTCTGGAAAAGATGGTCAAGAGACTATCTCCACCAATTACAACATCGACCCAAATGGTTAAAACCTCGAAGGAATCTACAGATTGGAGATATTTTTTTTTTTTTATGTGAAAGACTAGAGTCTCAGGAAAAGCCCTTTATACTGTTGACAATCTATTTTCTTCGTTATTAAAAAAAGACGGGAAGTGCCATGGCTTCACAATGGAACAGTAGACATGAATATGTATTATCCCTGGAGTCTATTTGTTTCTTGTTCTTATTGGAAATCACCTTCTTGTTCTTATTGGAAAGAACCCCTGGAGGGGTCGAAAGGAATGCACACAACAATATCTGTCTCGCTTCAATACATACACTTCAACCACCTTATCCTTTTTCCACAATGTAACAGAATACAAACATTCGTTCAAAATAAAAAAAATGCGCTTTTGCAAAAATTCTAAACGCACCGCCACCGCACCACACTCAATCCGCAAACTGCGTAGTAAGAAAATTCCCTGATATCGACTTTGATTCCGCCCCGCTTCGAAAACACAAAAATATCCTGCGACGGACGACTCAAGCACACCTTTTCTAATGGGGCCCATCCACAGGCCAACTAGTTGTCCAAACTGAGTTGTGTTGTCACTGAATCGCATCGTGTGTGGGGCAGTTGGCAAACTGATTTGAGAGTTGGGGTTTAAGTTGGGATAAATCAAAATCTTTTAATTTTATGGGGGCGGGGCCTAGAGTTTGGGCAACTAGTTGCACTGTGTGTATTGCAGTTTGGCAGACTACTTGGATGAATTAAGCCTGGATTCGAAGAATATATTTTTTTTGCAAGTTTATTTTGCATTATTTTTAATTTAAATTATGAAAGTTCACATAATATTAAATTATTTTCATAATTTATACTTTTAGAATTTAATTTATATTTTAAAAAATATAAATATTCATATTAATAATTAAAAAAAAATTATAATTAATCTAAAAAATCATCTTTCTCCAATTTTTATTATTATAAAACTTAGTCGCGGGTTTTCTACAATTTCATTTAACATTCAAATTGCCTATAAAATATCGAATTAACAGTTGAAATATCAACTCAGTTGAAGCGTTTGTGGCAAAACAACAACTTTTTACACAACTCAGTTTGGGCAACTAGTTGGCCCGTGGATGGGCCCCATAAGCTGTTTAAAAAATCTCACACAAAGTAAAAAATCCTCGACACTTTTTCTCACTCTTGGAACAAGAACTCGCAGCGATTGAACAAAAAAAAGTCCACCCAATGACGACGAAAGAATAAACAAAGCAAAACAAAAACAAAATGAGTCAAGGAATGTGACGACTTCCGTTTAGCACATTCTTTTGAATAGACTCCAGGGATAAGACATATTCATGTCAAAACCGAGAACTCACCTCCAACGTGTTGGCCACTTGGAAGAATTGAACAGGTGTATCCAGGCCAAGACGGACTAATCAGAGTAGTTCAAGTAAGGACTCAAAACACTTCCTTTAAGAGACCAGTCTCCAAGCTAACTAGACTTCCAATCATTTCATTAACTACCGAAACAATAATAAGATGTAGGATAGCTGTTTTCATGTTTGTGTTATCTATGTTCTTGAGTCTTGATCTTTACTGTATTTCGGATAAGTATCTTCATGCCTGTGTTACTTATGTTTTTGTGTTACTTTTTAAAAATCAAAACAAACTTATTAATAGTCTCCATTCCAGATGGAATATTATGGAGAAGATGGAGTAGTTACTCTCTTAGAGGATATCTATTTTTCACCTGTATCGAGTCCAATATTGGAAAACGAAATGAATAATGAAGTTGGTCCCGAGGTTCCACCACTTTCACCTGTAAGGAAAATCAGTAAAGATCGTCGTGTCAGATACGAACAATTGAAGGACACAACCCATACAAGGCCACGTTTAACCCAACCGGCCACAATTAACGGATCAAAGCTAACTGATCTCAAACGCCTGCGCCCAACCACGTGTATAAAGGAATTTGAAATGAGGATTGAAAATAGTTTCCAGATCTTCATCACCAGGGAAGGAACGGAAATTTATTTACCGAAAGAAGTCCTGAAAAGAATTAATTTTGAGGAAATCAAGAAGCGGAAAAAAATGAGAAAACAATTAATTTACCAGACCGTTATCAAGTGCGAGTACGAGTAAGAGCTGATGAGACGATTTTATTTTCAAATTATCACAAAAGAGGAGTTGTAAAACGTTTACGTGCAAAGGATAAGTAATGTGTTGAACGGGGGGCAAAACCGAACCGTCACCTCCTCGTGGTGCCCCCTGGATAACCAACTAACGACGGTAGTAGGGAGCAGACCCTTAAAAGCCTACCAAGCCAAGATGTAAATGTCATCGTGTCGAGGGCTGCGTGGCAGTGGGTAGTGGTGCACTGTCTCTAACGATCTCCTCTGGGCACCGGGCGCACCCAGTTGTATATAGCTTTATCCTAATAAGGAGGCTCTGTTAGGATGGACCTTCCCTTTCCTGCCGTACTCGTGGGACTCTTTATGGACCAACAAATTTTAAAAAAACCAGACGAAGAAAGAGGTTGTGAGTCTGATGCAATAAGTATCAGCTCAGAGCTGGAGAGGGAACTCCTTGGAGGTACCTCGTCTAGCACAGAAGCTTCGGCTTCTCAATCAACAACACTGGCCCGGCAGCTGGTGACAATGTTGTTGAAGAAATAACGGCCAAGGTTGTCGGTATGACCGTGCAACCTAGCAAGAAAAAATCCGGTGCTGCCAAGAGGAAGAGGGCCAAGGCAAGGAAGGCTGCAGAGGAATTGGGGAGCTCCACGGAGCACACCCGAGTCCCACATGCGGAACTTCCTTCCCAACAAAATCAAGGCAGGACAGCGGTCAGGACGGGGGGCTCCAAGGAGCAGACCTGGACGACCGCTGGACTGCCAGAAGTTTCTGGACCCGAGAAATTGGTAGCACAAACTCCTACAACTTCTAGGGGGCTATGTCCTATGCTGGACCCCACTGACGCACTGCCAAAACGGCAGCGGTCTGAGGATTCTCCGGCTGGGCAGGGACCCCAAAAGAAGAAAAAAAAGGGGAGTCGCAAGGACCCTCATATCGGGATAAGCTAGCTGGGATCACCATGGCAGTGGTCCTGGACAACTATCCCGAGGGCAAATTGACAGAGGAACAATCATCCTCCGTCTGCGATGCCATCCTGTGTGAGGTAGACAAAAGTCGTAAAGGCGATTGTCCGCCTCAGTTTTTGGGTGCAAGGGCGGCAGGGGGTCTTATCAAGATCACCTGTGCCAACGAACCCACCAGCCAATGGTTGACAAATGCTGTCACCAGGCTTCAGTTGTGGGAAGGGGCCAACCTCAGAGTAATTGAGGAAAAGGACCTTCCCAAATATAAGCGAATCACGTTCTGGGTTCCTAACGATGTTAGTGAACCGGAGCAGGTGCTCTGCAGGCTGGAATTACAGAACCAGCCAATTGAGGTGAACTCTTGGCAAGTGATGGGCAGGAAGGTGGACCAGAACGGTCAAACTCTTGCCCTTAGCATTGACGAGAGGGCGCTCACGCAGCTGAAAGAGCAGGGCATGTCCCTATTCTACGGCTTCGGACGAATTAGAGTCAAGGAGATTGGCTCAAAAAAGGAGACTCCTGCTGGCTCACAGCAGCGGGAACAGCCTCAGGATGCGGGTGGTAGAGTGCAACCTGCAACACAGTAGGGCTGCCTCGGCAGTCCTTTGCAGGGTGCTGGCCACCCAAGCTATCGACGTGGCTCTTGTACAGGAGCCATGGGTAAATAACGGTGCTATACAGGGCTTGCGGGCAACCGGCTACAGCATTGCATGCAGTGATGTGGACGGCGACCCTCGGACCTGTGTAGTTTACAATAAAAACACCAGCTGCTTTCCTCTCACAGATAAATCGTCGAGAGACCTGGCAGTGGTGATGATACAGATTAACAGGGGGGGCAGCAAGAGCATGATTACCTTATGTTCGGCATACCTCCCCTATGACTCCAGAGACCCACCACCGTCCAAAGAACTTAAGGATATCGTGGGTCACTCTAACAGGAGCGGTCTGCAGATCATCATAGGATGTGATGCGAACGCCCATCATGATGCCTGGGGTAGCAGTGGAGTAAACAAAAGGGGCGAATACCTTTTTGATTACCTCTTAACTACTAACCTGGACATATTAAATCGCGGCACGGATCCTACCTTTGACAACGGTAGGAGACGTGAGGTTATAGACATCACGCTAGCTACTCAACAAGTTGCCACTTACGTGAGTGACTGGCGGGTCTCAGATGAGCCATCGTGCTCAGACCACAGACACATTTACTTTATGGTGGGTGAGTCTTTGGAAAATGTGAGTACATACAGGAATCCTAGATATACGAACTGGACAGACTTTCGGGCCGAACTCAGTAGCATATTCAAGGGTTCCATGCACTCAATCAAATCTACGATGGATGTAGAACTATCCGCGGACTTCTTTACGGAGGCGGTTACTGCTGCTTACAGCAATAACTGCCCTGTTCTGATGAGGACGCGTAATAGGAAAACTCCATGGTGGAATAACGAGCTCTCCAAGTTAAGATCCGCTACGAGGAAACTGTTCAACGCAGCTAGGAAGAGCGGCAACTGTGAGAGTTATAAAAGCTCGCTAACCAGCTTTAACAGGGCAATCAGACGAGCAAAAAGAAATAGCTGGAGGAATTTTTGCAAGAGTGTCGAAGACATTCGAGACTCAGCAAAAATCTATAAAGCTTTATCAAAGGGCTTGTCGGTAGATCTTGGATCCATCAGGAGAACCGATGGCTCTTTCACACAGTCTAGGGAAGAAACCTTGATAACATTGCTCCAGGCACATTTCCCAGGCACAACCATTTATTCAAAAGAGAACATAACTTCTGCTGGGCAGCGTATAGGCCAACTTTTTAAAGTGCCCAAAGCCGCCTGGACAGAAGCAAATACCTTGTTCAACCATGAAGCTATCAGGGAGGCGATTATATCGTTCAAACCATTCAAGTCCCCTGGAGCAGACGGAATCTATCCCATTCTGCTACAGGAGGGCTGCGACCTAGTCACTCCCTTATTATGCAAATTATTTAGGGCTTCCTTCGCACACGGCTACATCCCATCCGCCTGGAGGAACGTCAACATAACATTTATACCTAAGCCAGGGCGTTCGGATTACACCCTGACTAAATCTTTCAGGCCGATAAGTCTCTCGTCTTTTGCCTTGAAGACAATGGAGAAAATTGTCGACCGGGCGATAAGGGAAACTTATCTTCAAAGCCAACCACTAAGCTCCTATCAGCATGCGTACCAGGCGGGCAAGTCTACTGAGACAGCACTGCACAATCTGGTGCTCAGGCTTGAACAGGCAGCTCTAAACAAAGGAGTTGCGCTGACGGCCTTCCTCGATATCGAGGGAGCCTTTGACAACACATCCTTTGATACTATAGCTAGGGCTCTAAGTAGACACAGTCTAAGTAGCACTTTCTGCAACTGGATTGACTCTATGCTGAGAACTCGCAAACTAATTGTTTCTCATGTTGAGGGGTCTCTGGAGGGCACTATAGCAAGAGGCTGCCCGCAGGGAGGAGTTTTATCTCCACTTCTCTGGTGCCTTGTTGTAGATGAACTCCTCGAGCTGCTCAACGGTCGGAACATTTTCGCCCAAGGTTACGCTGACGATCTGGTCTCTAGCTGGTGCGAGAGCGTAGGTCTAAAAGTCAATCCCGACAAAACGATCCTAGTTCCTTTCACCAGGAAACGATCACTACCGGGAATTTGGGAACCTACATTCGCGGGCAGAACTATAGGCTTTTCTCAACAAGCCAAATATTTAGGATTGACGCTAGATGCCAAACTCAATTGGAAACAGCATATGGACACTATGATGTGTAGAACGCGCAGATCCCTGTGGGCTTGCCGCAGAGCTTGTGGTTCCACCTGGGGTTTGCAACCGAAAACCATGTACTGGATATACACCACCATCATAAGACCCATGGTAACTTATGGAGCTTTAGTTTGGTGGCACAGAACGAAGGGTTCCATAACCTTTTTAAGCAAAATTCAAAGAATGGCTTGCCTCTCCATCACTGGGGCCATCCGCACTTCCCCAACGGCAGCGCTGGAGACTTTCCTCAATTTGGTACCCCTCCACCTTGAGGTAGAGAAATCCGCCATAAACGCGGCGCTGCGGCTGAAAGCGAATGGTTACTTGGGCGCTGGTCTTGGGCGCGGACATTCTATAATAATCAACATCATAGAAGAGATTCCGGAAGCGGAGATGCTATCGGACGGCATGCCCTATAAATTCTCAAAATTTAAACAACCTTCTGTACATATACAGGAAAGGCTTACCTGGACTTTTCCTAAAGTTTTGCCGGGCGGGCTAGTATGGTACACGGATGGCTCTAAAACGGAGACAGGTGTAGGCGCAGGAATCTGGAGTGAAAGTCCCAGATTCAGCAAGGCTATAAGTCTAGGCACTCTGGCAACTGTCTTTCAAGCAGAGGTGTACGCTATTCTGGCATGCACTCATGAGAACTTAAGAAGGGCCTACCAAAATAAACGGATTTTTATCTTCTCTGATAGCCAAGCGGCAATTAGAGCGATAAGGTCCCGTAGGACCAAGTCGAAATTAGTTTGGGACTGCCAACGTGCTCCTCATGAGTTGGGCGTTCTCAATCAAATCACACTTGTCTGGGTCCCAGGTCACCGGGGCTTCGAAGGCAATGAAAGTGCGGATGCCCTGGCTAAACAGGGATCTGATTTAGAACTCATTGGTCCAGAGCCGGCTATTGGGGCACCGTCCAGCTTGCTGCAAAGGGCCCTGGCCGATCGGACCTTGATGAAACATATTGAACGCTGGAGGTCCGCGCCTGGACTGGCCAACTCTAAGCGGTTCCTTCCAGGGCCGTCCCCTAAGACGGCCAAGGCATTATTACGGCGCAGCAGGAGTGATGTTAGGACACTTGTTGGTCTAATTACCGGACACTGTGCCCTAAATTACCACTTATGGAAGATAGGAAGGGCAGAGGACCCTACATGTAGGCTTTGCCTAGAAGAGGATGAGTCTGCCCTCCATGTTCTCTGTGAGTGCCCTGCAATAGCGAGGAGCAGGGTCTCTTTGTTCGGGAAGTCCCTGCTCGAACACTCAAGTCTAAGCGACAAACCACTAGGCAGACTGCTGAACTTGTTCAGGCGGTCTGGCCTACAAATATGAGGTGTAGGGGTTGTAGTACAATAGGCCAACTAAATGGCCGCAGTACCTTTGGACCTAATACCTCACACAGGAAAACAAAAAAAAATGTGTTGAACAAAGATGTTCAACGGCGGGGAGTATGTTGAGAACAACATAAAAGCATTTCAAAATTAATAAAAGTATTTCAAAATTAATTAGTTGAAAACCAACCGAGCTAAGGTATTTTCGAAGT
This sequence comes from Thereva unica, assembly GCA_949987705.1. Classification (NCBI taxonomy): domain Eukaryota; kingdom Metazoa; phylum Arthropoda; class Insecta; order Diptera; family Therevidae; genus Thereva; species Thereva unica. Next base: position 132,602,325 of record OX465281.1, read on the forward strand.
TTAATCAGGATCCAGCAAGCGGCGACATTTGACATTTGCAACTGTGCAAATATAATATTAAAAAAATCAAGAAGGCGACGTTATGTTTTTTTGGGTATAAAAGGCCAGCCGAAAATATTAAAATTCAGTTAGCAATAACTCTCAAAGCAATTAAGATAGCGACATAAGTTCGAGGTAATGCTCTTTCTGAGAGTCATTTGGAACGAAATGCGCTACCTTGTTTTCTTGTACCTTGTTGTATTTATGTTTTAAAGTTATTTTATATTAAATAAAAATTTACTTAAAAATTAATAAGAGATCGTTCTTTTTCAATGAGTTTATAGGCAAAACCCAACCGTACTATTTTTCTATTTTTCATTAGCACGTTACCTGTGCTGCTCACAATGCTGCTCAGACAATGCAAAAGTTGATGGATGGCCTCTTCTTCCATGCAGCTGACAACGGAATATTTATCTATTTAGATGATATTATTATTACGTCAGAGACATTTGAAGAGCATCTTCAAGCTTTAGAATATGTTCATAGCCGACTCAACTCAGCGAACTTGAGCATAAACGTAGAAAAAAGCAAGTTCTGCCGTTCCTCGCTTCAATATCTCGGATTTTTACTAGACAAGCACGGCTTACGAACAGACCCTGAAAAGGTAGATACTATTTTGAATTTTCCACGACCCAATACATACAAATAATTGAAACGGTTCCTCGGTTTATGTTCTTGGTATAGAAGATTCGTGAGAAATTACGCAATTATCGCAGCACCTTTGCATGATCTCACTAAGGGTACAAAAAATAAACCGATACGTTGGACAGCGGCCTCACAAAATAGTTTCGTAGAATTAAAGAACGCTTCAACATCTTCACTAGTCCCATCAACACCTGATTTTGAGAAACCTTTCAGCGTCCATTGCGATGCATCAGATATTGGTTTAGGAGCTCTAATCACGCAAGGAGAAGGCGAAAACGAACATCCCGTCGCCTTCGCCAGTAGAAAATTACGTGGAGCGGAAGTGATTAAAGATCGTTATAGAAAACTAGCATAAAACCCGCGTGCCTTGCAACGCCTTTAAATAAAAACTGTTTATTATGTGCAATGTTTTCCTACAAAAAAAAAAAAACAAACAAAAAAGTCAGCTGTCATTATCCCTAAAAGGGTTTATTATAGTGCATTTTTTTAATAAATATGGTAAACAAATTGCTGCGTATATCACCTCTGCTCAACAAATCTGCAAGTTTTGAAGCAGAAATTGGCATGTTTATGTCCCCATTTCACTGCGTTAGGGGATGAATTTCGAAAAATTGCTTCTTAGTGAATGTCCACGTCATTATAGAGATGCACTGTCAAAATTAAAGCCAGCTCCAGCGGTTTGGGTTAACCCCATTTAACCCCTTAGGGGATAAATTTCAAAAAATCGCTCCTAAGTGGATGTCCACGCCATTATAGGGATGCACTGTCAAAATTACCGCCCTATAGCTTCAGCGGTTTGGGTAAACCCTATTTCACCCCCTTAGGGGATGAATTTCGAAAAGTCGCTCTATAGTGGATGTCCACGCCATTATAGGGATGCACTGTCAAAATTTCAGCCCTATATCTATAGCGGTTTGGAAAAACCCCATTTCACCCCCTTAGGGGATGAATTTCGAAAAATCGCTTCTTAGTGGATGTCCACGCTATTATAGGGATGCACTGTTAAATTTCAGCCCTATAAATTTAGCGGTTTGGAAAAACCCCATTTCACCCCCTTAGGGGATGAATTCCGAAAAATCGCTTCTTAGTGGATGTCCACATCACTATAGGGATGCACTGTCAAAATTTCAGCCCTATATCTATAGCGGTTTGGAAAAACCCCATTTCACCCCCTTAGGGGATGAATTTCGAAAAATCACTTCTTAGTGGATGTCCACGCCATTATAGGGATGCACTGTCGAAATTTCAGCCCTATAAATTTAGCGGTTTGGAAAAACCCCATTTCACCCCCTTAGGGGATGAATTCCGAAAAATCGCTTCTTAGTGGATGTCCACATCACTATAGGGATGCACTGTCAAAATTTCAGCCCTATAGCTCCAGCGGTTTGGGTAAGCCCCATTTCACTCCCTTAGGGGATGAATTTCGAAAAATCGCTTTAATAGTGGAAGACCACGCCATTATAGGGAAGCACTGTCAAAATTACAGCCCTATAGCTTTAGCGGTTTGGGTAAACCATATTTCACCCCGTTAGGGGATGAATTTCGAAAAGTCGCTCTATAGTGAATGTCCACGCCATTATAGGGATGCACTGTCAAAATTTCAGCCCTATATCTATAGCGGTTTGGAAAAACCCCATTTCACCCCCTTAGGGGATGAATTTCGAAAAATCGCTTTATAGTGGAAGACCACGCCATTATAGGGATGCACTGTCAAAATTTCAGCCCTATATCTATAGCGGTTTGGAAAAACCCCATTTCACCCCCTTAGGAGATGAATTCCGAAAAATCGCTTCTTAGTGGATGTCCACATCACTATAGGGATGCACTGTCAAAATTTCAGCCCTATATCTATAGCGGTTTGGAAAGACCCCATTTCACCCCCTTAGGGGATGAATTTCGAAAAATCACTTCTTAGTGGATGTCCACGCCATTATAGGGATGCACTGTCAAAATTTCAGCCCTATAAATTTAGCGGTTTGGAAAAACCCCATTTCACCCCCTTAGGGGATGAATTCCGAAAAATCGCTTCTTAGTGGATGTCCACATCACTATAGGGATGCACTGTCAAAATTTCAGCCCTATAGCTCCAGCGGTTTGGGTAAACCCCATTGCACTCCCTTAGGGGATGAATTTCGAAAAATCGCTTTAATAGTGGAAGACCACGCCATTATAGGGATGCACTGTCAAAATTACAGCCCTATAGCTTTAGCGGTTTGGGTAAACCCTATTTCACCCCCTTAGGGGATGAATTTCGAAAAATCGCTTTATAGTGGATGTCCACGCCATTATAGGGATGCACTGTCAAAAATTTCAGCCCTATATCTATAGCGGTTTGGAAAAACCCCATTTCAACCCCTTAGGAGATGAATTTCGAAAAATCGCTTTATACTGGATGTCCACGCCATTATAGGGATGCACTGTCAAAATTTCAGCCCTATAGCTATAGCGGTTTGGAAAAACCCCATTTCACCCCTTTAGGGGATGAATTCCGAAAAATCGCTTCTTAGTGGATGTCCACATCATTATAGGGATGTACTGTAGTAGTAGAGTTATGTCACTCCTAAGCCACCTAGGAGGTGGCTTAGAACCCGCCTAGGATTTGGGGGGGTCTGAAAGCTCTTAATGTACGTGTACGAGGTGTTTTAGGTTTGTGTCTTGGATAAGGTGGCTTAGAGTTGGTGCGTGGAGATGGGTGAAAGCTCTTTATGTAGGTGTACGAGGTGTTTTAGGTTTGTGTCTTGGATAAGGTGGCTTGAAAGCTCTTGATGTGGGTGTATGAGGTATTTTTTGGTGTGAGTCCTGGATAAGGTGACTTACAGTTGGTGGTTGGAGATGGGTGAAAGTTCTGGTCTTGGATGTGGTGTAGAACCGGCATGGGATTTGGGGTGTGACTGAAAGCTCTGGATGTAAGTTTGTGTCTTGGATGGGGTGGCCCAGAGCAGGCATGGGATTTGAAGGTGGTGCAGAAATGGCATGGGATATGACCCAGAGCAGGATTTGAAGGTGGCGCAGAACGGGCATGGAATTTGGTCCCAGAGCAGGAGTTGAAGGTGGCGCAGAACCGGCATGGAATTTGGTCCAGAGTGAGGGAACTATGAACTGAGCTGTGGGGGATTTGAGCTTTGGTTTCGAGATGATGATTTTTTCTAGTATTAATCCCGGTAGCAACTTGTGCTATGAAATGAGCTTGGATTCTGGAGCAAAATATACAAATAATTTGGTGAAGAACTGGACTTGCAAGTAACACTAAGAATTAAATTAAGCTTTAGCTGGAGCCAGCCTCAAGTCACAGATATTACAACAACCGCAACTTGAAATTACTAAGTGACTAAAAAAGCCATACCTGAAAAAGATATTGCATAGTTTTAGGAGCAAACAAATTCAGCATATTTTTCAAGTATTAATTCTGGTAGCAACTTAGGCTATGGAATGAGCTTGGATTCTAGAGCAAAATATACATATAATTCAGTGAAGAACTGGACTTTCAAGTAACACTAAGCTTTAGCTGAGATCCAGCATTGGGTCTGGACAACAACCCGGTGCGATCTGTAAGCTAAGATCTGGATTGCAACCATATGTCATTATTACCTTCCAAAGAATTCTTAATGAAAATACTCACCTCAAGCCGCAGATATTACAGCAATCGAAACTTACTAAGTGGGCAAGAAAATCATATCTGAAAAAGATATTTCCGATAACAACAACAACAACAACAACAACAATACAGCTAAGATTCCCATTCTCATCACACTTATGATGTAATTATTATTATCCTGAACATGCTGGATATATTTTTAAAGAATAAAATTGAATACTTTAAACTAAAATACCCTTCACAAACCGCAAATATTGCAAACACTAGGAAGTATCATAAGCTGCCACAAAAATACTTAACATAAGCTCTATCGAATAATAACAACCAGGGTACGAAAAAGCTCGCTCCGGAGCGGCTCACAAAAGAGCCGCTCTTTAAAGCTCTTTTTAAAATCGCTCTGACTCCGGAGCCGGAGCCGAAAAAACTTTTCAAAGAAGCTCTCGCTCCTGAGCCGGAGCCGTAATTTTGGCTCTGAGTTTGCCGTTTTTTGGGCTCCGGCTCCGGCTGTTCATTCTATTACTGAAAAAGGGCAACACCAAAACTATTTCAGAGACATGAAAAAGCATGTTTTGTATCTAGTCAGGTTAGGTAAGAATCGAAGCAATTAATCTGGAATTTGTTGACGGTTTGGAGACTCCTGGCTTGGATGTATATTATATCGAATGTAGTAAAAAATTCATGATTGCAATATTCCGCGACATATGTAATGTCTCCTTTTTGCTACTTGCAACTATGTATGTAAAATAAATAACAACACTTATTAAGAAAATTAAATAGCTTATTTCAATTAATAATTTTAAAACTAAATGTTTATAAAAGTAAAATAAATAATTAATCCGAAAATATCTCTTCATTTGAAATATGTATCGATATTTGAAAGAGCCAATATGCAATAAAGCTCCGGAGCGAGAGCCACTTAAAAATAAATGGCTCTGCTCCGGGAGCCGTTTAAGAGCCAATAGCCACATAATGAGCCGCTCCGGAGCGAGCTTTTTCGTACCCTGAAAACAACAATGAAGATTCTCATTATCAGCTAACTTATACCATAATTTTGAACTGATCACCTTAAGTGCTAATTAGACTCAAATGTATAAATTTTAATAACGGTTAGCTAAGTAAACACTGCATTCCTTATCAAGCATAGATGTTAAAATTTCAGTCTTCCCATGCTGCGAACGTTTATTGAGAGAAACAAAAGGAAGTTTTGCTCCATATATTGAAATTGATATGCTGCGAATTTAGTGAGGCTCAGTTTCCTAAAAAATCACAAACAATTTTGAACAGGTATAGATGGATTCCTTATTAAACATAGGTGTGAAATTCTAAAGTTATGTGAAAATTTCAGTCTTCCATACCGCGAACGTTATTGAGATAAACAAAAGAAGTTTTGCTCCATATATTGAAATTGATATGCTGCGAATTTAGTGAGGGCCAGTTTCCTAAAATCAAAGACAATTTTGAACAGTATAGATGGATTCCTTATTATACATAGGCGTGAAAATTCTAAAGTCAGCTTTAAACCATATCACGAATAATATTAAGATAAACAAAGGGATCAGGTGCAAGTCTTCGGGTACTGATTAACTCAGCGGTTCCTTACCTCAATTCCTACGTGTTTTTTAGTGTATCATTTTGAATAATGTAAACATTATCAGTATAAAAGAAAAGTTCACTTCATGCTACCCTCAAAATCACAATGGATAACGACGCTGAAAGAAGGCTGCAAGTTGTAAGTATTGAACTTTATTATCATGAAAAGGAAATGGAATTTAATTTATTTTTATATTTCAGAGAAACTCATTGCGCAGGTTAGTGCGCCTGCTTGCCTATGGTGAGCATGTAATGGCCGCGCTAAAAGAGAAGCGTCGAAGGCGAAGAGAGCACGAGACAATGCTAAGGAGCAGCTGAGGTCGCTGGAAGTTGCGTTGAGTGCTGAGCGGCAACGCATACGGAGGCTGGAGCAGCTTACACAGGAGTGTAAGCTGAATCTCCAGCACGCCAAAGATCAAAAAAACAAAGCAAAAAAAGATACAAGCTAATGAAATATTTAATAAAGTTAGGGTATTAAAAAGAATTGTTGTTGTTGTAATAGCTACAAATAAAAAATTATTATTAGAATAAAACTTATTTGTGTTAAATATTATAATTCTGCTCTCATTTTTCCACGGGATCGCGCTCCTCTAAAGTGGGTTATAGGCTGTGCATATTTACGCAGATCATTTTCAGTGAGTGCTCTATTGGATAGTGACTTTATTAGTTTTTTGGTTGGGTGTCGAGAAAAAGCCCCAGTCCTTTCCTATATGGCTTTAGAAATAATCCTATTTGCATTATTCCCGTTCCAGTATGAGGAGTGTGAATCAACTTTTTTATTATGTTTCTATATTTGAAGCTATTTGTTCCTTTTATTTGCTGGTTTTCCTTAAAATCACGTCTGTGGGTGCATGTATCATTTACAATTTTTTGATAATTGGACAAGTCTTCTTTTGAGTAGCCTCGAGGCTTTTTCATAAAAATTAATTCAGCTAGACCTTCAGTTATCTTGTACCGCTTGCCATCTATAAGAAAGTATTCTTTATCAACTTTTAATCTCGAATTACCAATATTCCACATATCGTTCTTATAGTACGCTCCATACGTTTTATCAATTCTCGTGCTATCATTTTCCAGTAGTTGTTTATATTTGTTTAGTATCTGGTCTGCAGACTCTAATTTTGGTTCTTTTGTAGGTGTGACAAACTGATCATCATCAGAATAACTCGGTGGCTCTAGCTTTAAGTATTTACGTGGTGGTGGTGGTGGTGGTGTGTATGCTTCTTCATTGCCCTCGTGCTTAATTTCATCTTCTTCTTCTTCTTTTGGTTCAAGTTTCACTGATGCTGCTGTTGTTGTGAGCGCTTTTTCAGCGTGTTGGTTATAGGTTTAAATGTTTCCTCTAATTGAGCTTCAGATTCAATTTTACCAGTCTTGAGAGCTTTATATTTTCTTCGTATAGCCTCACGTGTTTTTATAATATCCTTCATCAATTTTTCATTCATGTTGTTACACGTGTGGTTACAGCTACAATGATATACAGCTATGCTAATAAGCATTTATATAGATCCAGACGTACCAGGCAGGTCAACCAGATAGATCAACCAGACACACCAGCCAGACAGACCAGCCAACCAGCCAGACAGAGCAGCCAGACAGACCAGCCAACCAGCCAGACAGACCGGCCAACCGGTCAGACAGACCAACCAACCAGCCTGACAGACCAGCCAGACAGACCAGCCAACCAGCCAGACAGACCAGCCAACCAGCCAGACAGACCAGCCAACCAGCCAGACAGACCAGCCAGACAGACCAGCCAACCAGCCAGACAGACCAGCCAACCAGCCAGACAGACCAGCCAACCAGCCAGACAGACCAGCCAACCAGCCAGACAGACCAGCCAACCAGCCAGACAGACCAGCCAGACAGACCAGCCAACCAGCCAGACAGACCAGCCAACCAGCCGGACAGACCAGCTAACCAGCCAGACAGACCAGCCAACCAGCCAGACAGACCAGCCAGACAGACCAGCCAACCAGCCAGACAGACCAGCCAACCAGCCAGACAGACCAGCCAGACAGACCGGCCAACCAGCCAGACAGACCAGCCAACCAGCCAGACAGACCAGCCAACCAGCCAGACAGACCAGCCAGACAGACCAGCCAACCAGCCAGACAGACCAGCCAACCAGCCAGACAGACCAGCCAACCAGCCGGACAGACCAGCTAACCAGCCAGACAGACCAGCCAACCAGCCAGACAGACCAGCCAGACAGACCAGCCAACCAGCCAGACAGACCAGCCAACCAGCCAGACAGACCAGCCAGACAGACCGGCCAACCAGCCAGACAGACCAGCCAGACAGACCAGCCAGACAGACCAGCCAACCAGCCAGACAGACCAGCCAACCAGCCAGACAGACCAGCCAACCAGCCAGACAGACCAGCCAGACAGACCAGCCAACCAGCCAGACAGACCAGCCAACCAGCCAGACAGACCAGCCAGACAGACCAGCCAACCAGCCAGACAGACCAGCCAACCAGCCAGACAGACCAGCTAACCAGACAGACCAGCCAACCAGCCAGACAGACCGGCCAGACAGACCAGCCAACCAGCCAGACAGACCAGCCAACCAGCCAGACAGACCAGCCAGACAGACCAGCCAACCAGCCAGACAGACCAGCCAACCAGCCAGACAGACCAACCAACCAGCCAGACAGACCAGCCAGACAGACCAGCCAGGCGGAGCTGAAAGACCTGGTCAGCTGATTAGGTGGGTTCCTTCATAGGCTCATGAATACATCAAAGCCTTTTCGATATCGACCTTTGCCCATGGGGCCGTCCTTATCAATTACTAAGAATCCATATTTGTCTTTCCAACAGTTTGCACACGCTTTTCTGAACTTTGCGAATTCCATATCACTATTCACATGATCATTGTATACATGCTTCAGGTTCAAATCATCTTGTTTGAATATGATCAGAAAGTTTGCATTATCTCGGATTAGATGCTTTGGTATATGAGTATAAGTTTGACAGAGGGAAAAGCTGTCAATGTCGTTATGTCTCCCCATACAAAAGTAGGCTCTAATATTATTTTGTTTATCGCAGGCTACATCATCAAAGATGAAAATTGAGTTTGGCTTTGCTTCCTCCGGTGGTATAACATCGCGGTTGTTAGAAAACGTATAATAGCCCAAACCTGATATGTGAGCTACAACTTCTCCTAAATACTCGTATTTCGGCTGACTTAGCGACTTAAGTGAAAAGTTTTGTTTTTGTTATTAATTATTATAACTTTTAAAATGGATACACGCCGCATTATGAGTGGATTAAATAAGCAAGCCGCAGATTGCTTAAGAGGCAGAGACGCTGCGCAAAGTGTAATTATTACCAAAGTGTGTAGTTTATTCATTAAAAATAAAAGCAGCATGCAGGGCCGAAAAGCAGATTGGGACCAAACAACACTATCAAAATTGTATTGCGCAACTAAGAGGTTTACAAGTATTGTTGAAAGCTGGCAGCAGCCACCATGGAGCAGGTGTGCAGGAAGGAGGAAGAAGTGAAAAAAGAAGTGCTCGTGTACGCTGGGAAGAGCTGCATAATGCGTTTGCATTACGAATCAGGACATGCGTCATCATTAATATAAAGCACATCGAAGTGAAGCAATTTCTAAAGGATGGTTATGCTTTGTTTGAGCGGCGCGTTAAGAACATTTTAAAGAAGCACAATTTCATCAAGATATCAACGACTTTAAGCTGCGAGTATGTTAAGCATGGTGTTAATGATGGTGATATTATAAGCGACATAAAATACTTTCACACCAAAACTACACCCATTGGGAGCACCGATGATCTGGAACAGTGGTTTTTGAAAAACGTGCAGGATGATCTATTGACCCAGGTTGAGGAGTTCCAAGAGAGAGATAGCGGTTGGGCTTTACATACCATAGTGAACTTAATGGTGCATATAAACAAATACGAACCATTAAGAGGATCATCCTATATAAAATTGCCACAAAGCATCGCAGCAAAACAGGCATGCATAAATGTGAGGAATAATGATAATGCATGCTTTGCGTGGGCAGTGGTCTCAGCTTTGTATCCAGTAGAGCACGGGGATCATGCTTATAGAACATCAAAGTACCCGCACTACAACAATGTGCTAAACTTGAGCGGGATTACTTTTCCAGTTACACTGAGTCAAATAAAAACATTTGAAGCAAACAATGGATTATCGATTAATGTTTTCATACTGGAAAAGGAAAAGACAAATGAATACACGACTGTTCCAGCTTACTTAACGAAGAAGAAATTGGATAAACACATCAACCTGCTAATGATAAAGTCAAATTATGGCTGCAGTGAGGATGAAGATGATGATAGTGATATTGTTTATCATTTCTGTTGGATTAAAGACTTGTCGCGTTTGGTGTGTAGCCAGGTTTCTAAAAATAAACATAAAAAATATATCTGCGATAGATGTTTATTTTATTTTTATACTGAAGAAATGCTCGCAGCGCATGTGTCTGAGTGTGAAAAGGTGAATGACTGTAAAGTTGCTTTTCATAAGGAGAAATTTATCACTTTTAAAAATTATAATTACAAGAATCCGGTACCATTTACAGTATATGCAGATTTGGAGTCAATATTGATACCTGTTACCGATGGTGGTAGTAATGGTGATAAGACAAGGAAAATTCAAGAACATGAAGTTCATAGTATTGGATTATATTTTCACTGCTATTACGATGAATCTCTATCATTTTACCGATCGAATCGTGGAAAAACGTGTCTTCAGTGGTTTACATTGCAGCTGCAGGAGATCGCAAATATAGCCGAAGAGCAAATAAAGGATTAAAACCACTAGCACCGTTATCAGCGCAGGAAAAGTGCATTCAATTAAACCAACCATGCTGCCATATATGCGAGAACATCTTGGATATTACTGAAGGCACAAGCCATGATAATAGCATAACAAAAATTGACTACCACACTTACTCATCGTTCACCTCTTCATTTAAAAACAGTGATGAAACCCGCATTCCAGTGCAAAACCAAGACCTGTATATCCTCCCAGCTGAAAGTTTCATATACATTGAGGGAACAGTAACTAAACCTGACGGAACAATATCCAGCACTGCAGGGCTAGTAAATAATGCTATAGCGTTTCTCTTTGAGGAAATTCGCTATGAAATCAATGGTGTAGAAATTGATAGAACTCGAAATCTTGGAATAGCAACAACACTAAAAATTTCATATCATTAAACCCAAATGAGAGTCGCATGTTATACAACGCTAGTTGGTCGCCGGATAAATCAATTACATCCCCCCATGGATTCTTCAATTTCTGCATCCCTCTAAAAACATTGCTGGGCTTTGCTGAAGATTACAATAAAATTATCGCCAACGCTAAACATGAACTCATATTAATACGAAGCAGGATGGATGAAGATGCGATCATATCACCGACAGATGATGTAAACATCTCAATCTCGAAGCTTCAGTGGCGCATTCCCCATGTTAATGAGGCCGATCATGGGAAAATTGCTTTATATAAAATCATTGAAAGCGGTCGTGAAATACAAATGCCATTTAGGAGCTGGGACATATACGAGTACCCCACGCTACCAGCAACGACTCATCACACGTGGTCTGTCAAAACGTCATCGCAGATGGAAAAGCCCCGATATGTCATACTAGCTCTCCAAACAAATCGTAAAAATGATAAAACAAAGGATGTCAGTAAGTTTGACCACTGCAAGCTGACAGATGTTAAAGTGCACTTGAATTCGGAATCATACCCATATGATGACCTGAACTTGAAATTTGATGCTCATAAATACGCTCTCCTATATGATATGTATATAAAATTCCAAACTTCATACTATGGACACCAGTTGCAGCCACTACTCTCAAGGGAAGAGTTTATGCGTGATGCTCCGATCGTAGTCATTGATTGCTCTCGGCAAAACGAAACCATTAAAACAGGTCCTGTGGATATAAGGTTGGAATTCAAAACATCGGAAAACGTTCCCACTAACACAACAGCATACTGTTTATTGCCACATGATCGATTAGTGGAATATACACCTCTAACCAACGAAGTCAGGAAAATTGCTTGAAATGGATACCATTATCATCGATCTTCAAGGATTCAAATTACAAAACAATCAATTTATTTTCAAAGAATTGACCCTTTTAAATTGTGAAAATCAAATGCAGCACTACATATTCCAACCACCATTTGCACATAAACAACTAACTCGGTCTGAAAAGAAACAAGTTGAGTGGCTGAGACACAATCACCATGGATTCAGATGGGGTGATGGATACATTCCCTACCACACACTATATTCAGTTGGAGATCTGCTGCATGATAAAATAATCTATGTTAAAGGAGCTAAAAAGAAACAATGGATTCAGGAATTATTTGGAGAGGAGCTAACCATATATGATGTAAAAGAGGAGGGATGCCCCAAACTATCAACAACAACAACAACAACAAATGGCTTCTTATCCTGCATAATACACGAAGGCCGATGTGCTCTGAAAAATGTTTTTGTAATAAGGGAATTTGTAAATAAAACAAATTTTTTATAAAAAGTTATAATTATTCTTTTATTCATACTATTTACATATTGCACTTGTGTGAATTTTATTCTACATCCATGTCTTCTTGCTGCTGCTGCTGCTGCACTGAAAAATGTCCCCATGGTAGAGTGTCGATCCCGTTGTCCATAATGCAGCGTTTATCATCCTGTGGGTTTAAAGCGATCTTTGCTTGGTTTAAAGTGTACACTTTATGACTATATGAACGAATGCTTTTTTGCTCAGCTATCTTGCTTTTTGAATTTTGCAAACATTCAATATAGTCGCTAATCTGCAAAGTTTTCGCCACAACGTTCTTCTTTACCCCTTTTGCTTTCTTCACTTCATCAACACCATCTATTTCAAGGGAGTACATTTTAGACCTTAAGCCTACAAACAATGTCATTATTCGGCCATTTAATTCATCTTTCATCAATCCAGGAACTTTTTTATTTGCTTGCGGCATATTAAACTGGTTGGTCATAGGATAATCACTAGTATCAAATTTATCTATGTTTTTCTTCATAATATTGTATATGTCAACATTTTTTATTTCATATACTAATGAATCCGTATCCATGTACATTATTTTGCATTTATCAGCATCCAACTCTTTTAGCATAAAGTCATAATGGAATTCGTACAGTGCTATTTTAGAAATATCGAGAATCGTCATACCAATGTATAATGGTTTATCGAATTTAACTACCAGCTTTCGTAATTCAACTGCTACTAAATTTTCATTGAAAATTGCGCGACTATGGAAATTCGGTGCTGCAATGAGGTTTCTAGCGCCATACCGCCCCTCCCACTTTGTACATAGTTTTATGTTTGAATATTTTCGCACATTTTCCATAGTTTTTCCGAAAACAGCATTAATTATTTTCTTATATTGGTTCTTCTCGTAGGCATTTTTGGCTTGTTTCCTTTTATCTGTATTTAAGTCCACATATGGTTTAAGCCATGGTGATTGATCGAACTGCAGAATGCGGTGAATTTTCTTGAGTATTAGTCCATGTGATAAACATTGTTTTAGGTTGCGGTAATGTATAACATATTTTTCTTTGGTGTGTAAAGTGGTTAAAAGTTTGCCTTGTTTTGATCCTGGTGGTGCTGAATGAGTGGGGCAAAATGGAAAATCTTTATGCAAATTATGCAGCTCCTGCGGGTATTCAAGATCTACCTCCAACATATAGCCGATCGGTGAATTATCATCAACACTCATAACATCAACATTATCAATCCATTTAAAGTTTCCGGTTGGAAGTGATTGCGACATGGCCCATCCATATAAATTATTCACGTCATAGTACATCAGATATTTAGTTTCTTCATCCGGTTTAAAGTTTTTCATATATTTATTGTTGGCTTCACTATATCTGCAGCAGCATTGGCTAATTCCACCTCGGCAAGATTTTTCAATAAATAAAAGAATGTCAACATCCATAATCCTTTCTAGGCGCACTCCCGTGTAATACAGCATCGCTACCCATGTATATCCAGGCAGTGTGAAGACGTGTGCAGGGTCAAGTTTGTAAGTCTCCAGTCCCATAGCCCTAAAATTTGTAAAAATATCCGCCAGCAGAAGAACATCTGTTTTTAAATACAAATCTGAATACTCCCCCGGGCTTTTTATGTTAAATTTGTCCCACACTTTTTGCGCATGTTCATAGTCTTTTTCAGTTATCGGCTCATCAATCATTTTATTATAAAAATGCTCCTTGCTAGGTAAACTATTACATTCCAACTTGTCCCAGCCATCGATGAAGTCATATGGGAAAACTCCTTTGCGCGTGAGAAGGTTGAAGCTTTCATCATCCAGGTTTTGCCATTGAGCTTTTGTTATTTTTAATTTTTCCTTAGGCAGCAGTCCGGCTAGTTTATCCAAAGATTCATCCATAAATCTATAAGAGTCGATGAATCTCAGCTTGATGGAGCTATTTTCAATGTGTTTGGTAAATGAAATATACCGCTCTTTGTTCAACGGTAAAAGATCCACTCTTCCTGGTATGGTTAATGCTACATCCTTGATTATGAAATGCGCATCATATCCTGATAAATTGTGGAAAATGACTGGGATGTTGCGGCAATCATTATAATTGATGTTGCAGCTGTTGTGTGCTGGTCCACGATATTTGCCTGTGAGGTGGCAATGATCCCTCACTCTGGTTTCACCAAGCGCAAAGGGTTTCTCGCATATATGGCAGCATGGTTGGTTTAATTGAATGCACTTCTCCTGCGCTGATAACGGTGCTAGTGGTTTTATATCCTTTATTTTCTCTTCAGCTATATTTGCGATTTCTTGCAGCTGCAATGTAAACCATTGAAGACACGTTTTTCCACGATTTGATCGGTAAAATGATAAAGAGTCATCGTAGTAGCAGTGAAAATATAATCCAATACTATGAACTTCATGTTCTTGAATCTTTCTCGTTTTATCACCATTACTACCACCATCATCGGTAACAGGCAGTGTTGGGCAAAACTAAATTTCTGGACGATTAAAAATTGACAATTAATTAATTGTTAATCACGTCTACTGCAATTAACAATTAATTAATTGTAATTGTGAAAACTCGCAATTAACAATTAATTAATTGTTAATCGCGTCTATTGCAATTAACAATTAATTAATTGTAATTGTGAAAATTCGCAATTAACAATTAATTAATTGTTAGTCGTGAGTTACCACAATTAAAGACGATTAATCAATTGTCAATCATTTTTATGGATTTGATTAAAAACTAAAAATTAAAATTTATTATTATATGGAAAGAGTAGTAGTATGTTATTTTTTATTAGTTCATTTTAAAAAGCGTGTTTTTAGTTTTTAAAGTAAAAACTTTTTTAGCCACGTTGCGCACCTTTGCGTCACGGTCAATTTTTTGCGTGCCGTGGGGGAACAATTTGGCTTTGGGGATTTTAGTTTGTATTGTATGAGTTATCTATAATAACATTCTAGTTGTGCCATTTTCAACATTTTTCGAAATCGAAATCAATGGAGCAATCCATTTTTAGAAGAGATTTTTTTTATTTTATGTTTTTTTGTTTGACCGGAAGAGAATTTTTTACAGAAGAGAATTTCGTTTTGTGTTTGATTTTTTTTTGCTATTTTTCGTTTTGTGTTTAAAGAGGGACTAGTGTATTATATATTATTATGTAACATATAGCAATATGTACTACGTGCTATATACTAAGTGTTATGCACTATGTATTAGGTACTATGTACACGGACTATGTACTATGCCATATGTACTATGTACTATTTATTATGGACTATATACTGTCAACTATGTTTTATGTGCTATGTACTATGCACAAGGTATTATGTACTATGTATAATCTGCTATGTACTAGGTATTATGTACTTTGCATTACGGACTATGTGCTACTTACTATGAATTATGTACTATGAAGTATGTACTATGTACTTCGTACTATGTATTATGTATTATGTACTATTTATTTTGGACTGTATACTACCTACTATATACTGTCAACTATGTTTTATGTGTTATGCACTATGCACAAGGTATTATGTACTATGTATAATCTTCTATGTACTAGGTATTATGTACTTTATTACGGATTATGTGCTATTTACTATGAATTATGTACTATGAACTATATATTATGTACTTTGTACTATGTATTATGTATTATATACTATTTATTTTGGACTATATACTATCTACTATATACTGTCAACTATGTTTTATGTGCTATGTACTATGTACAAGGTATTATGTACTATGTATAATCTGCTATGTACTACGTATTATGTACTTCGCATTACGGACTATGTGCTATTTACTTTGAATTATGTACTATGAACTATGTACTATGTACTTTGAACTATGTATTAAGTATTATATACTATTTATTTTGGACTATATACTACCTACTATATACTGTCAACTATGTTTTATGTGCTATGTACTATGTACAAGGTATTATGTACTATGTATAATCTGCTATGTACTAGGTATTATGTACTTTGCATTACGGACTATGTGCTACTTACTATGAATTATGTACTATGAAGTATGTACTATGTACTTTGTACTATGTATTATGTACTATGTATTGGGGGCTATGATTAGGTACCATATACTGTTCACAATGTACTATGTATTAGGTATTATATACTATGTACTGCGATTATGTACTATTTATTCTGTACTATGACTAAGTATTATGAACTATGTGTTATCTGCTATGTACTTTGCACTATATACTCTGTATTATGTATTTTCTACTAAATATTATGTACTTTGTACCAAACACTATATACTATGTTCTATGTAAAAGGTATTATGTACTATGTACTTGCACTATGTACTATGAACTATGTATTATGTTTTGTATTATCTATTATGTATTATGTACTATTTACTATGAACTATGTACTATGTACAATGTTCTATGTGTTATGTTCTATGTACTAAGTGCTATGTACTATTTACTATGAACTATGTATTATTCACTACTACTATGTACTATATTGTGTAATATGTACTATGAATTATGTTCTATGTATTATTTCCATATGTATTATATATTA
This sequence comes from Thereva unica, assembly GCA_949987705.1. NCBI lineage: Eukaryota > Metazoa > Arthropoda > Insecta > Diptera > Therevidae > Thereva > Thereva unica. Next base: position 132,619,287 of record OX465281.1, read on the forward strand.
CGGATTACGTATTTTGTATTATGTATTATTGTATATACAAAATTTATTGACCTTTATCCTTCTGTAGGACTAAGATTGATTTGGACATATAGAATGACCATAGAGGTCTTAATTTCCAAAATGTGCCCAGACACACATACATTTTTTTATGATATATATTTTTGTTTAGGTTTTTTGAGATAGGTTATTGATAGTACATTTTATTAGGGTTATAAGGAACAAGTACTGTTATTGCGCCCATGATCAGTATTAACGCGTATTATATTCATGCCAAATTTTACGGTAATTCGCTTTACCATATAACATAAAATACACCACTACAACGCAAAAAAACATTACGGTTTCGTTTTTGATATACAGTATCCGTTGATTTTTCAAAGCGGCTGACTTTGGTTAGGTTTTGGATAGTATGGGTGGGAAAGGGGGTGGTTGGAGTCGTAATGGTTTAGCCGCTAGTGCGATTTTGTTTTGGTGCAGGTTTACGTATCACCCTGAATTTAAGTAACCCTAGGACCTATTTTCATGAATATGGTAGCAATGATACTCCCACCCATCTAAAACTACAAAATTAGTCGGCCATTTTGAATTTTAAAATTTTAACCACAAATTTGTCATTTGGATCCCTCAAAACCCCCTGACACAAATTTTCATTACAATCGGAACACAATTGCAAAAATTAGTCCGCCATTTTGAATTTTGAAATGTTGACCACAAATTTGTCATTTGGATCCCTCAAAACCCCCTGACACTAATTTTCAGCAAAATCGGAGCTCAATTGCCAAAATTAGTCCGCCATTTTGAATTTTAAAATTTTAACCACAAATTTGTCATTGGGATCCCTCAAAACCCCCCGACACTAATTTTCAGCACAATCGGTGCACAATTGCCAAAACTAGTCCGCCATTTAGAATTTTAAAATTTTAACCACAAATTTGTCATTTGGATCCCTCAAAACCCCCCGACACTAATTTTCAGCACAATCGGAGCTCAATTGCCAAAATTAGTCCGCCATTTTGAATTTTAAAATTTTAACCCCAAATTTGTCATTTGGATCCCTCAAAACCCCCTGACACTAATTTTCAGCACAATCGGAGCTCAATTGCCAAAATTAGTCCGCCATTTTTAATTTTAAAATTTTAACCACAAATTTGTAATTGGGATCCCTCAAAACCCCCCGACACTAATTTTCAGTACAATCGGAACACAAATTGCCAAAACTAGTCCCCCATTTTGAATTTTAAAATTTTAACCACAAATTTGTCATTTGGATCCCTCAAAACCCCCCGACACTAATTTTCAGCACAATCGGAGCACAATTTCCAAAATTTTCCGCCATTTTGAATTTTAAAATTTTGACCACAAATTTGTCATTTGGGTCCCTCAAAACCCCTGCCACTAATTTTCAGCACAATCGGAGCACAATTGCCAAAATTAGTCCGCCATTTTGAATTTTAAAATTGTAACCCCAAATTTGTCATTTGGATCCCTCAAAACCCCCCGACACTAATTTTCAGCACAATCGGAGCACAATTTCCAAAATTTTCCGCCATTTTTAATTTTAAAATTTTGACCACAAATTTGTCATTTGGGTACCTCAAAACCCCCTGACACTAATTTTCAGCACAATCGGTGCACAATTGCCAAAACTAGTCCGCCATTTAGAATTTTAAAATTTTAACCACAAATTTGTCATTGGGATCCCTCAAAACCCTCCGACACTAATTTTCAGTACAATCGGAACACAATTGCCAAAACTAGTCCGCCATTTTGAATTTTAAAATTTTAACCACAAATTTGTCATTTGGATCCCTCAAAACCCCCCGACACTAATTTTCAGCACAATCGGAGCACAATTTCCAAAATTTTCCGCCATTTTTAATTTTAAAATTTTGACCACAAATTTGTCATTTGGGTACCTCAAAACCCCCTGACACTAATTTTCAGCACAATCGGAGCACAATTGCCAAAATTAGTCCGCCATTTTGAATTTTAAAATTGTAACCCCAAATTTGTCATTTGGATCCCTCAAAACCCCCCGACACTAATTTTCAGCACAATCGGTGCACAATTGCCAAAACTAGTCCGCCATTTAGAATTTTAAAATTTTAACCACAAATTTGTCATTGGGATCCCTCAAAACCCCCCGACACTAATTTTCAGCACAATCGGAGCACAATTGCCAAAATTAGTCCGCCATTTTGAATTTTAAAATTTTAACCCCAAATTTGTCATTTGGATCCCTCAAAACCCCCCGACACTAATTTACAGCACAATCGGAGCACAATTTCCAAAACTAGTCCGCCATTTAGAATTTTAAAATTTTAACCACAAATTTGTCATTGGGATCCCTCAAAACCCCCCGACACTAATTTACAGCACAATCGGAGCACAATTTCCAAAACTAGTCCGCCATTTAGAATTTTAAAATTTTAACCACAAATTTGTCATTGGGATCCCTCAAAACCCTCCGACACTAATTTTCAGCACAATCGGAGCACAATTGCCAAAATTAGTCCGCCATTTTGAATTTTAAAATTTTAACCCCAAATTTGTCATTTGGATCCCTCAAAACCCCCCGACACTAATTTACAGCACAATCGGAGCACAATTTCCAAAATTAGTCCCCCATTTTGAATTTTTCTTCTTTCAGCCATTTTGGCCGCCATACTCCCCATATTTTTTTTTCATATTATGCTCTTTATATGAATGATTCTCCAAAAAAATGGCAGGATCATATAAAATTGGAGTGTCTATATCTATATTGAAGCGGAATAATTGTTAGTTTTAATTGTTTTTTAGAACAATTGACAAAATTAATTGCAATTGATAAATTAATTGCAATTGATTTAGTTCTAATATACAATTAATACAGATTAATCCAAATAAATTAATTGTGGGGTGCAATTAATAGTTCAATCGCAATTAATTTTAATTGCAATTAAATTAATCGCAATTAATTTTTTAATCAATTAATTAATTGATTGAAAATTTAATTGATTAATGCCCAACACTGGTAACAGGTATCAATACCGACTCCAAATCGGCATATACTGTAAAAGGTACCGGATTCTTATAATTATAATTTTTAAAAGTGATAAATTTCTCCTTGTGAAAAGCAACTTTACAGTCATTCACCTTTTCACACTCAGACACATGCGCTGCGAGCATTTTTTCAGTATAAAAATAAAATAAACATCTATCGCAGATATATTTTTTATGTTTATTTTTAGAAACCTGGCTACACACCAAACGCGACAAGTCTTTAATCCAACAGAAGTGATAAACAATATCACTATCATCATCTTCATCCTCACTGCAGTCATAATCTGACTTTATCATAAGCAGGTTGATGTGTTTATCCAATTTCTTCTTCGTTAAGTAAGCTGGAACAGTCGTGTATTCATTTGTCTTTTCCTTTTCCAGTATGAAAACATTAATCGATAATCCATTGTTTGCTTCAAATGTTTTTATTTGACTCAGTGTAACTGGAAAAGTAATCCCGCTCAAGTTTAGCACATTGTTGTAGTGCGGGTACTTTGATGTTCTATAAGCATGATCCCCGTGCTCTACTGGATACAAAGCTGAGACCACTGCCCACGCAAAGCATGCATTATCATTATTCCTCACATTTACGCATGCATGCTTTGCTGCGATGCTTTGCGGCAATTTTATAAATGACGATCCTCTTAATGGCTCGTATTTGTTTATGTGCACCATTAAGTTCACTATGGTGTGTAAAGCCCAGCCGCTATCTTTCTCTTGGAACTCCTCAACTTGGATCAATAGATCATCCTGCACGTTTTTCAAAAACCACTGTTCCAGATCATCGGTGCTCCCAATGGGTGTAGTTTTGGTGTGAAAGTATTTTATGTCGCTTATAATATCACCATCATTGACACCATGCTTAACATACTCGCAGCTTAAAGTCGTTGATGTCTTGACGAAATTATACTTCTTTAAAATGTTCTTAACGCGCCGCTCAAACAAAGCATAACCATCCTTTAAAAATTGCTTCACTTCGATGTGCTTTATATTAATGATGACGCCTGTCCTGATTCGTGATGCAAACGCATTATGCAGCTCTTCCCAGCGTACACGAGCACTTCTTTTTTCACTTCTTCCTCCTTCCTGCACACCTGCTCCTTGGTGGCTGCTGCCAGCTTTCAACAATACTTGTAAACCTCTTAGTTGCGCAATACAATTTTGATAGTGTTGTTTGGTCCCAATCTGCTTTTCGGTCCTGCATGCTGCTTTTATTTTTTTAATGAATAAACCACACACCTTTGTAATAATAACACTTTGCGCAGCGTCTCTGTCCCTTAAGCAATCTGCTGCTTGCTTTTTTAGTCCACTCATTATACTGCGTGTATCCATTTTAAAAGTTATAATAATTAATAACAAAAACAAAACTTTTCACTTAGCACTTGTTAAATTGGTTGGATGCTCACTGTTAAAATCACCAGTATTAGCAGGAGTCGTAATTAATAACACTTTTAGTTAACTCGCGGGATGCTCGTTGTAAACTGTGAAAATACTACTGCTACTGCTTCTTTTATAATACCCGCAATTGCACAACATGAACAAGTTCGATCATGCAAATCTGCCTATGTAGCAAATTCCTGACCCTAAGTGTTGTTTACATAGGTGCATGGAACTCATGGACAAGTACAAAATTTACCAACTTCCGGTATCCGGCCGTCTTAGATGGAATTGCATCACCATAGTCACAGAGAGGCAAATCCCTACCCCTTCCCCAAAAGTTGTTTACACAGGTGCTTGGAATTCAATTCAATTTACCAACTTCCGGTCCATAGCTTTCTCACGCAGGTGCAAAAACTGCTGACGTAGCGAATTCCTAGGCCCCAAAAGTTGTTTACACAGGTGCATCATGAAAACTTCTACCCCAAAGTTGTTTAGACAGGTGCATCTATGTGCTGCGGACTCATGGACAAGTTCAATCATGTTTCTAGATTTAGGGTATATAATGAGAACTGCGAAGGAGAACGCTAGCAGTTCAACCCCAACCACTGGAGATCAACAGCATCAGCCCCAGAAACATGGATACAGCAACAGAACTCAAAAGCTTGGAATACTCACCATACTTAAGGATGTCCGACATGGAGTTTGGAACCCCATATAAAATAAAATCTGCAAGCAGGCTTGAAACGGTGTATGGTGTTCGGATTCATCTCGAGTTAAAGGAGCATCAGCTTTTGCTACCAGCCAGGTACAGTTCACTTTCTGATGCAGCCTTACAAGACATCAGCAACAAAGGAAATTTCCACGTAATCAATTCTGGACCGCAGGGGAGGACATATATATTAAAATTTGTACAAATTGATGCCGCCCCAGTTAATTATAGTTTTTATGCTGATAATTCAAGTGAAATCCCTAATTTTTATAATCCTAACAACAAGAAAAGGAAATTTCCAGGTGAATAATAATAATACTGTGCTGTGTCTGAAATAAATAAATAATTGTGCGATTTATCAGAATAAAAAGCAAAATAATATGTGTTCTAATTAATAGTTTTTTTATTTGTAGCTATTACAACTACAACAATTCTTTTTAATACCTTAACTTAGTTAAATATTTCAGCAGTTGGCTTGGGTCTAATTAGCACTTAAGGTGATCAGTTTAAATAATAGTATTTATCCAATTCGTTCAGGATCGAATAATTATGGTATAAGGGAATCTTCATTGTTTTTAGCATGTGACTGAGTTTATGTTAAGTATTTTTGTGGCAGCTTATGCCACTTTCTAGTGTTTGCAATATTTGCGGTTTGTGAAGGGTATTTTAGTTTAAAGTATTCAATTTTATTCTTTAAAAATATATCCAGCATGTTCAGGATAATAATAATTACATCATAAGTGTGATGAGAATGGGAATCTTAGCTGTATTGTTGTTGTTGTTGTTGTTGTTATCGGAAATATCTTTTTCAGATATGATTTTCTTGCCCACTTAGTAAGTTGCGATTGCTGTAATATCTGCGACTTGAGGTGAGTATTTTCATTAAGAATTCTTTGGAAGGTAATAATGACATATGGTTGCAATCCAGATCTTAGCTTACAGATCGCACCGGGTTGTTGTCCAGACCCAATGCTGGATCTCAGCTAAAGCTTAGTGTTACTTGAAAGTCCAGTTCTTCACTGAATTATATGTATATTTTGCTCTAGAATCCAAGCTCATTCTATAGCCTAAGTTGCTACCAGAATTAATACTTGAAAAATATGCTGAATTTGTTTGCTCCTAAAACTATGCAATATCTTTTTCAGGTATGGCTTTTTTAGTCACTTAGTAATTTCAAGTTGCGGTTGTTGTAATATCTGTGACTTGAGGCTGGCTCCAGCTAAAGCTTAATTTAATTCTTAGTGTTACTTGCAAGTCCAGTTCTTCACCAAATTATTTGTATATTTTGCTCCAGAATCCAAGCTCATTTCATAGCACAAGTTGCTACCGGAATTAATACTAGAAAAAATCATCATCTCGAAACCAAAGCTCAAATCCCCCACAGCTCAGTTCATAGTTCCCTCACTCTGGACCAAATTCCATGCCGGTTCTGCGCCACCTTCAATTCCTGCTCTGGGACCAAATTCCATGCCCGTTCTGCGCCACCTTCAAATCCTGCTCTGGGTCATATCCCATGCCATTTCTGCACCACCTTCAAAACCCATGCCTGCTCTGGGCCACCCCATCCAAGACACAAACTTACATCCAGAGCTTTCAGTCACACCCCAAATCCCATGCCGGTTCTACACCACATCCAAGACCAGAACTTTCACCCATCTCCAACCACCAACTGTAAGTCACCTTATCCAGGACTCACACCAAAAAATACCTCATACACCCACATCAAGAGCTTTCAAGCCACCTTATCCAAGACACAAACCTAAAACACCTCGTACACCTACATAAAGAGCTTTCACCCATCCACCTTATCCAAGACACAAACCTAAAACACCTCGTACACGTACATTAAGAGCTTTCAGACCCCCCAAATCCTAGGCGGGTTCTAAGCCACCTCCTAGGTGGCTTAGGAGTGACATAGCTCTACTACTTACTGTCAAAATTTCAGCCTTATAGCTTTAGCGGTTTGGAAAAAACCCATTTCACCCCCTTAGGGGATGAATTTCGAAAAATCGCTAGGGATGCACTGTCAAAAATTTCAGCCCTTTAGCTCTAGCGGTTTAGGTTGTGCGTTGTCTTTCAGTCAGTTACTTTTTATACAATAGAAAAAAAGTAAAGAAAATAAATCCCCTTACAACTTATTGAACCCCATTTCACCCCCTTCAAGCCTTTTTTCTCCAAAAAAAATAGCCTATGTCCGTCTCCAAGGTCTAAACTATGTCTGTTGCAAATTTCATCAAAATCGGTCCAGCGGTTTAGGCGTGAAAGCGTAACATACAGACAGACAGACAGACAGACAGACAGACAGACAGAGTTACTTTCGCATTTATAATATTAGTAAGGATTTTTTAAAAATATTAAAGCAGAAAAATGTGTAGGGAAAGTTCAAAAGTTATTGTTATTTATGTTGTGTTGTGGTACTTGTACTTATGTTTTAATAACTATTCCGTAATAATTTCACTTTAAATTCACTTTTAATTTCATTACCACATTAATCCAACATTTTTTTCCTAAATTAACACGAAAAACCACCATGAATGTAAACAAAAATGGTCACCAATTTCATTTAATTTATTCACTCGGATCACTAACTAACTTATCACCGGTAATGCACGTGCAGTAAAAAATGTTAAAAAACAATATTTTTCCACTTTTTACAAGTTAAAAACTTGGCGCGTCTATGATATTACACTATACTACGAGTTAGAGATATTGCCTTCCATCCAGTAAAACCCCTCACCCACAAACAGCACACAATAAACACCCCCTCACCCATCGACATCGTGAACCGGCATCGGTTACGAGTTTTCGTGTGCCCATAGTAATCACGGTATACAGAAAGTTAAGGATTAAAAGGTACGGGGGGGAGGTATTGAAGAAGGTGGTGATGAACCCTGCATTTGAACTCTTGGATGTTGTAGGAGTTCGGAAATACTGACTGCGAGAGGTTATTCCACAGTCGAGTTGTTCTATTAACAAACGAATTCATTCATACCTTGTTGAGTACGTGAAAGGGGTAGTTGCAGGTGAAGGGAATGAGACGAGTGGCTTGAGGGGTCGATGGTGGAGCAGGCGGTGTCGTCATCAATTAACTTGAGCGCCCTTTTTTGCACCTTATCTAACCATTCCAAGGTGGTTATTGCGGCGCCGCCCCAAACGAGGGAGTTATATTCGAGAAGAGGCCGAATGTAGGATTTATAAATAACAGCACGGGCCGATGGCTGGAGGAGGAACTTGCACCTCTTAAGAAATCCCAAGCACTGGGATGCTTGTTTGGCGATTTGGAATATGTGGTCATTGCATCTCAAGTCTTTGGCTAATGTCACGCCTAAGATGTGTAAGGATGGGTCGGCCATTAGTTGAACTCCATCCACTCTCAAGGGTGGAGAGGTGTTGAGCTTCTTTATGGAGATAAGACAGTACATACTTGGTTTTGTCGGAGTTGAATTCAACACGATTTTTCTTTCTCCACTCTAAAATGAGTTCAATGTCGTTATTAATAGAGTTGAACATTAATTCGCGATCATCAAGACAGGATCTGGCATGAGTCTGTCTTGTATCGAAGCTGTACGAGTAACGTAGAGTACCGTCGTCAGCGAAGCTGAGAAGTGGGTTGGAGGGGATTGAAAGAAGGTCATTTATAAATATGAGAAATAGGGCCGGTGATAAAATTTACCCCTGGGGTACCCCCGCAGAGATCGGGTGGGATGCGGATTTGACGCCATCCAATACCACTTTGATTGAACGACCAGAAAGGAAACTCTCAATCCACTTCTGTAGAAGTGAGTCAACTCCAATAGCTTTGAGTTTAGCTAACAGGGATGAGTGCCAAACTCTATCGAAAGCCTTGGAGATATCTAGAGCAACCATACTAGACTCACCGGATCCATGCAGACTACGGCTGAGGTGTTCTGTAAGACAGACTAAAAGATCGCCAGTGGATCTTTTTTGTCGGAAGCCATACTGTCTGTCGTTTATGAGTAGATTGGATTCTAGATATCCCATAAGCTTTTTGTTGAGTATCGTCTCCATGGTTTTGGAGAGAATAGAAGTAATTGCTATTGGGGGGTAATTGGAGGGATCGCTGGAATCACCTTTTTTCGGTATTGGCTGAACAACAGCAAGTTTCCAAGAGTCGGGATGAACTCCGGAGAAATATGACAGGGAAAATAATTTGCGCAGAGGTTTAGCCAAAGGTGAGGCGCATTGTTTTAAGACGATAGGGGGTATATTATCGGGTTCAGTGGATTTGTAAGCATCGAGCTCTTTGAGGCACCTGTATACCTCGCGAGTCCTGAAAAAAACCCTGTCCATTGAATGGGCGTATCAGTTTCGGGTAAAGAAAAATTCGAAGCGAACATAGATGCTAATAAATTGGCCTTGGATTTGCTGTCTGCTATTACGTTCTCATTGTGAATAAAGGAAGGGGTTGAAGTTGTAGTGAAATTCTTCTTGATGGAACTTACCAAGGACCAGAAGTTTTTGCTACCGGAGGTTGCATTTAGGAGTTTACTTCTCAATTTGTTGTCAAATAAGGTTTTGACTTTTTTGATGGCGGTTTTACAAGAATTTCTTTGTTGTACTCGGGAGTGTACTGCGTGCTGTGTTCACTCGGGAAGCTCTTGTACGCTCGGAAGGCGGCTTCTTTAGTTTTGATTGCATTCATACACTCCCGATTAAACCATCTGTTGGGCCTAGGCTTCACAGATTTGGTAGAATGGGGAATGAACAAATGCATTCCTGCCTGTATGATCCTGGTGATAAGGATAGCGGCAGAGTTGGCGTTTCTATTCCGGATATACAGATTCCAGTCTGTAGACTGGAAAAAATTAATAAGCCCCTGCCAATTGGCCTTCCCATAATGCCATACAGTTCTTCGAACTGGTTTAAGAGGGGTGGGAAATTCGAATGGGAAGTTAGCGCTGATTAGGCAGTGGTCTGAATTGCCGAGAGGTGAATCAACTTCGACGGAGTAACACGCTGGATGAGAAGTTAGAAAAAGATCAAGGAGATATTTTCCTTGATCAGCAACATCAGGTACTCTTGTGGGATGATCCACAATTTGATGCAAGTTATTGATGTCTGCAAAGAGCTCGACGTCCTTGCCAGAAATACTGGTGCCATTTGAGTAAGTCAGCCATTTAACGTTGTGAACATTGAAATCACCCGCAACGATGATTTCACACTCGGGATTGGACGACAAAAATCCCGAGATTTGTTCGGAAATAGTATCAAAAGATAAGGTGGAGGCTTCGTTACTTATGTTAGGGCTTCTGTATAGGAAGCAGAAGAATATGACGTGGTAGTTGCAAAATAGCAACAAAACAGGTAGTTACAAAATATGTAAGCAAAGTAAAGCGAAAAATACCAGGAAAAGTGGTAAAATGGGCCAATGCAAGCAAGCTAGTCAACCATGGCAAATGATTTCCATGGACCTTCTAGGACCACTTCCAAGGTCAACAAAGGGACATATTGCTTTACTAGTAGTGGTCGACTTTTTCACGAAATATTCATGCTTATTTCCACTGCGGTCTACAACAACAGCACATATAACTAAGAACGTGGAATATAACGTGTTTTTAAAATTTGGAGTTCCTGAAACAGTCATTTGTGATAATGGACTTCAATTTAAATCAGCCGAATTCAAGAACCTGTTAAATAAATATGAAGTTCCATATACCTTTTATAATTGTAATTACCATCCTCAAAACAATAATACTGAAAGATATAATCAAAGCACCGGAAATATGTTGAAAGCACATGTAGGATCCAATTATAAGCACTGGGATAAAGAGCTAAGTAAAATTAACGTAGCCTTGAACACAGCAATTAATGAAACTACCGGAAACACAGCTTATTACCTGAACTATGGTAAAGAATTTGTGTATAGTGGCACCGAGCATTGATTGCACGATGCCCAGCAAGACCCACTTAAGGCGCGTCAGGATTTTCTAAGGCGATTCGATTTGGAACGACATAAAACTCTGGATAAAATCCAAAAGAGTCACGAGAGAAATAAACTAAACTATGATAAGGGACCACGAAATAAGGAGACATTGGTTTGATAATCAATGCAAGAGCAGCATTGAAATAAAAAAACCATGCAAGACAGGTGTACCTAACAAGAATGACTAGAGGAAACCATGAGAAATTTGTAGCAGCACGAAGAGACACGAATAAGTTATTAAGGAAGAAAAAACGTGATTACTTCAGAATCAAGGCAAGCGGTAGTGTGCCGAGTTCGTAAGGGCAAACAGCTAATGCCTTATTTACGCCTAAACATAGAAAACAAGGTGTTTTTTTATAAAATTATGCGATTTATCACCTTTTTATAAGCAATATAACTAATTTTTCATTTGTAACCGATACCCAAAATATAAATAATTTATTATTCCATGAGTTTTTTTTCAATCATTCTTCGTTTTCTTTATTTTTACATTTTTTACAATTCGAATCGAACTTTTTTCTTCTCCTTCAGTCTAAAAAAGTGGGTACTCAAAATTATTCTGTCAGATGGCGCTCTAAGTTATTTCAATTGCTCAATAAATGAGATGGTGCTACTAGTTATTCGAAAAGTGTTACTCGAACTGTTGATGCTAGATGGCATTAGATGATTAACAAAATGTATTCATTTAAAGTAGTTAGTCGCAACTATGGTATCAGATTGCGTTAGGTACTATAAAAAACATGTAGTTCACAGTACAAATGTACAGTAAAATTTTGAAATACTGAATACCGAGATTGTAATCGTAATTTATTTCTAAAAATATAACATATTCGTTACAAGTTAGTCAAATCCAGCACTGCTGATGTCAAATGTTGGGTAATTAACAAAAAGTGTACGCATGGTACGCGTCTCAAGAGGGCGGATTACCATTTTCTTCACAACCCCCTCGACATGGGTATCAAATGAAACGGTATGATAAGTAGAATACAATAAGCAATATAGTATACTCAATAAAAAGTTAGATCCACCGAGGCCACCTCAAGAGGACGCATTACCATTTTCTTCACAACCCTCTCGACATGGGTATCAAACGAAAGGGTATGATAAGTAGAATACAATAAGCTATGTCTTTATATCCATGGCGGCCGTCTCAAGAGGGTGGACTACCATTTCTTCACCACCACCTCGACATAGGTATCAATTGAAAGGGTATCATAAGTAGAATACCATAAGCGATATAATATACTCAATATCTGGTTAGATCCATGGCTATCATCTCAAGAGGGCGGATTACCATTTTCTTCACAACCCCCTCGACATTGGTATCAAATGAAAGGGTATGATAAGTAGAATACAATAAGCTTTGTCTTTATATCCATGGCGGCCGTCTCAAGAGGGCGGACTACCATTTCTTCACCACCACCTCGACATAGGTATAAATTGAAAGGGTATCATAAGTAGAATACCATAAGCGATATAATATACTCAATATCTGGTTAGATCCATGGCTGTCATCTCAAGAGGGCGGATTATCATTTTCTTCACAACCCCCTCGACATTTTTATCAAATTAAAGGGTATAATAAGTAGAATACAATAAGCAATATAGTATACTCAATAAATAGTTAGATCCACCGAGGCCACCTCAAGGGGACGTATTGCCATTTTCTTCTCAACCCCCACGACATGAGTATCAAATGAAAGGGAATGATAAGTAGAACACAATAAGAGATTTGGTATACTTAAAATATATTTAGATCCACGGCGGTTATCTCAAGAGGGCGGATTACCATTTTCTTCACAACCCCCCCGACATGGGTATTAATGAAAGGGCATGATAAGTAGAACACAATAAGCTATGTCTTTATATCCATGGCGGCCATCTCAAGAGGGCGGACTACCATTTCTTTACCACCACCTCGACATAGGTATCAATTGAAAGGGTATCATAAGTAGAATACCATAAGCGATATAATATACTCAATATCTGGTTAGATCCATGGCTGTCATCTCAAGAGGGCGTATTACCATTTTCTTCACAATCCCCTCGACATGGGTATCAAATGAAAGGGTATGATAAGTAGAATACAATAAGCAATATAGTATACTCAATAAATAGTTAGATCCACCGAGGCCACCTCAAGAGGACGTATTGCCATTTTCTTCACAACCCCCACGACATGGGTATCAAATGAAAGGGAATGATAAGTAAAACACAATAAGCGATTTAGTATACTTAAAATATATTTAGATCCACGGCGGTTATCTCAAGAGGGTGGATTACCATTTTCTTCACAACCCCCTCGACATGGGTATCAAATGAAAGGGCATGATAAGTAGAACACAATAAGCTATGTCTTTATATCCATGGCGGCCAACTCAAGAGGGCGGACTACCATTTCTTCACCACCACCTCGACATAGGTATCAATTGAAAAGGTATCATAAGTAGAATACCATAAGCGATATAATATACTCAATATCAGGTTGGATCCATGGCGGTCATCTCAAGAGGGCGTATTACCATTTTCTTCACAATCCCCTCGACATGGGTATCAAATGAAAGGGTATGATAAGTAGAATACAATAAGCAATATAGTACACTCAATAAATAGTTAGATCCACCGAGGCCACCTCAAAAGGACGTATTACCATTTTCTTCTCAACCCCCACGACATGGGTATCAAATGAAAGGGAATGATAAGTAGAATACAATAAGCGATTTAGTATACTTAAAATATATTTAGATCCACGGCGGTTATCTCAAGAGGGTGGATTACCATTTTCTTCACAACCCCCTCGACATGGGTATCAAATGAAAGGGCATGATAAGTAGAACACAATAAGCTATTGGCTTTTAGGCACAATAGTCCCAGTCCATAAAAAAGGTGAATTGATGAGCTGCAAAAACTACAGGCCAATGAACAGATCGACAACAGACCAGATTTTCATAATGAGACAAATACTTGAAAAATGCTGGGAAGAAAACATTGATATACATCTTCTTTTTATAGACTATAGAAATGCTTACGATCTGCTAAATAAAAGAGAGTTGTGGAATAAGATGAATGAAATGGGTTTCCCCAGAAAATTAATAGATCTCTGCAGGATGACGACCAAAAATTGTGAAACACAAGTGAGAATACGAGGTTGTAACTCAACCAATTTTCCTCAAGAATCGGGTCTGCGACAAGGAGATGCAATCTCACCAATACTTTTTAACATTGCTCTCGAAGCAATAATGAGAGAAACACAGCTTAATGGAGCAAATAGCATCTTCACAAGGAACATCCAGATACTAGCCTTCGCAGATGATATAGTCATAATTGGACGCAAAGCACAAGAGGTAAAGGAAACCTTTTTCAAGATTGTAGAAAGCTCAGCAAAGTTCAATCTACGAGTAAATGACACAAAAACAAAATATATGATCGTATCAAAACAAGGACATCGGCTAGAACGAAGTATCAGCCTGGGCGATCATATTGTGGAAATTGTAGAAAACTTTATCTACTTAGGGACAATGCTTACTGCACAAATCCATATAAAGGACGACATCCATAGACGCATCGTAGCCGCAAATAAAACCTATTTCGCACTAGTCCCGGTCTTTAAAAACAAAGAAATTTCAAGACAATGCAAAATCAGACTATACAAAACGTTAATCCGCCCAGTTCTATGCTATGGGTCTGAGGCTTGAGACCCAACAAATAGAAAACCAGCTTAAAATCTTCGAAAGGAAGATCTTAAGAAGAATATTTGGCGCTGTAAGGGTTAACCAAAACGAATGGCGCATTAGGACAAATGAGGAACTTCAACAAATGTATGACGAAATAAACATATCTACATACATAAGATTGAACAGACTGCGATGGCTTGGACACGTTCTACGGGCTCCAGAAGAAAGAATGCTAGCCAGGATTTTTAATGGAATACCATCTGGAAGAAGAAGAGTAGGACGACCAAGAAATAGGTGGATGGATGACGTTCTAGAAGATATACGAAAACTTCGTATATCAAACTGGAGAGAGCTAGCAAGACGTAGAGAAGACTGGAAGAGGACACTTCAAGAGGCCCGAGTCCTGCAAGGACTGTAGCGCCATTTAAGAAGAAGAAGATGATAAGGGACATGATGATAATTTAACATTTCAAGTAGGAGATACAGTATATAAGAGAAACTTTGTACTTTCGGACAAATCTAAAGGATTCTCCGCAAAGCTAGCATCAAAATTCGTAGAATGCACAGTTACCGAAAAGATTTCTGACCTGTGTTATAAATTAAAAGATAGGAATGGGGTAGATATTGGGAGATGGCACCTTAAAAAGTAGTCCTTGTTTCAATATTACATTTTCAATTTATAAATCTTACCTTAATCATTTAATCCCAATAATAAATATGAGCGACAAGCGTAGAGCTCCCAACTCAATAAGTATATACGAGTACATATAAAAAAATTGTCCTTTAGACACGAAGCACAATTTTTTTTCTCCCAGGTTCGGAGGAAATGTAACATGTCAAAACTGCTGCATACATAAAATCCGAAAATGTTAAAAATCGAATAAAATCCCACAAGAACTAAAATTCAAAATCCTTTCAAAACCTATTAATAATAATAATCGTTCTGATATCAATCTTTTGCAAAATATTAATTATATATAAAAAAAAAAAAATTGACCTAAAAATTAAAATTATACCCAATCAATTATTGTAGAAACCTAAAAGACAACAAAACAGGGCGGAAGTCCAAAATTCGATATTTCTTCGAAAAAGCCACGCGTGGAGGAAAAAAAAGAAGATCGGCTTCCTTCTTCTCGAATCACCTTGAGAGTGAACGGAGCAAAATTCAAAGTTTTCTAAAGTTTTAAAACAAATTAAATAAAGTAATTAATTTAAGAAGTATTTATAAAGCTGCAATCATAATAATAGAACCAATAAATATATTATATAATACATACGTAGCATATGTAATATGAATCCATTAAAAGGTTATTTTTACACAAATATGGTGGGAAGAACCCATAAAATGATGTACTTTTTAAACCGACCGTACCGACTAAAAGATCGCAAAAAGAGTCAATTTTAGTTTTTTGAATTTTGTGTAGAAATGTTTACGGAACATATTAAAAAAAATGTAAAGCTTGACCTAGCGAGACTCTTTTTGTAGGGCTTCTTTAACAAAAGATTTTCAATCCAAAATAATAAAAAATTTACTGTCTTTCATTAAACTATTTAGATAAAAAAAAAACTTTTTAATATAGCACGTTTTTATAACGAACTAAAAAGTATAAAATAATTTCTCCTAGCCCCATACAGATTTAGGACCTCAAACATATATCTAACACCATACAGATAGTCCTGAAAATTTGTGATTGTGAATTTGTAATAGCTATGAAAATATTTGTAAGATTTTAAACGAAAAATCGTGGGGAAAAATCTTTTCATGCGAATTTGTTCTGATATGGCGAAACGTTCTTCGCTTAACACGAAAAAAGAGTCTCTGCGGCACTTATTTTGTTCATATTTTCTCCAATTTCTCTGATGATGATTTCCCTATAGTATTTTTGAACGTCAAAATTAATTTTGTTCTCTGCCTTCTCCTAAATATGCAGTCTTATTCTAAACTTTCCTGGAATTTTCTTACATCCGTAGCATACGAGGTAAGAAAATTCCAGCGATGTTTAGAATAGGCGTAATCTTTTTGAAAATGGGGGATTCGCGTCGTAGTTAAGTTGACTAAATTTAATCTTTTTAATTTTCAAGAAAAGCTTCAGCCTGTTTTTGATTTTCGGTGCACCACGCTTTTTATTTTTGTAATTTGTGCGAATAAGTAATGTTCAATTTTTTTACTGTTTCATTATGTATTTAACTCGTTATTATTATCGTATTTCAAAGACAACGGTTAATAAGAAATTCGGATACCGCGAAATCCTCAACCGGGCCCCACCATTTCGTGTTAACCGATTTCCACTGTAAATAACTTTTACCACTGTAAAATAATAAGCACAGCAAAAGCAGCTTCGACAAGGGCTTAAAAATTCTCACAAACACTTGTTGCAACGGTAACTTTTGCATTGATCCTGCGAACAGAAAAAGGACCGCCATAAACCGGTTTAATGTGTGGCAGGGGTCTCCTACTAGATATTTATCGGGCAAAAAGTTCGAAAATCGAATTTTGATTTTTCGACTTTTGGCCAGCTTTTTGGCATTTTGCCCCACTGTGCGACGTATAGTTGACGGTGTGCGAAGTACTGATACTCTAAAATGATTGCTCAAATTTCCAATGAATTATCATTGCGATGGCAAATCCAATCGGAAATTGATGTCGTTTAAATTCAAAAGAATTCTCAGAAAAAAAAATCGCCTACTTTCCCTTGATAATGGTAGCTTCGATCACATTGCTCCTAAGCTTTTTTGCAGACAATCTGGTGCCATTGCAAAGTCTTGGTTAATTGATGTTTCGTAGTATGATAAATACCGAACTAACTTTCAACTGAAGATAATGCCATCCATATCGAGAGGCTGAACAGAAAAAGGTAATGCGCCATTTCCTGGGGCCAACAGATTGGACTTAAAATGACGCCACATAGTTTACTGTATTCTACTCGTCATAGTCTTTCATTTGAAACTCATGGCGTGGATAATAAAGAAAAAAGTAGTCCACCAATTTATAGTGGCCGCCATATTGGATGTACCATAAAATTGAATATAGTTTATTGTATTGCATTCAGAACCATAGGTGTGTGCTAAATTTGAGCATCACCGGATATCGGGGAATGGTCGAAAAATAAATCGCAAGATTCCTCACAGGGACCAAGTTAATAAGCTTGTAAAAATCAATCCAGTTGTTTAGGTATCGCTCCAAATTGTGAATCTAAACCATTCTCGAATCAACTTAACCAAGCACACAAAATTTCATTAAAATCCGTTTAGCCGTTTGGCTACATACACACGGACAGAAGAAATATATATATATATATATATATATATATATATATATATTATATATATATATATATATATATATATATATATATATATATATATATATATATATATATATATATATATATATATATATATATGAGCCGTTGAGAGTCATAGTGGCGTAAGTCATGTGTCATGTTTTATTAATTCGGAGTAAAATGAAACTCCGCGTTGTTCTTCAAAAAAAATCCGGTCTAGAGATACGAATATGTAATTCTTTTATGCCACTTTATAAACTATCAAAATTTTAGAATATAAGCTTCAGTTTGTTTTTTCCGTCAAAACAACCCTTTTACAAGCTTTATACATAATATTAACTTCATTTTCTGTGTGGGACAAATTTTGCGACCGATTTTTCGGCCACTTCCCGATATCCGGTGATGCTCAAATTTGGCACAGTAATGATAACAACACGCTGCCGTCTGGGGTTCTAACGGTAACTTATAGCTACTTTTAATATGGGGCTGAACAGGGTGATGCGTAAATAGTATAATTTAGTTTTAACTCAATTTATATATATATATATATATATATATATATATATATATATATACAGGGTGTCCCACATAAACTTACAAAGCGGCCCGGCTGTGGATAGGTCTTGGATAGACGAACAAAAAATCGTATGGGTGGGGGGGGGGGAATCGTAACGGTTTAGCCGCTAGGGCTTTTTGAAGTTTTTTTGCTAGAGTTTTACATATCACCCTGTATTTTTGTAACCGTGTAACCCATTTTCATGATTATGGTACTGGTGTACGCAGAATTTCCCCACCTATCTACGACGGTAAAAATAATGTCCTATCTTATAAACTTTTGGAGTTATGAGTCGCCAAAGTCAAAATTTTGTATTTTTTTCACTAAAATTTCAACTAAAACCACCTTTTTCTCCAAAAAATACGTGATAAACCTAAACTTTTTTTTCCAAAATTAAAAAGTTTGGACAATTTCCTATAAATAATGTATGACAAGTTTTATTCTAGGGCCTTTACTTTAGAAGTTATAAGCAATTTTAAAGTTAATATTGGCCTTTTTCGATGCTTATTTGGCACTTTTCGACAAAGCTCAGATGGAAAAGTACTAAAAAAGGACGAAATAGAGCCAATTTCAACATTAAAAATGCTTATAACTTCAAAAATAGAGGCTGTGGCGTAAAAGTTGTAATACATTATTTATAGGAAATTGTCCAAACTTTTTAATTTTGGAAAAAAAAGTTTAGGTTTATCACGTATTTTTTGGAGAAAAAGGTGGTTTATTTTTACCGTCGTAGATAGGTGGGGGAATTCTGCGTACACCGGTACCATAATCATGAAAATGGGTTACACGGTTACAAAAATACAGGGTGATATGTAAAACTCTAGCAAAAAAACTTCAAAACGCCCTAGCGGCTAAACCGTTACGATTTTCCCCCCCCACCCATACGATTTTTTGTTCGTCTATCCAAGACCTATCCACAGCCGGCCGCTTTGTAAGTTTATGTGGGACACCCTGTATATATATATAGATATAATGTAGATCTAGACTGTATTTTTTTTGGAATGCATACTGGAAAAGGTTCGCCAGCCCTAGCCCAGGTGATGAGTAAAGAAATTTTTTGAATCGAGACGAGAAATAAAAAATCTGCAAAAGAAATTTTGTTATTTTGGGTTAAACCTAATTACATTATTAATTTAGTCATCATTATCACAATAGCTGCGATCCATTGGCATTGGTAAAGTTAGACTACCTTTGCTGCTTATACATTTTTTCTAACAATTATAGTTAAAATTATCAGAAGTTTTAAGGTGGAACAAAGTCTACAGTCTCTATTTGTGATAAACAGTCTTTATCATTAACTTTCCCACCAATTAATCTATAATATTAAAAACATTTTTGGGTTCGTAAGTATAAAATTATGCCGTAAAATAGTGCTGTCAGTAATCAACAGAATGGAAGAATGGTAATAAATGTAAATCCAAAATGGGCACATTAAAACAACGACAAACAAAATACAAAAGGAAACTCACCTTAACATCGCTGCTGCTCTTAACAACAATGTCCTGACCAGCACTGTTGGTAGTAGTCGTTACCTGACCATTTGATGTGACTACTAGGTGCACATTAATATCGCATCCCACCAAATCTCCTTTACCTGGGAAATTAATTTATATTAGCAATAAGCGTAATTCCTGTTAGGAAATGGGCTCGACTATATACTCACCTAATATGGCAACTACCATGTTATTCTTAATGACTTCCATGGAGCCGTTACACAGGTAATAAATGTTATTTAAACGCGTCTCCTTTGTGGATAAGAAATTCCCCTGGAGCGCAAAAATTTGTCTTTATATGGAGCGACAACAACTTAAGACATCCCTGCGAACAAGTTAACTGGTTGAAAAATTTATGTCAGGTATACATTATCTAACATGGGATCGATGTACTTATGACACTCGAAAAGGCAAAGATGGGTTCAAACTGTAGATGGTTTGCGGCTAGTAAATTTATATTATTGCTAAACTAAATATAGCTTGCCTCCCTTAATTTTTTGGGATATGTTAGGCCGTAAGGGTGTCATTTTCAAGTACGATTAAACAGATGAAACGAGCTTAGGACTCACCTGAGATGCTGCCTCGAATATTGGCAGCTGGAGAATTTCTCTGTGTAAGTGCATGGATACATCGCCCCTCAGTTCTTCCGGAAATTCTTTTAAAGTCTGAAAGTTAAGAAAAATGTAATATACAGATGTTGAAATTTGTCGCATAAAACTTCGTAAAAGTTTGCGGTTTTCATCATTGAAATAAAGTAATTTAAAATATAAGGTACTAATGTGGATTTTGAGGAGGTAATTTTCAATATTCAATTTTGAGCGTAATTGAAGTTAACAGTAAGTCCGCCGGCTATAATTTTGTTGTTGTTATAGAAAGAAAAGTCAATGATGTAGAAGAAAATATTCAAATTAAATAATTCTAATAGAACACCCTTAAGCCCCACAAGAAAAAAAGTCGGTCACGTGCTTATATCAAATTCTATTGCAGGAAAAACGTGAAAAGTAAAAAAATACTGAAGTAAATGAAAAAGGTATAAGAGTCCTGCGATCAGGCAGTTTTCTATTAAAAAGTAAGTAATGGAGTATTGACGGATGCCATGCGTGTAGGGAAACCTCACACCACCTCTAAATACATGGTACGTTGCCTCTCTTACGGTGATATATGTACATATACAACAAGTACGACAGTTTTATTTATTTATACAAGTGTTGAAGTTTTAGAAAAAAAAAAATAATAGTTGCTAATAAAAATATTACTTCGGTATATAAAGAGAAAATAAAAAAGAACAAAACAAAAACAGTGAGGAGCATGCGCACGTAAGTGGCATGTCTCTTGCAGACACCAAGTGCAGTGACACTATAAGCATGAGTGCAGAAAGTGCCGGTAAAATTTTAACAGTGACCATATCAGCGAACGAAAGAACAATCGGAGCAAATTGAAATGGAATCTGGGCCAGGAACTACGGTTCCCCGTTCAGTAAATGTGTCTGACTCAGATGAGTCATACGATTCGGGTAAATACAATGGACAGGGGAACAGCTTCAGTGTACTGGCTACCGACACAAAAGAGGACGAAGCAAGGCTGGAAAAATTGATCGAGGAGCTTAGGGAGAAGAACTTTCCTAAACTTCCGGCAACAAAAGCCCAACAACAACAAAAACAACAGCAACAACAACAATTGCAGCAGCAGCACCAACAAGTAAAACAAAATCAACAACAACAACAACGAACAACAAAACGGGAGAAAATTCCTCCCATTAATATTTTCCACCAACAGGAAGCGGATACCATTAGGTTAGTGCGACAAGTACTTAAGCACGATAATTTTTATATTAGGAGATTAAGTAGATCGAAGCATGCTTTAGTTGTTAAGAATTTAGAAGATTTTAAAAAAATGAAGTTAGTTTTAGAAAAGGCGAATACGCAATTTTTCACTTTTACTACTAAAAGCGAAAAAATGCAAAGTGTCCTTCTAAAGGGTTTAGATCCGGGTTCTGAACCTCAGGAGCTCCTAACGGAGCTTCAGTCATTAAAAATTGAAAATTTAAAATTCACGACCGTCAAACATTTTAGCACGGCATACTCGCGGTCCTCTAAGAGGCAACTCCCAATCTTTCTTGTCCAACTAACTCCCGACAGCCGGCTGGACAATTTAAAACAAATTAAATATGTCAATTTCCATCTGGTTTCCTGGGAGAAAATAAATAAGAAGTCTGACATCCTGCAGATCTACGGACCCCTGCTAACTATAGGGGATGTCCTAAATACGCAGAGCTAAAGAAACGCATTATAGCACGCAAAGAGCAGTTAGAAGCTCAAAAAGTTAAGAAAGCACAAATGTTCAATAACTTTGTTGTACCAGGAATGTCCTTCGCCCAAATGGCCAACAAAAAATCAAGCTCCAAAAGCTGCTCCTGTAATGAGCAGGGGAGATAGCGAGCTGAAGGCGGTTCTCTTGCCCATACAAGGGCAAATCGCTCAGCTCCAACAACAACTAACTGAGCAAAATGCTCGTTTAGAGATCGTTTATTCTACTCTGTTTTCTACAGAACCTATCTCCGGGTAATTTGTCTTAATGGCGGAGTACATGCCAATGTACATTGGCTAAATTACTCAAATGGCACCAGTGTTCCTGGCAAAGACGCCGAGCTCTTTGCGAGCCTCAACAACTTGCACCAAATTGTCAAATGTCCGACGAGAGTCCCTGATCTTCCAGGTCAAGGAGCCCATCTCCTTGACCTGTTTCTTACTTCGCACCCGACGCGGTACTCCATCAAAGTTAGCTCACCCCTTGGCAACTCGGACCATAAACTAATTAGCGCTTATTTCCCATATCCATCCTCGACCACAACCACCACAGCTCCTAAAAGAACTGTGTGGCACTATGGGAAAGCCAACTGGTTGGGTCTTATTCGCTTCTTCCAGGCCACTGACTGGGATTTGTGTTTCCGTAGTGCCAATGCGAACTATGCGGCCCTCTGTGTCACCAAAATTATTCGAGCGGGTATGCGCTTGTTCATCCCTCACTCTACCAAATCTGTGAAGCCTAGGCCGAACAAATGGTTCAATGGGGAATGTATGAACGCAATCAAAGCTAAAGAAGCCGCCTATAGAGCATACAGACGTTCGCCTAATGAGCCACTTCGTCGTGAGTACGTCAAACTTAGAAACTCCTGTAACTCCATCATCAGGAAAGTCAAATCATCATTTGATGATAGATTGAGAAGTAAGATTCTTAACTCCACTACAGGCAGCAAAAACTTCTGGTCCTTGGTAACTGCCATCAAGAAGAATTTTACTTCCTCCTCAACACCTCCTTTTATTCACAACAAGGAAGTGATAACAGAAAGCAAACCCAAGGCCGACCTATTAGCTTCTCTGTTCGCCGTAAATTCTTCTTTACCCGATGCTGCTATGTCACCCCCCACTCTCGAGAATACCACCCACTCAATGGACGGAGTTCACTACAGGACTCGCGAGGTGTTTAGGTGTCTCAAGGAACTCGACGCCAATAAATCCACTGGTCCCGACAAAATCCCCCCTATGGTACTTAAAAAATGTGCCTCACCTTTGGCTAAACCTCTGCGCAAACTTTTTGCCCTGTCTTACTTCTCCGGAGTGTATCCCGACTCTTGGAAACTAGCTCATGTTCAGCCAATCCCAAAGAAAGGTGAAGCCAGCCCAATAGCAATTACTTCTGTTCTCTCCAAAATCATGGAGACAATAATCAATAAAAAGCTGATGAAATATCTAGAATCCAACCAAATTATACACGACAGGCAATACGGCTTCAGATCTAAACTACTGGCGATCTGCTTGTGTGTTTAACCGAGCGTATCAACCAAAGCATTCACAGCTTTGGTGAGTCTAGCCTGGTTGCTCTAGATATATCAAAGGCTTTTGACAGAGTATGGCACCCAGCTCTGTTGAATAAACTCCAAGCTATTGGTATACACTTAGTTCTAAAGAACTGGATTAAGAGCTTTCTTTCAGGCCGTTCGATCAAGGTAGTATTGGACGGCGTCGAATCCAACCCCCACGCCATCTCGGCCGGAGTTCCCCAGGGGTCAATTCTCTCACCCGCACTTTTTCTAATCTTCATTAATGATCTGCTCTTAATCCCCTCCAACCCACTTCACTGCTTCGCTGATGACGGTACTCTGAATTTCTCTTACTCCTTCGGCAATATAAGACAAGCACGTGCCAGACCTTGTCTTTACCACCGTCAACTGATGTCGGCTTCGATCAACCGGGATATCGAATCGATTCTTCATTGGGGCGAAATGAACCGCGTCGAATTCAATGCCACTAAAACGAAGCACTGTCTGATCTCCAACAAAAATTGTACCGACCTTCCTCCTGTCTCGGTGGATGGAGAGAATCTAACGGCTGACTCAACTCTCAACATCCTAGGGGTAACTTTAACGGAGCATCTGCGATGGAACGATCACATATTCCAAATCGCCAATCAAGCCTTCCAATGCCTTGGATTTCTCAAGAGATGCAAGTTCCACCCTTCACCGACAGTTCCGAGATAGACAGAGTCCGGAGGTTGTAACTCTTAAGTCGGTTATGAAAAATCTCCAACAGCTTTTAAAGCAACAATACTCACAGTCTGTGAATCTGTACTGGAACAACAAGATTCGTGCTATTCAAACTAATAGCGCGAGCATGTTCCCGCAGATAAATAAAATATTTCGGAGCAAAACACATAACCGGTTGATAAGTTACATATACCTCGGACTCTGCCTAACGAAGAGCTTATGAGATCTGCTGGCATAGACCCGGAGGAAACTAGTCGCGTTGACGACAATTATTATATAGAAGACGAGCAGGAGAAAGTGGATTTTGTGGGGAGCTATTACCAGGGAATTTATTCCGTGAACACTTCTGTCCACGCGAATTCTGACCTTGATAATAGGGATTTGCTGAACCACTTCAGAATATCCAATGAAATCGAAGCTTGGAAAACCGAGAATCGAGCAACTCTCGAATTCAATGAAGACTGTCCAGCAAATGATATCCCAGAGGCACAAGCGAACTCCGGTCTCATTGGAAAATTGAGCTCATGCTAATTTTTCGTCAGTTAAATAGTAAGAAGTCGTCAGGTGTTGACGGTATTCCGAACATTGTCCTAAAGCATTTGCCCCTAGTAGCCATCGATATATACACCACTTTGTTTAACAATGCGTTAAACAATGCTCATTTTCCAGACCATTGGAAAACAGCAGTGGTGTATCCGATTCCAAAAAAAGGCAAAAACAAAAGTAACCCTGCGAATCTTCGATCAATAAGTTTACTTCCGAACATCAGCAAAGTGCTTGAAATAGTGGTCAATAGATCATTATCTAAATGGGTTGAGGACAAGAAAATAATTCCTGATAACCAGTTCGGATTTCGGGCGGGGCATGACACTATTCATGCCGCGTCGAAACTGGTATCAGACATACAGTGGAACTTCATGAAAGGCCAGTGTACAGGAGCATGTCTGATTGACCTTGAGAAGGCGTTCGATACAGTATGGATCGAAGGTCTTCTCTACAAGCTAGTCACATACGGCATGAATGGGCCTCTGCTATACATGATTTACAACATGATTTCAAAAAAGAAGTTCATCGTCAAAAGTGGGAACTTCACTTCAAGTAGGACCTTTGACATTAAAAATGGTTTGAAACAGGGTGCGGTAAATTCGCCGCTCTTGTTTAATATCTACACGAGTGACCTTATACGTTCACTCCGCTCCGCGATAGCGTATGCGGATGACCTGATTATGTACAGGACAGGGCCGAGGATTGAAGTAATCCAAACGCTTCTGCAACGTGATTTCGAAACAATCGAACGCTATAGTAATGATGGGAAGCTGAAGATCAACTTTAGCAAATGCGAGTCGATCCTTTTCCGGACTACTCTAAACAAAGCTTCACGCGATGTGAGGAGGAACTGGAAAAACTTCCGAATTTCGAACAATGCTGGACAAGCACTGGAAAACAAACCGGTAGTGAAATACCTTGGGCTTTGGCTGGACCAACACTTATATTTCAATAAGAATGTAGGTGCCGCTCTATCCAAAGCAAACAAGGCGTTCCACATGACAAAAAGGCTTTTTTATAGCAAACACCTTGGCCCACGTGTCAAAGTGATCTGCTATCAAGCCTTGGTCAGACCGATTTTGACCTAAGGTTGCCCAGTATGGTTCAACATATCTCCTTCATATATGGAAAAGCTTCGGGTCTTTGAAAGACAATGCCTAAGGGCGTGCTTAAGCTTGTATCAAACCCCCGAATCTGGCTTCACTAAGTTTCACGCCAACAATGTCCTACATGACAAAGCATTTGTTAATAGGATCGACAACTTCATAATCAAGTTGATTCGAAACCACGTTGCTAGAGCGATGGAAAGCAGCAATCCTCTTATTGGGGGAGCGTTCTACCCGAACACACTTTACCACAGAGCAGCTTGTGAACGCGGCTATATTCCCCCAGAGGCATTTGTATACCTGGATTCCAAGCAGTTGGTACAGGATAGATCAGGGGTTCCTCTCTTCTATCACTTAAAACGCAACGCGTGTGATAAACGTTGTGCGTTCAGCCAGGAAGAAATGCAGGTTCAGGATCTCCTGAGGTTCAGCACGCGGATCTCGGAAAGAGATAAAAAAGACGCCTCTGTAGCGGTTGCTACTTGTTATTATTTTATGTTCGTTGCTTCTTGTTATCAATTTATGTTCGTTATTGTAGCAAGTTTATTCACCACTCAATTCAGTTCCTATACTAGTAACTTTTTAGTACAGTGTTTTTAATACGTCAAAAATTATATCAAGGCAAGCGGTAGTTTGCCGAGTTCGTAAGGGCAAACAGCTAATGCCTTATTTACGCCTAAACATAGAAAACAAGGTGCTTTTTTTATAAAATTATGCGATTTATCACCTTTTTATAAGCAATATAAGTAATTTTTCATTTGTAACCGATAACCAAAATATAAATAATTTATTATTCCATGAGTTTTTTTTCAATCATTCTTCGTTTTCTTTATTTTTACATTTTTTACAATTCGAATCGAACTTTTTTCTTCTCCTTCAGTCTAAAAAAGTGGGTACTCAAAATTATTCTGTCAGATGGCGCTCTAAGTTATTTCAATTGCTCAATAAATGAGATGGTGCTACTAGTTAGTCGAAAAGTGTTACTCGAACTGTTGATGCTAGATGGTATTCGATGATTAACAAAATGTATTCATTAAAAGTAGTTAGTCGCAACTATGGTATCAGATTGCGTTAGGTACTATAAAAAACATGTAGTCCACAGTACAAATGTACAGTAAAATTTTGAAATACTGAATGCCGAGATCGTAATCGTAATTTATTTCTAAAAATATGACATATTCGTTACAAGTTAGTCAAATCAGGCACTGTTGATGTCAAATAGCATTTCCTATCATTTCGATGATTAATAAAAAGTGTACGCATGGTACGCGTCTCAAGAGGGCACAACCCCCTCGACATGGGTATCAAATGAAACGGTATGATAAGTAGAATTGCCTCGATCGATTTTAACAGTTTGCTTACCGCAAATGAGCTGGATGACGACGTGGCACTGTTTTATAACGTACTATACGAGGCCCTCGTTTCTTGCGTACCTTATGAGCCCCAAAAACTGCCCAGTTCTTCTCCCCCTTGGTTTAATAATGAACTCAGGCATTTAAAAAATCAGAAGAATAGACTTTGGAAAACCTATTGTGATGATTATGCGCCATCTGTTCGTCGAGAGGATGAATCAACTATTTTCGGTTGTTGTCTGAATTAAGAATTTATGTACTAAACTAACGAGCGATAAGCGAAGACAACTTCAAGCTGGTCTAAACTAAAAGAAACATAGAACATACCACAAGGAACCAGACAACGAAGGTTCCAGAAAGTAGACAAAGGTGGAGCTGCCTATATAAAAGCGCCTGGCAGCCGCTATCGAGTCAGTTTTGATTATAAAGGCGATACAAGTGTTCCAAAGTGAAAAGTGGTGGTTTATAGTGAAATAAAAAGCGATAATTAGAATTGAATAGTGCGAGTTATTAAATTTGCTAGTGATTATAGTGAACTCTAAGAATTGTGTTTATTTTTAAATTGTGTTTGGTTTGTAATAAATAAATTATTGTGTGGATTATTAAAAAGTGTATTCCTTAATTAATCCTACGAATCCGTTAAGCCGTAAAAACGTAACAATTGGTGTCAGAAGTGGGATTAATTAAGAGATAAGTGAAATAAGTGGACTTGAACAATAATTGTGATTGGAATTTAATTTTTGTGAGTGCGAACTAAAGACATAATAATAAAATGGGTCGAAAATTAGTTGATTTGCGTACTGTGGAGTTGAAAACAGAACTAAGTAAACGCTCGTTGTCAACGGTGGGTGCTAAAAGTTCCTTAACCGCGCTGCTTCGAGAAGCTATGGTGAACGAGGGAAAAGATCCTGAAACCTACATTTTTGAAGCCGAAGTAGAAGCGGAGCCAGAAGAAACGACAGTGAGTATGGCAGAACTTTTTAAAACATTGATGGTGATGAAGGAAGCTCAAGAACGGTCATCAGCAGCGCAAGAACGTTCATCAGCAGCGCAAGAACGTGCATCAGCAGAGATGAAAGAAGCGACAACAGAGATCAAGGCGGAAGTGTTGGCGTTAAAAGATGAACAGAAATTATTAGCAGTAGCTCATGAACGCTCGTTAGCAGAACTCAAAGAGTCTATGGAAGAACAGAGAAACCAGATGGAGCAGAAATTCGAACTAATGTCATTCTCTGTTGACAAAAAGCTGGAAAATCTCGAATCTTCCATTAAAGCAAATGTAGAGAATGATCTGGAAAAGCTCGAAAATTCCATGAGGGAAAATGATGAAAAGTTGAAGGTTGAGCTAGAATCGGTCAGAGCCGAGCTAGAAAGGGTAAAGATTCACCACCCAGCGACGGCATCTCACGAAGTCATCGGAGTTAGGAAACTGCAGCCTCCAACTTTCGACGGGTAAAGCCCATGGTCTACTTATAAGCTCCAATTCGAAGCAGCAGCAGTAGGCAATTGCTGGACTGAGGAGGAGAAAGCAACGGCCTTAACGTTGTCACTAAGGGGCACAGCAGCAGAAATATTGCAGTCAATACCAGCAGAACATCGCAACAGCTACGGGTTCTTAGTTCAAGCGCTGGAAATGCGTTACGGTGATCAGCACATGCAAGAGGTTTATCGACTTCAACTTCGCAATCGACTTCAAAAGCCAGGAGAAACTTTACAACAACTATGCGCCGATATCGAGAGGTTAGTGCATCTGGCTTATCCTAGCTTCGGCCAAGACTACATCAACGAAGTAGCAAGAGAGGCTTTCCTTAACTCTTTTGCTTACCGGGATCTACAACAGGCAGCCAGATTGGCCGGAAAGAAGAATACCGCAGAAGTTTTGGCATATGCTCTGGCATACGAGGCAGCGAGGCAAGCATCAAGAAGTGCAGTCCGCCTCAGAGAGATCCACACAACAGAGGATAGTTGCAACAGAATGAATGCAACGGAAGTACGCGGTCGACTCCGATGCTGGAACTGTAGTGAACCGGGTCATTTGCAAAGGAATTGTAGAAAGCGAAGGAGAGCGGAGTCCCCCGAGAATAAGAGTGGCGCAAAGTGTTGTGAAAAATGCGGGCATAGACAGAAAGGTGACCAGAGGGAGGCCGATGAAAATGACTCCGTGTCGCCCCGTAGACAGCAGCAGGGAAACGAATAAAGACTAACTCCATGGGGCGGGAGTTGGTCGGGGAAATCGAAGCCCCCGGTATCATCATCGTCACTATCAAACAACTGCAGCGTAGTGGCGACAGCCTTGTCATCGATGGAAAGATTGGAGCCGAAAAATGCACAATAACTGTAGATACTGGTGCTTCAAAATCTGTCATCCGGGCTGACTTGGTCGGTAATAAGTGGCTGAAAGACGCATGCCAATACAGACTGAAAACTGCAACAGGAGAGCCAGTACGAGTACACGGGGAAACTATGTTGGATGTGGTTCTCGCAGACATCGGATTTTCACACTCGTTCCTGGTAGCCGATATAACAGACGAGTGTATTCTGGGACTGGACTTTATGAAAACGCATAAAATTCTACTGGACATCGGAGAGGAAATACTGAGATATGACAACAAGGAGATTCCCATGGCCATAGGATCCACGTGTTTTCCGCAGCTGAAAGTCGTCGTTCGAGAAGATACCATGCTTCCTCCGTGCGCTGAGAAATTGGTGCGAGCAATAGTCGATGGTGATCCCGGGAGCTACCGATTCTATCTTATCGAACCAGAGAAAACGGAACAGGCCAAAAGTATAGCAATTGGAAAATGTCTGGTGAGCATCGATGACAAAAGGGAGGTGTTCATGAGAGTGCTAAATACCAACGAGCGCGAAATACGATTGAAGAAGGATACGGTTTTGGGGAAAGGAGAACCGGCAGAACAGATTACATTAGTGGAGTGCGCTCACACGGAACCGGTGGCAAAACCAAAGCCGAAGGCCACGAAATTGGTAAACACAGTGCTCTCAAGTAGTTGTCTTGAACAAAACCAGTATCTCCAGGCAAGAACATTAGTGGAGGATTTTAGTGATATCTTCGCCATGAGAGATGATGATTTTGGAAAAACGAACATCGTCCAACATAGGGATCGACACCAGAGATGCCCAGCCAATCAAGCAACCGCCGAGGAGACTACCACTAGCCAAGCGGGAAGAAGCAGCCAATATGATTGAGGACATGAGAAGACAAGGCCTTATAGAGGAGTCGAAAAGCCCTTGGATGTCTCCCGTGGTTCTAGTCAGAAAAAAAGATGGCAGCACAAGGTTTTGCGTGGATTATCGACGGTTAAATAACATCACTAAAAAGGATAGCTACCCATTACCTCGTATCGATGACACTCTGGATACTCTCTCTGGAGCTCAATGGTTTTCTACCCTGGACCTTAAGAGCGGCTATTGGCAAGTCGAAATTCACCCCGAGGACCGCGAAAAGACAGCCTTCTCTGTAGGAAATGGCTTGTGGCAGTTTACAGTTATGCCGTTTGGACTGTGTAATGCTCCAGCAACATTCGAACGACTGATGGAATGCGTTTTGCGAGGACTGACATGGAAGACTTGTCTGGTTTATTTGGACGATATCATCGTCGTTGGAAAAAGTTTCGAGGAACATCTGGGCAATTTACGAGAGGTTTTCCAAAAGTTGAGAACTGCCCAACTGAAACTCAACCCTAAATAGTGCGTGCTGTTCAGTGACCAAGTCAACTATCTCGGACATGTGGTTTCATCCAATGGAGTTCAAACAGATCCGGAGAAAATAGCAGCAGTTAAGAATTGGCCCACACCGAAGGATAAACATGAACTTCGAAGCTTCTTGGGACTTGCCACCTATTATAGACGTTTTGTCAGGAACTTTGCCGACATAGCTAAGGAATTACATAAACTGACAGAAAAAGGAAGACCATTTATCTGGACAGAAAAATGCGAGGAAAGTTTCAAGACACTAAAGCAAGGACTTTGCCAAGCACCAATACTTACATATCCGAAGCCAGGGGAAAAATTCATATTGGACACAGATGCGAGTAATGTCGGAATTGGTGCAGTGCTATCAGAAAACTTCGAAGGGCAGGAAAAGGTCATAGCTTACTACAGTAGAGCGCTGTCAAAATCGGAGCGGAATTACTGCGTCACAAGGAGAGAACTGTTGGCAATCGTGGACTCAACTAAGCACTTCCACAAGTATCTCTATGGGCAAAACTTCATCCTTCGAACAGATCATGCAGCATTAAAATGGCTGATGCAATTTAAAAATCCTGAAGGACAAGTGGCAAGATGGATCGAGAGACTTCAGTCCTACGACTTTAATATAGGCCACAGAAAAGGAGGAAACCATGGAAATGCAGATGCACTCTCCCGGCGACCATGCGTAAAAGATTGCAAACATTGTGGGCGTATTGAGGAAAAGTGTCAAAGGACGACCGTTGAGCCAACGACAGGATGGGACGACCAGGGACTCCGAGACGCCCAACGCGACGACCCAGATATTTCTTCGATTCTGGCATGGAAGGAATACGAGGAGAAGCCTGAATGGAAGGATATTGCAGAGAGAAGCGAAACCCTGAAGAGCAATTGGGCCCAATGGGATTCATTGCACATCGAGCGAGGAGTGTTAAAGCGCAAATGGGAAACCGCTGACGGTACCTCTCACCGAATGCAGGTTTTAGTCCCTCGCAGTAGAATAAGAGATATTCTCGAGGAGTGTCATAATGGCGCATCAGGAGGACATCTGGGAGTCAATAAAACTTTGGCAAAAATAAGAGATAGATTCTATTGGCTTCACATGAGAGACGATGTTGCAGACTGGTGCCGTAAATGCACAATTTGTGCCAGCAGCAAAGGCCCTCGAGTAAAAACAAAAGGAGAAATGCAGCAATACAACGTGGGAGCCCCATTTGAAAGAATTACAATCGATGTGGCGGGACCTTTTCCAGCATCAGACCGAGGGAATCGTTACATTTTGGTGGTTATGGACTACTTCAGTAAGTGGCCCGAAGCATATGCCATTCCAAATCAGGAAGCAATCACTGTTGCAGAGGAATTAGTGAACAATTGGATCTGCAGATTTGGTGTTCCTCATGAGCTTCATTCTGACCAAGGGAGAAATTTCGAATCTCAAGTTTTTCAAGAAGTATGTAAGATACTCGGAATGAAGAAGACCAGGACGACGCCCCTTCATCCCCAATCCGATGGAATGGTAGAACGATTCAACAGGACAATGCTAGAGCACTTAAGGAAAGTCGTTAGCGAGCACCAGCGCGATTGGGACAGTTATATCCCTATTTTTCTAATGGCATATCGGACAGCAGTTCATAATTCCACAGGACAAACCCCTTCTAGTGTGATTTTTGGAAGACAAATCCGGCTGCCAAGCGATTTGAAATTTGGGACACCTGTGGAAAGCAACGAATCTACTGGCGGTTATACAGGTGAACTTCGTGATAGACTTGCAGATATCCACCAGCTCGCAAGGAGGAATCTCAAGATAGCCAGTGACAGGATGAAAACAAGGTACGACCTCCGAGCAAACTGTAGCGGATTCCAGGAAGGTGACCTCATTTGGCTGTTCAACCCTCGAAGACGGAAAGGCAAGTCTCCGAAACTTCAGCGTCAGTGGGAGGGGCCCTATAAAATCCTAACACGGATCAAGGATGTGGTCTACAGGATTCAACAAGGACCCAAAGCAAAGAAGAAGATTGTGCACATAGACAGGCTGTGCCCATATCATCAGCCGGATCCAGGATGGACAACTGTTCGGGACGAACAGTCCTAAGAAGGGGGCAATGTGATGATTATGCGCCATCTGTTCGTCGAGAGGATGAATCAACTATTTTCGGTTGTTGTCTGAATTAAGAATTTATGTACTAAACTAACGAGCGATAAGCGAAGACAACTTCAAGCTGGTCTAAACTAAAAGAAACATAGAACTTACCACAAGGAACCAGAAAACGAAGGTTCCAGAAAGTAGACAAAGGTGGAGCTGCCTATATAAAAGCGCCTGGCAGCCGCTATCGAGTCAGTTTTGATTATAAAGGGCGATACAAGTGTTCCAAAGTGAAAAGTGGTGGTTTATAGTGAAATAAAAAGCGATAATTAGAATTGAATAGTGCGAGTTATTAAATTTGCTAGTGATTATAGTGAACTCTAAGAATTGTGTTTATTTTTAAATTGTGTTTGGTTTGTAATAAATAAATTATTGTGTGGATTATTAAAAAGTGTATTCCATAATTAATCCTACGAATCCGTTAAGCCGTAAAAACGTAACACTATTTAAAGAGAAAGGACTCTCCTAGTCGCAATTCATTTATCAATTGCTATAACAGATTTCGTTCACTCTCTTTTACTCTGTATCGTGAACACCTTAGCAGCATGAGCGATAAAGTGTTTACTGATCCTAGGAACTTCTTTAAATTTGTCAACTCTAAGAAAAAAGTTGATAACTACCCTAATACTATGAAACACACGAACTGGTCTAGCTCTGAGTCACTTGCGATTTGCAACATGTTTGCATCATTCTTTCATCAATCTTTTTTACCTTCTGACTTTCAGCCTAATGACAATAATTTTCGTCACATTACCCCTAACCGAGAGCCTCATTTTTTACCTCTCTCAATTACCCTTGCTGATATCGTGAAACATATTGATGAACTCCCTATCGACTTCACTTCGGGCCCTGACGGTATTCCACCTGCTGTCCTGAAGTCCTGTGCGGAGGTTCTCCAGTCTCCACTGAAAACCCTGTTTCAGAAATCCCTGGATAAGGGGTGCTTCCCTACGCTTTGGAAGAATTCGTTTATAATTCCTATTCACAAAAGTGGTAGCAAAAACGAAATATCGAATTATAGACCAATTGCGAAGTTGTCTGTTATACCGAAGCTTTTCGAATCAATTATCTATTCTGCGATCGCTCCGATCTGCAAGAGGCTTGTCTCGACGAATCAACATGGTTTTCTTGCAGGTCGTTCCACTACCACCAATCTTCTTGAGTTCACTTCTCATGCTGTCGAGGGCTTCGTTTCTGGTTGTCAAACTGATTGCGTTTACACTGATTTTAGCAAGGCATTTGACAAGCTCTCCCATTCTATTATAATTCTCAAATTAAGAAGGCTTGGCTTTCCGCAAGCACTTCTGGTGTGGTTCCAGTCTTACTTAGCTGACCGGACCTACCAAGTTCTTTTTCGAGGATCCAAATCAGTACCCATTGAAGCATCATCCGGTGTCCCTCAAGGAAGTCATCTGGGCCCTCTTCTCTTCATTTTATCAATTGATGACATTGTTTCCTTGTTAAGACACTGTAGAATATTGATTTACGCTGATGACATCAAGTTATACCGTCACATTAAGAGTATTGAGGATTGCAAACTTTTGCAAGCTGATCTTGACACCTTTTACTCTTGGTGTACTTATAACAACCTGGTTTTTAATATTAGTAAATGTGAAGTCATGACTTTTAGTAGGAAACGTGATCCTATAATTTTTAACTACACCTTTCTTAATGAAGGTGTCCCTCGTGTAAAATTTGTTAAAGATCTAGGGATTAGATTTGATAGTAAGCTGGATTTTTCCACTCACATCAACTATATCTCTTCTAGAGGTAGTTTAGTCCTGGGTTTTATAAAAAGGTGGTCCAAAGAATTTAACAACCCCTTGATTACTAAACACCTTTATATTTCTCTTGTCAGACCATTACTCGAATATGCGTCCCAGGTTTGGTCTCCTCACTACTCTGTGCATGTTAGAACTATTGAATCGGTCCAACGAAGGTTCGTTCGATTCGCACTGAATCATCTTCCTTGGGAAAACCCATTAGTTCTTCCATCTTATGAATCTCGGCTTAAGTTACTTAACTTAAGCTCTCTACACAAGCGCCGTGAGGTGGCCGATGTTGTTTTTGTTCATCAGCTCCTTAATGGAAAGATTGACTCAGGTTTTCTAGATCACCGTGCATCGTTAAGAGTGAGTCGTTACAATCTAAGAGGACCACCTCTCTTACAAACCAACTCTTCTAATACGAATTACGGCAGATTCGAACCTGTCAATCGCATGTTCATTAACGTGAACAACAATATTCATGTGTTTGACGTGAGTATTGGTAAAGATGCCCTTAAAAGGAGTCTTTTCAATCTGACGTGATTGCGTACATTTTATGTTGTCTGGTGGGTTACATGTTGGATGTCCTTACTTTTTATTTTAATCTATGTATGTTCAATCTCTACTAATATTTACTAATATTTTATGTTTGCATGTTTCAGCTGAGCCACGGCAGTGTTAAATATTTCTCAGCCCTGCTGGGAAGTGT
This sequence comes from Thereva unica, assembly GCA_949987705.1. NCBI lineage: Eukaryota > Metazoa > Arthropoda > Insecta > Diptera > Therevidae > Thereva > Thereva unica. The sequence goes on from OX465281.1 coordinate 132,655,242, forward strand.
GCCTTCTGTGTTAGAAGGGAACTCTATATATGTATATCGTATATATATATATATATATATATATATATATATATATATATATATATGTATATATGTATGCATATATAGATTTTCATGCTTAGCTGAAAAGTGCGCCTTCTGTGCTAGAAGGGTTACCTCTTGCTGCTAAGAATACAATCCTTACTAATATTATAAATGCGAAAGTAACTCTGTCTGTCTGTCTGTCTGTCTGTCTGTTACGCTTTCACGCCTAAACCACTAAACCGATTTTGATGAAATTTGCTACAGACATAGTTTAGACCTTGGAGACGGACATAGGCTACTTTTTAAGGAGAAAAAAAAGGGTTTAAGGGGGAGAAATGGGGTTCAATAAGTTGTAAGGGGATTTTTTATCTTTACTTTTTTTTTCTATTGTATAAAAAGTAACTGACTGACAGACAACCCACAACCTAAACCGCTGGAGCTAAAGGGCTGAAATTTTGACAGTGCATCCCTATAATTGCGTGGACACCCACTAAAAAGCGATTTTTCGAAATTCATCCCCTAAGGGGGTGAAATGGGGTTTATCCAAACCGCTGGAGCTATAGGGCTGAAATTTGGACAATGCATCCCTATAATGGAGTGGACATCCACTATAAAGCGATTTTTCGAAATTCATCCCCTAAGGGGGTGAAATGGGGTTTATCCAAACCGTTGGAGCTATAGGGCTGAAATTTTGACAGTGCATCCCTATAATGGCGTGGACATCCGCTAAGAAGCGATTTTTCGAAATTCATCCCTTAAGGGGGTGAAATGGGGTTTACCCAAACCGCTGGAGCTATAGGGCTGAAATTTTGACAGTCCATCCCTATAATGGCGTGAACATCCACTATAAAGCGATTTTTCGAAATTCATCCCTTAAGGGGGTGAAATGGGGTTTATCCAAACCGCTGGAGCTATAGGGTTGAAATTTTAACAGTGGATCCCTATAATGACGTGGACATCCACTAAAGAGCGATTTTTCGAAATTCATCCCCGAAGGGTGTGAAATGGGGTTTTTACAAACCGCTAAGGCTATAGGGCTGAAATTTTGACAGTGCATCCCTATAATGACGTATACATCCAGTAATCCACTAAAGAGCGATTTTTCGAAATTCATCCCCTAAGGGTGTGAAATAGGGTTTTTACAAACCGCTAAAGCTATAGGGCTGAAATTTGGACAGTGCATCCCTATAATGGAGTGGACATCCACTATAAAGCGATTTTTCGAAATTCATCCCTTAAGGGGGTGAAATAGGGTTTATCCAAACCGCTGGAGCTATAGGGTTGAAATTTTAACAGTGGATCCCTATAATGACGTGGACATCCACTAAAGAGCGATTTTTCGAAATTCATCCCCTAAGGGTGTGAAATAGGGTTTTTACAAATCGCTAAAGCTATAGGGCTGAAATTTTGACAGTGCATCCCTATAATGACGTTTACATCCACTAAAGAGCGATTTTTCGAAATTTCTCCCCTAAGGGTGTGAAAGGGGGTTTTTACAAACGGCTAAAGCTATAGGGCTAAAATTTTGACAGTGCTTTCCTATAATGACGTTTACATCCCCTAAAGAGCGATTTTTCGAAATTCATCCCCTAAGGGTATGAAATAGGGTTTTTACAAACCGCTAAAGCTATAGGGCTGAAATTTGGACAGTGCATCCGTATAATGGAGTGGACATCCACTAGAAAGCGATTTTTTGAAATTCATCCCTTAAGCGGGTGAAGTAGGGTTTATCCAAACCGCTGGAGCTATAGGGTTGAAATTTTAACAGTGCATCCCTATAATGACGTGGACATCCACTAAATAACGATTTTTCGAAATTCAGACCCTAAGGGTGTGAAATGGGGTTTTTACAAACCGCTAAAGCTATAGGGCTAAAATTTTGACAGTGCATCCCTATAATGACGTTTACATCCAGTAATCCACTAAAGAGCGATTTTTCGAAATTCATCCCCTAAGGGTGTGAAATAGGGTTTTTACAAACCGCTAAAGCTATAGGGCTGAAATTTGGACAGTGCATCCCTATAATGGAGTGGACATCCACTATAAAGCGATTTTTCGAAATTCATCCCTTAGCGGGTGAAATAGGGTTTATCCAAACCGCTGGAGCTATAGGGTTGAAATTTTAACAGTGCATCCCTATAATGACGTGGACATCCACTAAAAAGCGATTTTTCGAAATTCATCCCCTAAGGGTGTGAAATGGGGTTTTTACAGACCGCTAAAGCTATAGGGCTGAAATTTTGACAGTGCATCCCTATAATCGCGTGGACATCCACTAAGAAGCGATTTTTCGAAATTCATCCACTAAGGGGTTGAAATGGGGTTTACCCACACCGCTGGAGCTATAAGGCTGAAATTTTGACAGTGCATACCTATAATGGCGTGAACATCCACTAAGAAGCGATTTTTCAAAATTCATCCCCTAAGGGGTGAAACGGGGTTTATCCAAACCGCTAAACTTATATGGCTGAAATTTTAACAGTGCATTCCTATAATGGCGTGGACATCCACTATAAGGCGATTTTTCGAAATTTATCCCCTAAGGCGGTGAAATGGGGTTTACCCAAACCGCTGGAGCTATAGGGCTGACATTTTGACAGTGCATCCGAATAATGACGTGGACATCCACTAAAGAGCGATTTTTCGAAATTCATCCGCTAAGGGTGTGAAATGGGGTTTTTACAAACCGCTAAAGCTATAGGGCTGAAATTTTGACAGTGCATCCCTATAATCGCGTGGACATCCACTAAGAAGCGATTTTTCGAAATTCATCCACTAAGGGGGTGAAATGGGGGTTAACCTTCATCCGCTCGCGTTGACGACAGTCACACCACCGCTCGCGTGGCGGCAATTTGCCGCCCATCACCTTTTGTTAATATTATCAACTTTTTCTCTAATTTAAGTCGGTAAATGATACTGGTTTGGAATGTTGGGCTCTACAAAAATCCCAAAAGCACTTTTTTATAAAAAAAAATTATTAAAGAAAGTTGTAATTATTGCTAAAGAGTGAGGCTGAATTAAGAGATACGAGCTTTTTTTCATAAAGGGCGGCAATATGCCGCCCACGCGAGCGGATGAAGGCTAAGTCAAACCGCTGGAGCTAAACGGCTGAAATTTTGACAGTGCATATCTATAATGAAGTGGACATTTACTAAGAAGCGATTTTTCGAAATTCATCACCCAAAGGGGTGAAATGGGGTTACCAAACTACTGGAGCTACAGGGTTGAAATTTGGACAGTGCATCCCTATAATGACGTGGACATCCACTATGAGGCGATTACTCGAAATGCATCCCCTAAGGGGATGAAATGGGGTTAACCCGAACCTCTGAAGCTGAAGGGCTGAAATTTTGACAGTGCATCCCTATATTCACTTAGAAATGAATGACTCGAAATTCACTTTATTTAATATTCATTTGTGATTGCTTCATAATTTCTTACATCCACGTAAATAGGCGAACAAACTTAACGAACGTTCGTCAAACCCTAAAATGTCACTTTTCTTGATGACATATACATGCCAATCTCTGCTTCAAAATTTGCAGATTTGTTGAGCAGAGGTGATATTCGCAGCAATTTGTTTACCATATTTATTAAAAAAATGCACTATAATAAACCCTTTTTAGGGATAATAACAGCTGACTTTTTTTTTTTTTTTTTTTTTTTTTTTTTTTTTTTTTTTAAGGAAAACATTGCGCATAATAAACAGTTTTTAAAGGCGTTGCAAGGCACGCGGGGTTTATGCTAGTAAGCAATATAGTATACTCAATAAAAAGTTAGATCCAACGAGGCCACCTCAAAAGGACGCATTACCATTTTCTTCACAACCCCCTCGACATGGGTATCAAATGAAAGGGTATGATAAGTAGAATACAATAAGCTATGTCTTTATATCCATGGCGGCCGTCTCGAAAGGGCGGACTACCATTTCTTCACCACCACCTCGACATAGGTACCAATTGAAAGGGTATCATAAGTAGAATACCATAAGCGATATAATATACTCAATATCTGGTTAGATCCATGGCTGTCATCTCAAGAGGGCGGATTACCATTTTCTTCACAACCCCCTCGACATGGGTATCAAATGAAAGGGTATGATAAGTAGAAGATAATAAGCAATATAGTATACTCAATAAATAGTTAGATCCACCGAGGCCACCTCAAGACGACGCATTACCATTTTCTTCACAACCCCCTCGACATGGGTATCAAATGAAAGGGTATGATAAGTAGAATACAATAAGCAATATAGTATACTCAATAAATAGTTAGATCCACCGAGGCCACCTCAAGAGGACGCATTACCATTTTCTTCACAACCCTCACGACATGGGTATCAAATTAAAGGGTATGATAAGTAGAATACAATAAGCTATGTCTTTATATCCATGGCGGCTGTCTCAAGAGGGCGGACTACCATTTCTCAACCACCACCTCGACATAGGTATCAATTGAAAGGGTATCATAAGTAGAATACCATAAGCGATATAATATACTCAATATATGGTTAGATCTATGGCTGTCATCTCAAGAGGCCGGATTACCATTTTCTTCACAACCCTCTCGACATGGGTATCAAATGAAAGGGTATGATAAGTAGAAGATAATAAGCAATATAGTATACTCAATAAATAGTTAGATCCACCGAGGCCACCTCAAGAGGACGCATTACCATTTTCTTCACAACCCCCTCGACATGGGTATCAAATGAAAGGATATGATAAGTAGAAGATAATAAGCAATATAGTATACTCAATAAATAGTTAGATCCACCGAGGCCACCTCAAGAGGACGCATTACCATTTTCTTCACAACCCCCTCGACATGGGTATCAAATGAAAGGGTATGATAAATAGAATACAATAAGCTATGTCTTTATATCCATGGCGGCTGTCTCAAGAGGGCGGACTACCATTTCTTCACCACCACCTCGACATAGGTATCAATTGAAAGGGTATCATAAGTAGAATACCATAAGCGATATAATATACTCAATATATGGTTAGATCCATGGCTGTCATCTCCAGAGGGCGGATTACCCTTTTCTTCACAACCCCCTCGACATGGGTATCAAATGAAAGGGTATGATAAGTAGAATACAATAAGCTATGTCTTTATATCCATGGCGGCCATTTCAAGAGGGCGGACCACCATTTCTTCACCACCACGTCGACATAGGTATCAACAGTAGAATACCATAAGCGATATAATATACTCAATATCTGGTTAGATCCATGGCGGTCATCTCAAGAGGACGGATTACCATTTTCTTCACAACCCCCTCGACATGGGCATCAAATGAAAGGGTATGATAAGTACAAGATAATAAGCAATATAGTATACTCAATAAATAGTTAGATCCACCGAGGCCACCTCAAGAGGACGTATTACCATTTTTTTAACAACCCCCTCGACATGGGCATCAAATGAAAGGGTATGATAAGTAGAATACAATAAGCTATGTCTTTATATCCATGGCGGCCGTTTCAAGAGGGCGGACTACCATTTCTTCACCACCACCTTGACGTAGGTATCAATTGAAAGGGTATCATAAGTAGAATACCATAAGCGATATAATATACTCAATATCTGGTTAGATCCATGGCGGTCATCTCAAGAGGACGCATTACCATTTTCTTCACAACCCTCACGACATGGGTATCAAATTAAAGGGTATGATAAGTAGAATACAATAAGCTATGTCTTTATATCCATGGCGGCTGTCTCAAGAGGGCGGACTACCATTTCTTCACCACCACCTCGACATAGGTATCAATTGAAAGGGTATCATAAGTAGAATACCATAAGCGATATAATATACTCAATATATGGTTAGATCCATGGCTGTCATCTCCAGAGGGCGGATTACCATTTTCTTCACAACCGCCTCGACATGGGTATCAAATGAAAGGGTATGATAAGTAGAATACAATAAGCAATACAGTATACTCAATAAATAGTTAGATATACCGAGGCCACCTCAAGGGGACGCATGACCAATTTGTTCACAACCCCCTCGACATGGGTATCAAATGAAAGGGTATGATAAGTAGAATACAATAAGCTATGTCTTTATATCCATGGCGGCCGTCTCAAGAGGGCGGACTACCATTTCTTCACCACCACCTCGACATAGGTATCAATTGAAAGGGTATCTTAAGTAGAAGACAATAAGCAATATAGTATACTCAATATCTGGTTAGATCCACGGCGGTCATCTCAAGAGGGCGGATTACCATTTTTTTCACAACCCCCTCGACATGGGTATCAAATGAAAGGGTATGATAAGCTATGTCTTTATATCCATGGCGGCCGTATCAAGAGGGTGGACTACCATTTCTTCACCACCTCGACATAGGTATCAATTGAAAGGGTATCATAAGTAGAATACTATAAGCGATATAATATACTCAATATATGGTTAGATCCATGGCGGTCATCTCAAGAGGGCGGATTACCATTTTCTTCACAACCCCCTTGACATGGGTATCAAATGAAAGGGTATGATAAGTAGAATACAATAAGCAATATTGTATACTCAATAAATAGTTAGATCCACCGAGGCCACCTCAAGAGGACGCATTACCATTTTCTTCACAACCCCCTCGACATGGCAACTTATTGATCATGAATTTGGAAAACGAGAAACTCTGAGTGGTCTATGTAAAAATTGTTCGTACACTCAAAAGATTCGTAAATCGGAAATGATTTCGGCAGCACCTGTTCTCATAATACAACTGAAATTATTCGAACTGAAAAATAAAAAGTTTATTAAAATAGAGCAATGCGATATCAAAGCTGTCACTTCTGCAAAATTGCATATAGGAGGTTCAAATTTTAAAGTGATTAGTGCTATATTCCATACAGGAATACTCGAACAAGGTCATTACATCAGCATGTTGAAACAAAAATCGAGCTGGTTATGGATCAATGATTCCATAGTGCAGAAAAAATCTTGGCCGAGAAACTCGAAAGGAGTTTATGTTTTTTTTTACAAAGGCAATAATATTAGTTTGAATTCCTGCATTTTGTTATTTTGTTATTACCGACTTATAAAATAAATAAAAAAATATAATGAACAATTAAATACATAATATTTCTTTATACAGAAGATTATTTATTTTTTATTTTAGACTGTATTAAAACAAAAAAGAGTGATATCCCACCAAAAAAACATTAAAAATGTGAATTAGAAGTTCGTGGGCGCGGAAATTATTTATTGGGACAGTTTAAAACACACTTATAACAAAAAGAAGTGATATGGATTAGTCAAGATGTATCGTTAATAGCATGAAATAATTAAACACGTGCATTTAAGAACGAATGCAAAGGAATTATACAACTGCCAATTTTTATTTAAAACTCAATAAAGTATTATCAACCGCGAAAAAGTTGGCGCGTTCGTTGTATACCTGCATGAATCTTTGCTGTCCTTCGAAATGTAACAATTTTTATTAGAAACACTATAGACTGAGCCGCACAGAATTCGTTCGTAAATGCACGTGTTTAATTATTTCATGCTATTAACGATACATCTTGACTAATCCATATCACTTCTTTTTGTTATAAGTGTGTTTTAAACTGTCCCAATAAATAATTTCAGCGCCTACGAACTTCTAATTCACATTTTTAATGTTTTTTTGGTGGGATTTTCACTTCTACTAACAAATACACTTTGTACCCCGGCTTCACCGCCCTAATTTTAATAAAGTTCACTTCAATATACAAAAGTGGCTTCACCGGCATTGTTCAGTTCAGAAAGCTTCGTGTGTGACGTATTACATTTGAAAGCTCCTTTATAGAGATGTTTAATGGAATTTTCAATGCTTTGTGGGATTTAAATTTTTTATTTAATAATATTATAAAATAAATTTAATTGAGTATATATTTATTCATTGACAGACATCTATAATTACAATTTTTTTATACTTATATGCATGGGCAATACGCTCTCGGGAGGTTTGACCTTATATCGGGTCTGGGGGAGTGTTAGACCCTTCGGAAAGGTCTGGCTCCTAAGATACTAACTGAAAATAGTTATTTAAAGATAATATCCAAATTCCAGCTTTTATACTTTAACGTGAGAGAGATCATTTGTTCTGCACCTTATTATTATTATTATTATTTATTTCCAATTATGTACAAAGATTAGAATCTTACTGAAGTACATTAACTAAACATAAGGAAAAAAAATTATAAACATGGAAACATTTAAAAAAAATTAATAAAATATAAGAATGAACAAAATAAAAAAAAAATTAAAAATTAGAAATTAAAAATAAAAAAAAATAAAAGAAGAAATAAAGAGAGAAAAAAAAACATATATTACAAAAATAAAATTAAAATTATATAATATGTACTTAATTATGCATTCATGCTTCGAGAAGATATTAACTCGCAAAGACGTTTCTTGAAAATTCCGATTGAATCGATACATTGTATATGGACTGGTAGAGAGTTCCATAACATAGCTGCGAAGACAAAGAAAGAACGTTGTCCAATTAAAGTACGGAAACGCGGGATTATCAAATTATTATTTCTAAGCGATTGTGAGAGCTGTACGAACTCATTAAGGTAAGCAGGCTTGCGTTGGTGTAATATATCATGTAATAAGCGCAGAAGCCTATACTCACGATAGTCACTCAGGGAGCAGCCCAAAACGGAATTTAAATAGGGTGAAATATGGTCAAAACGTCGCAGCTTATACACAAAACGGATGCAATCATTAAAGGCCACTTCAAGCTTCCGAGCGCAAGAAAAATCGAGAGAGGGGAGAATTGAGAGGCCATGCATTAGAAGAGGTAAAAGTAAGGCTTTAAGCAAATTCAAACGAACGGTCCTTTTAAGCACAGTGGTATCTAAGTTTTGCCAAGAGCCCATATGTCTTGCCAACAATAGAATTGATGTGATCGCAACAGGTCATATTGCTATTAAGAATGACTCCTAGATTTCTTACTTTATCGACGCGGTCTAGAGGAACTCCATTTAAGGAGATTACTGGAAGGTTAGGGTAAGAGATAAGAGAATGAGAGAACAGAATATAATGTGATTTCAATGGGTTTAATTGTAGTAAGTTCAATGATGACCAGCAGTAGACACGGCGCAAGTCGGCTGCAATCTTCTCCATACAAGTGTGGACTTGACTTTTTGGCGCTGAAATATAAAGTTGGACATCATCTGCATACATATGAACCTTACAGTGTTTTATTGCTAAGGGAAGATCGTTAATAAAAACGCTGAATAAAAGTGGCCCAAGAATGGAGCCCTGGGGAACGCCATTGGTAATCATACCAATAGTGGACCTAGACTCGCCGAGTTTAACTATTTGAGAGCGGTTGGATAAAAAGCTATGCAAAAGTTTAAGAGCAGTCGGGGAACAGCGGACTTGAGAGGAAAGTTTCTCCAGAAGCAGGGAGTGGTTGACATTGTCAAAAGCTTTAGAAAAGTCCAGCAACAATAAACAACAAACTTGATGCTCGTCAAGAGACCTGCGGATATCATTTGTATCTTTAAGGAGTGCAGTTTCGCAACTATGATGTTTTCGGAAACCAGATTGCCATACATTTATAAATTAAAGTCTTTCACAGAAGTTAAGGATTTGAATCGCTATTAATTTTTCGAGAACCTTAGCCAGAAATGGAAGTATACTAATAGGCCGGAAATCGGAGGGGGCAGTGGGAGAAGAGCAATGACTAATGCATGCTTCCAAGAAGTGGGAAATTTTGATACAGTAAGGCAAGTATTGAATATGTGGGTTATAATAGGCAACAAACATGGTAATAGAATTTTCAGAAACCTAGGTGAAATATTATCTCTACCAGTGGCTATAGATTTAATTGAATTTAGGGCCGAGAAAACTTCGAGGGAATCAACGCATCGGAAACAGAAGCTGTCAGATGATGCTATAATGGAGGTATTGGAGGTGTTGGCCTGCTCAGTCGTTTGGTTAGCCAAAAAATATTGGTTAAGGCTTTCAGGACTAAGGGTGTAGTCAGCGGCGTCATTCTTAGTGTGGACACCCAAATTTCGCAAGTTGTTCCATACAGTTTTGAGTGAAAGAGACGGATCAAGTTTTCGGGCGTAAAAATTACGCTTCGCTTGCTTAATTTTTGCAACGACCAGATTCCGAAGGCGTTTAAAAGATTTTTTTGCCACTGCACTTTTTACTTTTAAGAACCACTGGTAGGCAAACTCCCTTTCTATTATGAGCGACTTAATTTCTGCAGTAAACCAAGGTTTAGACTTAGCTGATAGAGTTTTACTCCTCAGAGGCACAAACTCATCGTACAAATCAAGGAATAACCTATTAAACTCTGTAATTTTGTCATCGATGTCGGTCACTGTGAAGACGTTGACCCAAGGTAGACAAAGACATCTCTCAGAAAGACGTTCCCGGTCGATATTGGAGAAATCGCGAAAAGTAATCGTTTTTAAAGGCGGAGGGTCTACATTAAAGCTGTGGGACACGAATAGAATATCATGGTCCAAATAACTTGGTGGAGAGATTTGGTTTTGGAATATTATAGATGTGATATCATTAGTAAAAAATAAGTCAAGCTGAGAGGGAGTCCTACAATTAAATATGTAGGAAGTTCATTAATAGCAGATAAACCGAGGGAATTCATAGTGTGCCTAAATGTACTTTGGAGGACAGTCTGTTTTATTAAATTAACGTTGAAGTCGCCTCCAACCAGAATGTTTTTGTAGATACCGGATAGGTGCTCTATGCTTTCGATGAGCTCTCTAGCGTTAGTGGGATTAAAAACACACGTCGACATCATTAGACATCATTAGAAACCTCGACGCAAAGAAATTCAATTCCAGGTTGTTTTTTTTTTTTTTTTTTTTTTTTAGCTAGAGTCTCAGGAAAGGCCCTTTATGCTGTGTCGATAATCTATTTTCTTTATATAGAGTGCAAAAGTCGAACAGCAGCTCTAGTCGGGGAAGGAAGGAATTGCCACAACCTACCCGCGATATATTTTTTTAGTCCACCTACTTTCAACCAATACTATTGCGACTTTGAAATCGGGGAATCGAGAAACAACTCGCTGGAGTGTTATGCCTCCTGAAACGAGTTGAATCTCATCAACCAACCGATGACATGCGCTTTGGTGGAGCGGGGAAGGGCTAAGGAAGGCTATGACAGGAGGAATCAGGAATGTAAAGAGGGAAGAAGAAAGAAGGAAAGTTATGTAGGTTGGAAAATGGAAAAGGCGAAGGACCGTGGGGCTGGCCGGGATTCGAACCCGGGACCTCTTGGATGGTAGCCAGACGGTCATTGCGGAATAACGGAGTGAAGTAGCCCTAGCCTGCGAAGTTTCAAGGCCTCCCGCAGCAAATTATTATTAGTCGGCGTGAGACTTTCATTCACATAGACAGGAGTGTCAGCTGTGAATCCATCCAGTTCGCAAAGTTGGAATCTCCTTTTGTTTTTTGATTTCAAGGCGAGCATGAAGGCCTTTGCCTCGCGCTGCCCAGAAAATTTAACTATAATGGGCCCAGTTTGAGCGCCTGATCGAGATCGAACTCGGAAGGCATCAACGTAATTTGATAGATGGTGATTCACCATGGATGCCAGATTTGTGACGATTTCTATTGGGGAGTCACCAGGTTTCTTGGGGATTCCCCGGATAATTACATCGCAAAGCCTCTGTGCACGCTGCATATCGTCCAAATGCAGTGTGTTATCAGCCAGCTGGGAGTTGATAATGTGAAGGTCATCACCTGATACCTGGCGAAGAACCCACTAGGCAAGGTGTGTAACCCCCCATTCATTGTACTCTATGCTAGTGAAAACACTTCAGCTATTATACTTTATCGTAGGTCAGGCAGGCGCTGGCTCTTGCTCTATTACTGACGTCTACTTATTTCAGTTTCGCAAATCAAAGTGTATAAATGGAGTAACAAATTTTACTTTCGTTTATTAAAAGTCGCCAAGAAAGTGCTACTATGTGCGAGTTAATGGCTAGCAATATAAGGGCATTGCAAAGGAAGCGACGTCGTCATGTAAAATATCTTCGTTCCCTCCGAAGACGGCAAGCAGTAATTTTAAACCAACTCTTAAAATTTCGCAGACGGAAAAGGGTTTGGAAGAAAGTAAGTATATAGCATGAACGTACAAATCATTTTGATAACGCTTTGTTATATCCAGCGTGAATCTAGTAATTTTTGGGAAAAAGTTGTAGTTGAAAATAACGATGGGTTTTTCAAAGAACAGTTTCGGATGACACGAGAAAACTTTAAACTGTTATGCGAAAAACTAAAAGATATGAAGCGGTTAGATACCAACTACAGAAAGGCCATATCATTAGAAAAAAGGGTTGCGATAGCGATTTATACGTTGGGATCTTCTTCAGAATACCGAAGTGTAGCCAACGTTTTTGGTGTTGGAAAATCAACGGTTGGGTCTATAGTACGGTGTGTGCAATGATAGCTGAAAATCATCAATACAAAGTCATTAGAGAATAAAATTATCTACAAAATGAGCCCCTAACGAGGTCTGTAAGTTAATCTGGCTCAAAGTTATGGCCGCTCAAAGTTCAAACTTGTTCGGGTGGTTGAGGTTGAATGCAGATTTTTTCGATTAACTCGTAAGATATTAATTTGGGTGGGTTAATGCCGATGACCAAACTTATAGTGCTAGTGATTACCTTTAGAATAAGCCCTTAGTCATCGTTCTCGCTTGTATAGTTTGCGAGTAATCCAACGCCAAAGTTCGCACTTCACGTGCCTGAAATAACTGATAACGCATTTTTTTTTTGAATATCTCCTTAACGGTTGCTCATATGAAAAAGTAGTAAACAGCAGAAATACCGGTATTAAAATATCTTTCAAATGGGCTATTGACCGAAACTCTATGTCGCTTAATGTCCGCGACATAACGGGTGAAAAGTCAACAGCGAAGGTTGTGACACTTCTCGACGAATAACGACGCTTCCAGCCAGTTTCGCGTGTCGGATGAATTAGAATTTTATGTAACCCACTGAATTATCTATATTTTGGGTTATTTAACTACTTTGGAAAATTATAATAATGGGAAATAGTAGCTAAGAATAGCAGGTAGGGGCATTCTGTCAGGAAGAATACTCGGTAAACTAGTGTTCGGCCGAATTTCGTCCTGGAGAATCAAGCTTTGTTGATTTCTTTCAACCGTCAGAACGAAATCAGATTATGGAGATCTGAGAATCGACATTTAGTTGAATTCAATGAAGATTGCCCAGCGGACAACACCCCGAGGTCACCGGATACTCAATATTCGTGAAGAAGAGGATGAACTTCTGCGAACCTTTCAAATACTGAACAATAAGAAATCATCAGGAATCGACGGCATCCCGAATGTGAAACTGGAAAACGGCTGTGGTATATCTTTTACCTGAAGGAACCAAAGACAGATCAAACCCAGCTAATCTCCGGTCAATAAGCTTACTTCCAAACATCAGCAAATTATTTGAAGCTGTAATTAATCGTTCGCTGACAAGCTGGGTTGAGGAAAATAAAATAATTCCGGACAAGTTCGGACTTCAAGCGGAGCATGGCACTATCCATGCTTGCGCAAAATTGGTGTCCGATATACAAGAGACCAAGAGACAGTGTACGGGAGCATGCCTGGTTGGCTTAGAGAAGGCTTTTGATTCTATATGGGCTGAAGGACTACTACTAAAACTAACCAGGTATGGGATGAACGAGTTTCTGCTTCGCATAATCTACGACATGATAATGCGGAAAAAGTTTCTCGTTAAAAGCGGGAACCTTACTTCACAGGTCTTAGAAATTAAAAACGGGTTGCAGCAAGGAGTAGGGAATTCGCCGCTACTCTTTAACATCTTTATAAGCGATATAGTTGGATTTCTTCCGAATGCCGTGGCTTTCGAGGTCGACCTTATTATTGTATAGACAGGACCGAAGATTGACGTAATCCAGACGCGACTGCATTTCGATAAAATAGAACGATATACTGATGATTGGAAATTGAAAATCAATCATGGAAAATGCGAAACGATCCTCTTTAGGACCCCTTTTAATAAAGCTCGACGCCATGTTTCATATTCGGAGTCATGCGGGACAAACGCTAGAGAAGAAAACCGAGGTACCTAGGGATTTTGCTGGATCAGTACATGTATTACGAGAGTCATAGACGTGCTGCTATAGCCGAAACCCGTAAGGCTTTCCAAAAGATGAAGAGGCTCTTTTTTAGTAAACACCTAAGCTCACGGGTAAAGGTGAATTGCTGGAAGACCTTAGTCAGACCGGTACTAACCTACGGCTGCCCGTATGGTGGAATATATCCCCATCATATATGGCGAAGCTGAGGGTGTTTGAAAGACAATGCCTAAGGGCATGCTTAAGCATGTATAGAACGCCTGAGTCAAACTTCAAAAAATTCCATGCCAATGACATCCATTACGGAAAAGCAGCACCCATGAAGATAGACAATTTCATAATCAGATTGATCCGAAATTATTTTGTGAGAGCGGCAGAGAGCGCCAATCCTATGACACGACGGACAGGATATCTATCACCCGAACCATTCCCATGGAAAGAGGCATTAGGACTGATACAAGACAGAGAGTGAGTACTTTTAATATACCACGTTTATCGTCGGGCGCGTGAAATACGTGTGTTATTCTGGGTACACACCGACCCAACGAAGGCCAATAACAACATTCGACGTTGACTACCTCACATTCGTTCGTGTTTGGAGATACGTCCATAAGCAATAGGGCTATGGATGACGACGAAGAAGTCATTATATCTAGTTTAATATACCTTAATGAAACATTAAGAAATAAGAAACGAAAGCTTCTATAAAATGTAACAAAATCCATAAACGTTAAATTCTTAAAATTTCGGCCTTGGAGCCTGTCAATCGTTGGGTAAACTTCGATGCTCGTCCACACCACATTCGCTCAAATGGCTTATTTCCTTTGATGTTACCTCTACGCTACGGACTGCAAGCGAACGCCAACGAATCTTCGTTGGCTTTCGCTGAACCGTTCACACAGAACCAACGAACGTCAGCAAATCCGATTCGCTAGCCTTCGTTGGGCCGGTGTGTACACGAACGAGCCGATGGACTGAATGCAGAGCTCCTGCGATTCAGCACGCGAGTCGGCCCTTCAGATAGGGAAAGGTCTCCAGGGCCAGTACGGTGTCTGGAGGAATAAAATGAATAAAGCGTGTTAATATGCGAATGAGTGTAGGTGTGCATGGTGTGAATGCAGGCGTTAGACTAAGTATTGTTAGGATCCCAATAGGGGAATTAGGGATAGATATAGACTTACCATTGTAATAAGTTTAGTTTTAAAATAGATAGTAGTTTTAAGGTTAGGCTTAGTCGAATAGGGGTTGTGTGCGCTGTGGGGCGAGAGGTATCTGTTTCTATCGCCTGAGCCTCTGATGGCTGTCGCCCGAATAGACTATTTCATAGGGTTTAAATCAGTAGGTTAGATTAGGTAGTTTGTAAGTCTTATTATTTAAGTTAAGTTTTATAAAATAGGTTAAATTAGCTAAGTTTTTCTTTTATTACAATTTTCTTAGCGTTAATTTTAGAGTTAAGCTTTGTAATAACAAAATAAATAACGAGGCCGAAAGGCAAAATTAGTTAAGTTAGATAGAGAAAGTAGGTTTAAGCATAGTCTATAAGTCTTATTATAATGAATAAATAATTATGCTTTAAAAAAACTAAACAAAACAAGGGCATGTAAGCTTACAGAAGTGCTGAAAAGAGCACTTACTAGTAAGGGGTAGCTTACCATACCACTCACAGAATTGTTTATTTTTACACACGAGGAGGTAAGGCCTTACTTTATTTATGGTAGTTACATAAGTACTTACCTTAGAGTACTTTCAGAACTGCTCATCTTAGATCAGTTACAAATAACGTATTGCAAAAACGCGAAAACAAATGAGTCATCGGGCAAATTCTCACTTATTTCGGTTTAATTCTGGATGACACCTTCCTTCTCTTGTAATAGGTTATATTAGGCCTCATCTAACATCAACGAAAATATGAGGTAGTAATCTGTATCTAAAAGCGGTATTGTTAAACACAATGGCCCAATCTACACAAGTATTGCTTCAGCAGCAGTATAAACATTTTTTTAGCAGAGAGCTTTAGGAAGGAGAAGAGGGAACTATAGTAACCGGGTCACGAGAAGATTTCGTGCAAAACTTAACATAACCCATACACAATTCGCCTTCGCCTACTACCGTTACTCGCAGGTAGCAAGTATTATCGACACGCAATAGATATCTCCGTTCAAAGAAAAGAAAGCCAGTGTATATATCTTTTCAAATGTCGTAACATTCCACGCATCCTGGGCTACAAAGGCCTTACCCCACAGGTCTCACCGCAAAGAACTTTCGGAGCGGGCTCATCTTCACTGATACGAGGTAGATGCCCTGCCCACAGAAGTATACCGAGCTTTATTTTCTTCACAAGTAAGTTGGTAAATGATTTTACCACTTCAAACTTGTGTTCCTCTACCTTGATTGTAGGACTAATGTTAGGTGTTCTTGTAGACGAGGCCACCATTTACTTTGTTTTGCTTTCGTTAATGTGCAGTAATTGAGTGGAGTTGTGGAGGATTGTGCCTCTTGGTGTCACGCCTGAATCTCGGATCACTTTCTCCAACGCCAGGTTGAAAAGAAAGCAGGCCAGACCGTCCCTTTGCCGGACTCCATTATAGATGTTGATTGGTCTGGACAGTGTGCCTGACACCTTTACTTGGCTTGTGACATTGGTCATGGTCAACCTACAGAGTCTTGTGAGTTTGTTGGGGATGCCGAATTCTCTCATGGCTTTGTAGTACTCTGACTATGCTATCATAGGGTGCTTTAAAGTCTATTAAGAGGTGTTGAATTTAGTTTTGAAACGCTAAACATTTTTCCATAAACTGCCTCAAGGTGAAAATCTGATCAGTCGTTGATTTGCCTGGGCTTAAGCTACATTGGTATTGGCCTATGAATGTTTCTGGCGTATGGGGCCATCCTGTTATGTAGGATAGCGGAAAATATCTTATACACGGTACTCAACATCCTTATACCGCAATAATTAGTGCACGCTGTGATATCTCCTTTTTTATGTATCGTGCAGGTACAAAAATCACAAACGTCGTTTAAACAAAAAAAGGTTCAACCGAATTTTATGAAAATATTTTCAGATCATATTTTGGTTAATAATCTTCGAACTAAACTCAACTAAATCGGTATCTTTTAAGGTTTGCTCGATATCGTGCAAGTAGATGATGAATGTTCAACTAATGGCCGACCCATCCTTTCACATCTTAGGCGTGACATTAGCCAAAGACTTGCTATGGAATGACCACATATTCCAAATCGCCAAACAAGCATCCGAATGCTTGGGATTTCTTAAGAGGTGCAAGTTCCTCCTCCAGCCATCGGCCCGTGCTGTTATTTATAAATCCTACATTCGGCCTCTTCTCGAATATAACTCCCTCGTTTGGGGCGGCGCGGCGCCCTGACAAAATTTTATCGCTACTATCATAGTGACTGTTCCTCCGCTCTCCTGCCTCCACGGCTATTTTATACCCGCAACACCAGATTAGGTATTAAGGAAGGTGGTGATGAACCCCGCGTTTGAAGTCTTGGATGTTATACGAGCTCGGAAATACCGACTGCGAGCGGTTATTCCACAGTCGAGTTGTTCTATTTACAAACGAATTCAAATCTTGTTCAGTGCGTGATAGGGGGAGTTGCAGGTGGAGGGAATGAGACGAGTGGGCTAGTCTGATGTTCGGGCATAAGATTGCCGTGGAGGCAGGAGAGCGTTTATTTCGGAGGAACAGTCACTATGATAGTGGCGATAAAATTTTGTCAGTACTGCTACCTTCCAACGGTGCCTCAAGGGGTCGATGGTGGAGCAGGCGGTGTCGTCATCAATTAATTTGAGTGCCCTTTTTTGCAGCTTAACTAAACATGCCAAGGTGGTTATTGGAGCGCCGCCCCAAACGAGGGAGTTGTATTCCAGAAGAGGCCGAATTTAGGATTTATGTATACAGGGTGTCCCACATAAACTTACAAAGCGGCCGGCTGTGGATAGGTCTTGGATAGACGAACAAAAAATCGTATGGGTGGGGGGGGGGGAATCGTAACGGTTTAGCCGCTAGGGCGTTTTGAAGTTTTTTTGCTAGAGTTTTACATATCACCCTGTATTTTTGTAACCGTGTAACCCATTTTCATGATTATGGTACCGGTGTACGCAGAATTCCCCCACCTATCTACGACGGTAAAAATAATGGTCCTATCTTATAAACTTTTGGAGTTATGAGTCGCCAAAGTCAAAATTTTGTATTTTTAACTTCCCAGTAAAGGAAGTTATTGTAATCGGTCCGAAAATCGAAATCGAAAATTTCAACGTATTTTCATCTTTCAAGGTCCCAGGAGCATTTTAAGCAAAAAATTGGGAGGAAGTATGTGTGTGTGTGTGTGTGTGTGTATGTGCGTACGGATGTGGTCATTTTTTCCTGCACGATATCGCGCGAACCAAAACTGATATCGACTTCGTTGAGGTGTCGTTCGAAGCGTATTAACCAAAATATGATCTGAAAAGATTTTCATGACATTCGGTCCAGCCGTTTTTTTGTTTAAGCGACGTTAGTGATTTTTGTACCTGCACGATATCGCCCGAACCACGAAAGATATTGGCTTACTTGAGGTGCCGTTCGAAGCGTATTAGCGACAATATAATCTGAAAAGATTTTTATAGTATTCGGTCCAGCGGTTTTTTGGTTTAAATGACTTAAGTGATTTTTGTACCTGCACGATATCGCGCGAACTATAAAAGATATCGACTTAGTTGAGGCGCCGTTCGAAGAG
The DNA here is from genome assembly GCA_949987705.1 of Thereva unica. Classification (NCBI taxonomy): domain Eukaryota; kingdom Metazoa; phylum Arthropoda; class Insecta; order Diptera; family Therevidae; genus Thereva; species Thereva unica. The sequence goes on from OX465281.1 coordinate 132,674,106, forward strand.
TATTAACCAAAATATGATCTGAAAAGATTTTCATAAAATTCGGTCGAGCCGTTTTTTTATTTAAGCGGTGTAAGTAATTGTTGTACCTGCACGATATGGCCCGAACCACAAAAGATATTGACTTACTTGAGGTGCCGTTCGAAGCGTATTAGCGACAATATATTCTGAAAAGATTTTTATAATATTCGGTCCAGCGGTTTTTTGGTTTAAATGACTTAAGTGATTTTTGTACCTGCACGATACGGCGCGAACTAAAAACTATATCGACTTCATTGAGGTGCCGAAACACATTAATACCTAATCTTGTAAGTGCGCACATTTAGTTTGACAGTATCTGCACGACACCACGCGAACTAAAAACTATATCGACTTCATTGAGGTGCCGAAAAACATTAATACATCAATTTTATATACATTTTCGTCATCCTAATCTTGTAAGTGCGTGCATTTAGTTTGACATTTTAGGGAAAATATTGATAAACAATTGTGACGAATTCTCGGTATTATACATATATTCTACATATATTGCCTATTGTTCATTTATTATTAAAATATCCAATCATAATATTCAACAACCATCATACTGGGAAGTTGATCGTGTGGACCGAAAGGGTCGAACCCACATCCCAACTAGTTTTCACTAAAATTTCAACTAAAACCACCTTTTTCTCCAAAAAATACGTGATAAACCTAAACTTTTTTTCCAAAATTAAAAAGTTTGGACAATTTCCTATAAATAATGTATTACAAGTTTTATTCTAGGGCCTTTACTTTAGAAGTTATAAGCAATTTTAAAGTTAATATTGGCCTTTTTCGATGCTTATTTGGCACTTTTCGACAAAGCTCAGATGGAAAAGTACTAAAAAAGGACGAAATAGAGCCAATTTCAACATTAAAAATGCTTATAACTTCAAAAATAGAGGCTGTGGCGTAAAAGTTGTAATACATTATTTATAGGAAATTGTCCAAACTTTTTAATTTTGGAAAAAAAAGTTTAGGTTTATCACGTATTTTTTGGAGAAAAAGGTGGTTTTAGTTGAAATTTTAGTGAAAAAAATACAAAATTTTGGCGACTCATAACTCCAAAAGTTTATAAGATAGGACCATTATTTTTACCGTCGTTGATAGGTGGGGGAATTCTGCGTACACCGGTACCATAATCATGAAAATGGGTTACACGGTTACAAAAATACAGGGTGATATGTAAAACTCTAGCAAAAAAACTTCAAAACGCCCTAGCGGCTAAACCGTTACGATTTCCCCCACCCATACGATTTTTTGTTCGTCTATCCAAGACCTATCCACAGCCGGCCGCTTTGTAAGTTTATGTGGGACACCCTGTATATAACATCACGGGCCGATGACTGGAGGAGGAACTTGCACCTCTTAAGAAATCCCAAGCACTGGGACGCTTGTTCGACGATTTGGAATATGTGGTCATTCCCACGCAAGTCTTTGGCTAATGTCACGTCTAAGATGTGTAGGGATGGGTCGGCCTTTATAGTTCAACGTCACCCGCTGTCAAGGATGGTGAGGCGTTGAAGTTATTTTTTGTGAAAATACAGTACTTGGTTTTGGTGAGATTGAATTCGACACGATTCTTCTTTCCCACTCTAGAATGAGATTAATGTCAATAGATTTGGACATTAGTTCACGATCATCAAGACAGGATCTGGCATGAGTCTGTCTTGTATCGAAGCTGTACGAGTAACGTAGAGTATCGTCGTCAGCGAAGCTGAGAGGTGGGTTGGACTGGAGTGAAAGTTGGTCATTTATAAAGATGAGAAATAGAGCCGGTGATAAAATTAATCCCTAGGGAACCCCCGCGGAGATGGGCTGAGATTCGGATTTGACGCCATCCAATACTACCTTAATTGAACGACCGGAAAGAAAACTCTCAACCCAATTATACAGAAGCTAGCCAATTCCAATAGCTTTGATTTTAGCTAAAAAGGCTAAGTGCCGTACTCTATCAAAAGCCTTGGATATATCCAAAGCAACCGAACGAGATTCACCAGAGCCATGCAAATTTCGGTTCAGGTGTTCTGAAAGGCAAACTAAAAGTTCACTAGTGCATCTTTTTTGTCGGAAGCCGTATTGTTTGTCGTTGATAAGTTGGTTGGGTTCTAGATGTCCCATAAGCTTTTTGTTAATTATCGTCTCCATGGTTTTGGAGAGAATAGAAGTAATTGTTATTGGGGGGTAGTTGGAGGAAAGGCTGGAGTCACCTTTTTCGGTATTGGCTGAACAACAGCAAGTTTCCAAGAGTCTGGGTAAACTCCGGAGAAGTACGATAGGGTAAAAAGTTTTTGCAAAGGTTTAGCCAAAAGTGAGGCGCATTATTTGAAGAAGATAGAGGGTGTATTATCGGGTCCAGTGGATTTGTTGACATCGAGCTCCTTGAGGCACCTTGCTAGTCCTGAAGAAAACCCTATCCATTAAATGAGCGCTGTGCTCGAGAACCGGGGGTAGCGTATCAGTTTGGGGTAAAGAAGAATTGGAAGCAAGTAGCGATGCTAATAAATCGGCTATGGATTTGCTGTCTATTATCACCATTATCAGAGTAAAGGAGTTGTAGATGAAGTGAAATTCTTCATAATGGAGCCTACCAAGGACCAGAAGTTCCTATTAGAAGTTGCATTAAGTTTACTTCTAAACTTGCTGTCAAATGAATTTTTGACATTCCTGATAGTGACTTTACAGGAATTTCTTAGTTTTATATACTCTATACGGAGCGATTCACTCGGGGAGCTCTAGTAAACTCGAAAGGCGGCTTCTTTATATCTGATTGCATTCATACACTCCCGACTAAACCATCTATTGGGTCAGCCTTCACAGATTTAGTAGAATGAGGAATGAACAAATGCATTTCTGCCTGTATATACGGATAGCAGCAAAGTTGATGTTTTTGTTTCGGAAACACGGGTTCCAGTCAGTAGATTGATTAATAAGCCTCAGCCAATTGGCCTTCCCATAATGCGATACAGTTCTAACTGGAACTGGTTTGGGAGGGGTGGGAAATTTGAATGGGAAGCTAGCGCTAACTAAGCAGTGGTCCGAATTGCCGAGAATTGAATCAACTTCGACGGAGTACCGCGCTGGATGAAAAGTAAAGAAAAGATCAAAGAGGTAGGTTCCTTGATCAGCAGCATCAAGGACTCTTGTGGGTTGATCCACAATTTGATGTAAATTATTGGTGTTTGCAAAGAGCTCACCGTCCTTGACAAAAGTACTGGTGCCATTTGAGTAAGTCAGCCAGTTTACATTGCGAGCATTGAAATCACCCGCAACGGGAAGCAATGCGCAAGGTGATTGAGAAAAGTAAAAGTATTGAAACCTTTAACCAAAAAAACTGTAAAATAACATACATATAGTGGAGTCAGATAAGCAAAACATAAGGAATTGTTTACAGTCTAAAACATTTCGTTTGGAACATGTTAGTTACATCGAATACTATACGAAATGGCCATTTTCTAGCTCTAGCAATCAACGCTCCGCGCCTTAAGTTATTGACCATTTTGTGAAAATTTTATGATTTTGGTCGTTCTTTCTAAATATAGATGCGTATATCTCGGCATGTGTAGAGGCTGTTCGTTATGATATTGGCTATCAGCGATTAAATTATGAAATTTTGATCCGTACACATAACCTCAAAAAAAAAAAAAAAAAAAAAAAAAAAAAAAAAACTGCTAAATTTTAGTGTTTTGGTTTAACTTCGGATTTTTTCGGTGAACTTATACTACTGGCTAGAATTTCAGATCAAATTATCTTATACAAATCCCAAAAATTGTCCTTAAATTTGAAAATTAATTTCCTTTAATTTTTGTACATCGCATCTTATGAGATAATATCTTTTTTGAAATGTAGTATTATTTTATGATGGTGAGCAAGAAAGTTTGTGGAAAAATCTAATCGCATTTTTTCGTTAATTTTTTCGCTGCTAGTAGGTGCTTTGCGCTTTTTTTCAGATTCTGTTAATAATTAAAACGTCTAAAGAAAAAGCCGTTGAAAAACTGCAACTACTTCTTTCATCTCAATTATTTTAATTACAAATGCATAATTTTGGTTCAAAATCTAAAAAAACAATAATAATAAAATTCCTCATACCTCGCATACATCCCCTACACCCACGCCTACAATCATTACACATTCTCCTTGCAAAAAAAAACACAGGCAACCCGTATTCATACAATTCATAAAAATATATAGCAATATTTTAAGAGAAAATTTAATATTGCCCGAAGTCAGAACAGATTACCAGAAAACTAAGAGAATATAGTGGATACAGAAAATTTCTCTTGTAACTTCTCGCTGTTTGGTTCCGAAGAAGCTTCGTTTGGTTCAGCTTCTGAGGGAACTGTATTAACGCAAACTTTTGCGTGCATGTGACTTCAATTAAATTGAAGGTGTTGGAGTTTTCACATTGATTTTCTGGATCAAATAAGCCGGAGATATTACAGCTTCCCCATGCTGTGTAAGGCCTCGGCCACGATAAGAGCGGCACCAGAAAAATTTAACGTCTCGAATTAGCGAAGAGCGACACTTTAGTATTATCCATGGTTCCACAAGAGCGACATCGAGCGAAGAAATCGCCACCGCGCTCACATCAAAAATTGAGCGGAATCAATTCCGATAGGAATTGGCAATGTGAGTGGAATCAGTAAGAATCCAATTTGATTCCGCTCATAAATTGGTTCCTATCACATTCTGATCGGAATCAACTTTTGATCGGAATCATTGATATGAGCGGAATCAAATTCGATCGGAAATTCATTAGATTATTCAAAAAGATTTTAATAGGGAATAGGACTCTTAATATGTGTTAAGTTAAATAAACACTTCGTTCATAAGTTCATATGTATATGCACAGTATATTTTGCTATGTACAAAATTTACTGTTCTAGGAATTATATTCTGCTTTCAGTTCTGGTAATTCTATGAAATTTAAAAACTACCCTGTTTGCTATTAACCAAGAAAATGAAAAAATATCGGCCGCGGATAGTCTTAACTCGGCAAGTGTTATTTACTTAATCTTTTAGATGTGCAGCATAATACATCTAAAATCTAAATTTACAATAAATTATCTGAACATACAACACACATTCAGTCGAAGGCATACAAGCTTAACGCCTGATGTTCAGTGAGCGGCGCTCACATCAAAAACTGAGCGGAATCAAATCCGATAGGAATCGGCAATGTGAGCGGAATCATTATGTATCCAATTTTATTCCGCTCATAAAGTGATGCCTATCATATTCTGATCGGAATCAACTTCTGAAAGGATTCAAATTTTGAGCGGATCAGAGATGTGAGCGGAAATCACATATTTTGCAGCTATGATTATCACTCTGCCGCTCGCTACTCGTATCTTGACGGTGGCTTAGTGTTTCCAGAGGAGGAAATATATTAAGATTTTTCTTGTGATTAATCTTGATATATTTAAATTTATTTTTTTAGGAAGTTGCCTATTTGGTCAAGGGAAGCAGTGCTTCCTTTGCTTCCAAAGAGGAACCGCCACTGTCATACTCAGAATTGGATGACAAAAATCCCGAGATTTGTTCGGAAAAAGTATCAAATGATGAAGTGGAGGTTTCGTATCTATAAATATCTGGTAATGACTTAAGTAATTATCGGGTGATATTTGGGTTTCACTAAGTGCGAAAATTGGGGGTTTAAAATTCAGTAAGTGACACTCAACAAAGGAGAAATTCGCATGTAGTCCACGAATGTTACATAAGCCAATGACAAAGCGTGATTTGTAACGGGACTTCGTTTGCGCGGCCTCAATCGCCACATTATTAACTTCCCAGTATAGGAAGTTATTGTAATCGGTCCGAAAATCGAAATCGAAATTTTAGACGTATTTTCATCTTTCAAGGTGCCAAGAGCATTTTAAGCAAAAAATTGGGAGGAAATATGTGTGTGTGTGTGTATGTGTGCGTGCGGATGTGGTCATTTTTTCCTGCACGATATCGCGCGAACCAAGAAAGATACCGACTTCGTTGAGGTGTCGTTCGAAGCGTATTAACCGAAATATGATCTGAAAAGATTTTCATAAAATTCGGTCGAGCCGTTTTTTTGTTTAAGCGGCATAAGTGATTTTTGTACCTGCACGATATCGCCCGAACCACACAAGATATTGACTTACTTGAGATGCCGTTCGAAGCGTATTAGCGACAATATAATCTGAAAAGATTTTTATAATATTCGGTCCAGGGGGTTTTTAGTTTAAGGGGGTATTCTAGTGTAGAAGCATGAATTTGAGGTGTTTTTTCAGCTGCTGTAAATAAAAAACTAAAAATATTTTTACTATCCATTTTTTCACAAGATATTTATTCATGTTTAAAGAATACATAAAAAATAAAAAGAAGTCAAAAAATTAAAAACTGTAAATTTTATAGGTTGTTGAAGTAGGGTGTAAAAAAAAATGGCGCGCCAAGTTTGCTACGATTCCAACCCTTCTGATGATCTGACCAAAATAAAAAAAACATATTATTAATTTAGATGAATGCTGATATCGTACTAACTAAGAAAAAGTGGCATTTTTTTTGTTTTTGGCTAAATTCCGGCTGTCCGAAAAAAAAATTGTTTTTTGGCCTATTTTTTTGACTTTTCGGAATTTTTTAAAAATAGTAAAAAATATTATATTATTATAATAATAGTTCATACGATAAAGACATGTATTGAGAACACTCACTGAAAATTTGAAGTAAATCGGTCAAGTAGAACTTGAGAAATCATGGCAAACTTTTTGAAAAATGTAGTTTCGAGATAAACACGTTTAAAGTTTAGGGTAAAATTACGCCGGTTTTGAACCATAAAATGACATTTTATACTTACGTTCATTTAATCCGCGATTCATGCTCCATACATTGGGCCTTCTTCTACTTCAAAAAAAGCATTTTCCAAACAACCACAAACCCTTTTAAGGACATATTCTTGAAAGGTTGAGCTTTGAAAATATAAAAAAAAAATTTTTTTTTTCAAATTTCTACACTAGAATACCCCTACTAAAATGACTATATCTCTGAAAATAATTAAAATTTTAACAAGCCCTTTTAAAGACATATTCTTGAGAGGTTAAGCTTTGAAAATATCAAAAAAAAAGTGATTTTTTCAAATTTCTACACTAGAATACCCCTTTAAATGACGTAAGTCATTTTTGTACCTGCACGATATCGCGTGAACTATAAAAGAAATCGACTTAGTTGGCGAGCCGTTCGAAGAGTATTAACAAAAAAATGATCTGAAAAGATTTTCATAAAATTCGGTCGAACCGTTTTTTTTGTTTAAACGACGTTTATGATTTTTGTACCTGCACGGTACCGCGTGAACTAAAAGCTATATCGACTTCATTGAGGTGCCGAAAAAAGAATATTAACGAAGAAATGCTCAGAAAAAAATTTCATAATATTCGGTCGGGCCTTTTTTGTTAAAATAGAAAAACTTCGGCTAATTGTCAGAATCGTTCTAAACGAAGGGATCTTTTTTAGGTTCTGCACAGCTGCATTCGAACAAAACATCACTTGTCAAAATCGGACAACCTTTCAAAATCGTGCAAAAATTTCGTTACTCTTTACAAACAGCGCGATTTTTCAAACCTTGGATTAGCACTTTTTGACGGGGAATTGTTTTCTTCGTGTGATACAGTTTCAGGAAATTGCGGTTCATACCGGGATTTCCGGTAGTTACCGCAAAATTTGTTCTTTTTGGCCAAGTCTGACAAGTACTTAACAGTTACAGTTTTGCTAATATCTCCGGAAAGCTTTGAAATTTCCAAATGAAGTCATTCGCTTCTCAGTTCGTCAATGGCGCTTCAGCACGCTCAATATGAATTTGAACACCCGTTTTAGTGCAGCGAACGAAATACGGAGGAAATGTTTGTTTGCTAACGTTCAGGAAAAACAAATTCTCTAGAAAAATCTTGTGGATTTACTACTATTATAGTAGTTATTTGAACTAGCTTCTCTCGGGATTGCTTTGTCATCAATTCTGATACTAGCCAATTTTCCACCAGTGCTAAACGTATAACTATTTTGTAAGAAGTCAGTTTATTCCATCTTCGTTCATCATACTGGGAAGTTAATCGTGTGGACCGAAGAGGCAAGCCCACATCCCAACTAGTTGGAGATATTTCCCGGAACTTCATCTGCCGCAACCATCAGAGTCAATGAAATTTGTCTGCGTCAAAGTGTTATGCCTTTTGAGACCGGGCAAATTTCATCGACCGACAGATTTTGGGCGCGACACTTGCTGGTCCGAGAATGGGGTGAGGGTAGGGAGCAAGGGAACTTACCATGTGCAGTTCGTGGGTCGCTTGTCTGTAGAAGGGTGATTAGGCCTTCGGCTTTAGCCTGCCGCGCGATTTTTTGCCACTGTATTTTTTTGTGGACGTTGTTTTTTTGTACTTTTTCACTTTCCACAACAATTTTTTTTTTGATGTAAAATTTCTTTAGGGACGTTTGCTTAAAAAAATTTACATGAGAGTGAATCAATTTCATTCGCGTAACGCTCTCACACATGAAAAATCGTCAGAACTTTCGTATAACGATGGGAAATGGGGCGGACGGGGTACAAGAGACGAAGAAACTCGGGGCTGTGTGTGCAACAGTTAAAATACAGTCTGCCTTACTGCATAAATGTTCTGGCATGTTAGCTACGTTGTCGCCCAGAAGTTGCTTTATCTCATTATAGGAATACAAATTCACCATTATGTAGAGGTGAATTTTTTGAGATTTTTCTTGTGGGTTGGTCCAGCGAGCAATAATAACAAGAGTGATTAGGTGGAGCTCAAGGACAAGTAAAAGAGTTAAACATATGAAAGAAGAGAATAGAACTACCATTATTCAAAAACTCCAAAAAAAATATTAACAAAAGCGCGATAGATATACATTTTATACAAAAAACACAAGAATTTGAATGAAACAGAACATGTTGCTTGCTTACCCTATTGGAATGTTTACATTCAAATGGAAGTCGAGTTGGAACAGAGCACATGTAGCCGACTCTAATATGTTTGTATGTATGCGTGGGCAAATTTTTGTTGGTACCAGTTGGTACACATTGCGACTCTAAAACTTGGCTTTGTATTGTACATTAAAAACGCGGGAGTTTTGCAATTCTTCCAGTGTTGAGCTAAATATTGGCTAAATTGGAAAATTGGCACTTCCCCTTCATTTTTTATCTTTCTTTCACACACGTTGCGTGTAGTGTGAAAGCAATTCTGCCTCCTTTTATCATAGATATTACATCTTTGATATTTTGACTTTTTCACTCCTACTGAAATTTTTATCAGCTGATCTCAAGGGCATTGAAAATTTGTTCTAGCTCATCACTCTTATTATTATTGCTCGCTGGTTTGGTCACTGGCCGGGCTTATGCCGCGGACACTTTGGAGTTGACTGACATGTTGGAAGCGGCATATACCGCAAGAATTTTCGGAGCAGCCTGAGCAAGTGGATCTGCTTTTTAGCGTGGCCAAACATGTGGCATTGCCGGGAAGTTACGGTAAGAACACTTGAGACTTTCTTAAAATACCAAACTATGTAAACAAATATGAAAAAATGAAAGAACAAATGAACAATACATCTTTCTTACGTTTATTTTGTTATTGTCTCCAATATAAAATACTTTTTGCACGCTTGAATTGATAAAACGGAAGCTGTTAAAACCGTATGTCCAGTGGTTTGGGTGCTTAGAATACCAAAAGGGGGGGGAGTGGTGAATTAAATGGGCGAGGTGCTCACTTTTTTAAGGATTTTCGCGATAATTTTAATTATAATCAAAAACAATCTAATAAAATACATTTTTTGCAATATTTATATTCAAAAGTGGTTGACTTATAACAAAGCAAATTTTATGATAAGGGATAATAGTAAAGGGCTCAAACTATCCCTACATCGTCTGAAAATATAAGCTGAGCATGCATACAGCTGGTGTCATATCCAAGCGTACCTACATGCGTTCAATTCGTTGATAAATAATATAGAAGTGTGTGTATTTAAATGCGACCTGACGGAATGTTCCATGAATGGAATGCATGCCACGCAAAGGTCGGACTACTTTTAACTTTTTCTGTAATGCCGCATTCGAAATAGCACACACAAGTATCCACAACAAACACATGCACCTTGCATGCACTCGTTACTTAAATTTTTGGGCCATGTGTGAAAACCGGGACGGAAAAAACCATGCAATTTTATGAACCTCTGAATGCAATGCATGTACGCTTGCATATGTCACCAGCTTACTTCCATGAGGCGAATGTTTAGATTCTCGTGCCTATGGCGGTAGTATCGATCTATGCCTGTGGCGGAAGCGTGCATACCCGTGTGGGATGCGCACTTATATGCTATACGTTCTAGGTGCAGCGCGTGTATGCTTTTAAGAAAATTAGCCAATAAAAATTATTTTTACTCGGTTACTTTTAGGTTTTAATGTAAATAGGAATTCATAAATATTGATATTTTCAAAGTATTTGTATCAAGTCCGTCAGTAGATTCGTCACTATTCTTCCTGCATCTGTCGTTGGCCTGAATTTTATCAAGCGTACTATAGATCCGACAGACTTTCCACTATATCTATTGCATATTACTAGCCGTTGGGCATAAAAGTTTTTCTTCTATAGTGTGGTCTTAAGCACACTCATTTTTTTCTGTTTCTATTTTATTTTTATTATTATTTTTGTTTTTCGGGGCGTGTTTCACGGACCTTATCAGCTCACGTCCGCACTCTTTGCTATCCACGGCCAACTGATGGTTGATAATAACCCAATAAATAACGTAATTCCACCAACGATTCCTAACACAAGGACTATGACTTCTATGGATATATTCAATTTGTTGAGAATACCCGACGTGATTAAAGATCTCCTGCAATGGAAATCCGCTTTTACTTTTTGAATTTTTAGGTAACGTCGAAGAAATTCTTGAATTGATCGCCTTAACCAGCGGCACCGGTTATGGTCAATTATTATTATTACGAGCGATACAAAACAAAATTGTTGGACCAGCTAACGAAGTCCTCAATATGTATGGGAGTCCACTAAAATGGGATCAAATTAAACAAAATCGAATCCTCCATTATGCTCATAAAATAAATGGCACGTCGTTGATTAGGGACCTCTATAAAACGACACAGGGTAGCCAGACAGTAGAGAAATTTTATAGCGAAGTAATCGAAACCATGAAACCTCTTACTATAGCAGAAGCTTTTGCTTACTGTATTAAAGAACAAAATATATTTTATGGTAAATCGGGAAGCTCCAATTCACCCGGAAGTAAAATGCAACGCATGCAGAATAAACCAAGATTTCCTCACAAGCCCTGGAACACGAACTTTACACAATCTTAGGTTCAACCAGGGCGGTGCATTGCCTCGTTCTGTTCCATATAACTTCCCTCGCCAGACATACAACCAGCAACTCACCTTCAATAGACCACCACTAGGACCCTAGCCTTCAACTTTTTTCCGACAGATAACAAATCAACCGTACAAACGCTCAATACGAATTTGAACACCCGCTTTAGTGCAGCGAATGAAATGCGGAAGACATGTTTGTTTGCTAACATTCAAGTAAAACAAATTCTCTAGAAAAATCTTGTGGTTTTACTACTATTATAGTTATTTGAACTAGCTTCTCTCGGGATTGCTTTGTTATCAGTTCCGATCTTCTTCTTAAATGGCGCTAGTCCTTGCAGGACTCGGGCCTCTTGAAGTCTCCTTTTCCAGTCTTCTCTACGTCTTGCTAACTCTCTCCAGTTTGATATACGAAGTTTTCGTATATCTTCTAGCACGTCATCCATCCACCTATTTCTTGGTCGTCCTACTCTTCTTCTTCCAGATGGTTTTCCATTAAAAATCCTGGCTAGCATTCTTTCTTCTGGAGCCCGTAGAACGTGTCCAAGCCATCGCAGTCTGTTCAATCTTATGTATGTAGATATGTTTATTTCGTCACACATTTGTTGAAGTTCCTCATTTGTCCTAATGCGCCATTCGTTTTGGTTAACCCTTACAGCACCAAATATTCTTCTTAAGATCTTCCTTTCGAAGCTGGTTTTCTGTTTGTTGGGTCAATGTCCAACCTCAGACCCATAGCATAGAACTGGGCGGATTAACGTTTTGTATAGTCTGATCTTGCATTGTCTTGAAATTTCTTTGTTTTTAAAGACCGGGACTAGTGCGAAATAGGTTTTATTTGCGGCTACGATGCGTCTATGGATGTCGTCCTTTATATGGTTTTGTGCAGTAAGCATTGTCCCTAAGTAGATAAAGTTTTCTACAATTTCCACAATATGATCGCCAAGGCTGATACTTCCTCCTAGCCGATGTCCTTGTCTTGATACGATCATATATTTTGTTTTTGTGTCATTTACTCGTAGATTGAACTTTGCTGAGCTTTCGAAAATCTTGAAAAAGGTTTCCTTTACCTCTTGTGCTTTGTGTCCAATTATGACTATATCATCTGCGAAGGCTAGTAGGTATCTGGATGTTCCTTGTGAAGATGCTATTTGCTCCATTAAGCTGTGTTTCTCTCATTATTGCTTCAAGAGCAATGTTAAAAAGTATTGGTGAGATTGCATCTCCTTGTCGCAGACCCGATTCTTGACGAAAATTGGTTGAGCTACAACCTCGTATTCTCACTTGTGTTTCACAATTTTTGGTCGTCATCCTGCAGAGATCTATTAATTTTCTGGGGAAACCCATTTCATTCTTCTTATTCCACAACTCTCTTTTATTTAGCAGATCGTAAGCATTTCTATAGTCTATAAAAAGAAGATGTATATCAATGTTTTCTTCCCAGCATTTTTCAAGTATTTGTCTCATTATGAAAATCTGGTCTGTTGTCGATCTGTTCGTTCTAAATCCTGCTTGGTAATCACCTACTTTATCTTCCAAATGTGGCTTCAGCCTATTAAATAAAATATGTGAAAACACTTTGTAAGCTGTGTTCAGAAGAGATATTGGCCCGTAGTTTTTGCAGCTCATCAATTCACCTTTTTTATGGACTGGCACTATTGTGCCTAAAAGCCATTCTTCTGGCATCTCGCTGCTTCTCCATAGTTTTATGATTAGACTATGTAAGGCCTGGCATAACTTCTCCCCACAATTTTTTAAGATTTCCGTGGGTTTGCCATCTGGACCTGGAGCTTTGTGATTTTTCAGTTTCGCTATGGCATTTTCAACTTCCCCCATTGTAGGATCTGGCGTATCGTTTTCTGGGTCATCTGTATTACGGTTTTCCGCTGCTCCCTGTATTAGGCTTATATTCTCTTTGAAAAAGTCTCTAAAGTATTTCTCCCACACCTCGAGTATGTCATCGATACTACTAGCTATAGTACCATCTTCTCTTCTTACCATGGTGCAGGTGGGTTTGTATCCTTTCTTAATCATGTTGACTTCTTTGTAGAAACTTCTAGTGTCTTTATTACTGTAGCTTTGCTTGATCGCACTTATTCTAATTCTGAAGTAATCACGTTTTTTCTTCCTTAATAACTTATTCGTGTCTCTTCGTGTTGCTACATATTTCTCATGGTTTCTTCTAGTCATTCTTGTTAGGTACACCTGTCTTGCATGGGTTTTTATTTCAATGCTGCTCTTGCATTGATTATCAAACCAATGTCTCCTTCTTTCGTGGTTTTGTGTGCCTAATACACAGGTGTTTGTTTCTATAATTTTTTTTTATCCACATTTCCACATTAGGTTCAGATCAGTTTCCATTTCCAGACTCCTTGTTATTTGCTCAAGCTTTTCTTCAGTTCTGATACTAGCCAATTTTCCACTAGGGCTAAACGTATAACTATTTTGCAAGAAGTCAGTTTATTCCATCTTCGTTCATCATACTGGGAAGTTAATCGTGTGGACTTAAGGGATCAAACCCACATCCCAACTAGTTAACTTGCCAGTATAGGAAGTTATTGTAATCGGTCCGAAAATCGAAATCGAAAATTTCGACGTATTTTCATCTTTCAACATCCCAGGAGCATTTTAAGCAAAAAATTGGGAGGAAGTATGTGTGTGTGTGCGTACGGATGTGGTCATTTTTTCCTGCGCGATATCGCGCGAACCAAAAAAGATATCGACTTCGTTGTGGTGTCGTTCGAAGAGTATTAACCGAAATATGATCTGAAAGATTTTCATAAAATTCAGTCGGGCCGTTTTTTTTGTTTAAGCGGCATAAGTGATTTGTTATGCCCACTCATTACATTGTAATCATTGTATCCATTGGGAAGCATGTAAACGGTCCCCACGTTCAGGATGTGGATATTAAATGTCTCCAAAATGTTATCAAAGCATTCTTTGTATGCACGAGCGTTATCAAATTTCAATTTCATTTTAATTATTTAAATTTCAAACGAAGCATTCTTCGAATGCATGACCGCTATCAGTTCTCGCTTCAATTTTGAACACCTAAGCATTTTAACTCAGCATTTATCAAAAGCGATAAATGCTAAGCTAGCCGAATTCCTGAACGCGTGGACCGTGGCCGAGGCAAGCACCGCCATCAAGGAAAGCTTTGGAGGGCAGTTCTTGCTGGGCCACCGGATCGTAAATCGGAATTTTCCATGGAGGAATTTTTCAACTGTGACAACATCAATGTATCATTTTTCAAAACATAACCATAGAGGAATTTTCCAGTCTTTATCTTTAAATTTCCATTCAAACTGTGACAACATTTGAACTGTGACAACATCAATTTCATCATTTTTTCCATTCAAAAAATTTTCAACCGTGACATCAACTTCATCAATTTCCAACAAACACGAGGACTTCTCCAAGGAACTTTCAACCTCGATTTCCAACTCCAATTTTCATGAGGACACCCCTCGGATTCTCAACTCCAATTTCACGAGGAATTTTCCACGGAATTTTTTACTGTTGACAACACCAAGAAATTTTGTGAGGTTTCGACATCTCCATTCTCAACCGCCTAATTCATCATTTACATCAAATCTAAGTTGAACTACAACAACTTCAACCCAACAATCAACATAGTGAACTTGTGCTTAATCCCAACCTTAACGCAACAATCAACACCATCAATCAGTATGATTATCGCCATCGCGTGAGTACAAATTAATTTAGTAATTTACAAAACTACGTTATACCAAATTTTGCTATAAATCTATTGAAATTTTTTTATTAGTCTACAACATTATTACATAATTTATAGGGACAATTGTGAAATGCGTAGTTGTGCTTCTCAATTTTAAGGCCATTTCGGTGCAATTAATAATTTTCGTACTTTGCTAAATTTTTCCTCTTTATTAATCACAGTGTTTTTATTAATGGTTTTGTAACTTTCAATTCGTGTGAGTACAAATTAATTTAGTAATTTACAAAACTACGTTATACCAAATTTTGCTATAAATCTATTGAAATTTTTTTTATTAGTCTACACCATTATTTTATTACATAATTTATAGGGACAATTGTGAAATGCGTAGTTGTACTTCTCAATTTTAAGGCCATTTCGGTGCAACTAATAATTTTCGTACTTTGCTAATTTTTTCCTCTTTATTATTCACAGTGTTTTTATTAATGGTTTTGTAACTTTCAATTCGTTTTTTTGCACATTGAACAATTAAGGAATTTACAACTTTCAAACACTTAATCTTAATTAAAAGCGGTATTTAATAAATAAAGTAAATTGTCTGAATTTTATTTTTGTAGAGAATTTTTTTTTTCTTCATTTTTAATCCCAAGTAATATCTATATACAGAAAGTAGTCTAGGAGATATACAGAAAGTAGTCTAGCAGGCTTAAGGCTGAATCCGAATAAAACCAAAGAAATGCGGATAAATGCAAACACACTTGAACGAACTGCGCTGAATAACCGTGACGTGGAACTGGTAGATAAATTCTGCTACCTCGGTAGTATTATTACCGAAAATGGTGGTGCAGAAGAAGACGTCAGTTCCAGAATAAATAAAGCACGAAGCGCATATGCATGCTTGTTCCGCATATGGAGATCAACGGAGATCTCAACCAACACCAAATTGCGGCTGTTCAACTCCAACGTTAAGGCAGTTCTTTTATACGGTTGCGAAACATGGAAAGTCACCCAATTCATCACAGGGCGCCTACAAGTCTTCATAAACAGATGCCTACGTCGTATCTTAAAAATCCGCTGGCAAGATAGAATTTCAAATGAAGAGCTATGGCGCCGTGCCGGCCAAGAAAGGATAGACGACCAAATCAGGCGAAGGAAATGGAATTGGGTTGGCCACACCTTGCGACGCGATAACGAAAATCTAGCCAAACAGGCCCTTGACTGGAACCCGCAAGGATCCCGTCGAGTTGGAAGACCTAGAACAACGTGGAGGAGAACCCTACTAGCAGAGGCCGCAACTACTGGGAGATCCTGGTCAGAGCTAAGAGCTGTCGCGCAAAACAGAGTCCGCTGGAGGGCAACTGTTTCCGCCCTATGTCCCACGAGGGATTAAGGGGCACATAGATAGAATATCTATATGTATCTGGATATCGGGGCTCCCTAATCGAACTCCGGGTTGTCGAGCTCATGATTCTCTGGTCGATATTAACCCACAAGTAATACCTTCCCGTTTTAATCTGGAGAAACATCTCTTGAGCACAAGTACATGAGCAGAAGGCTCAAAAAGTCAGATTTACTCGGTACTCTATCTGTCTCCTTGAGGAGCCACACAAAAGCGGCAGCCCAAGAGGAGCGAGAGCGCCTCCCTTCGATCCGCGAAGATTCAGACTCCCAAGAAGAAATTCCGGAAACTCGGGACCTCAGTTCCAATACAAAACTCCAGTTAGACATTCAGAAATTTGACCACAAGATGTCATCTTTCAACCTTTCAAATGCTATTAAACTTATCCCCGAATTCGACGGAGACCCCAAAAGCTTACATCGATTTTTACAAATAGCACAAATCCAATGTAGCCTGGCGACTTCCGAGCCACATCAGCTAGAGTTCTTAAATTTAATGAAATCCAAAATTTCTGGTCGAGCTTATAACATTGTCTTGCGATACCATGAATACGAAACCTGGGGAGATCTGAAAAAGGCCCTCGAAAAAGAATTCTCGTCACATCGGTCCTTAAGGCTCCCATACACGGTCAAATTGGTTGTACATCCAGAATTTCATCAAACCCATAAGAGCAACGAGTTTTGCTCGGCCGACCGGCCCACAATCGATAGTTTTGGTTGTACATCCGCCCTTCGATGTACATCCAATTTGACCGTGTATGGGGGCCTTTACAGTTGGTACAGACCGAGCTGTTTAACGCACGTCAAGAGCCAAGGGAAACCGTAACGCAGTACTCCGGGAAAATAGAAAGACTTTTGGAAGAGCTGAATATAGTTAGCACATTAGACGGGAGCGATCCTGGTAACAGAGCTATACGAGCTTTGAACGAGCAAACAGCCATTAGTAACTTAAAACGAGGCCTGAAACAGCCACTAAAGCTTATAGTTAAAGCCTCCCACCACAATACCCTCAAAGATGCCATTGGGCTAGCCATTGAGGAAGAGAAGCTTCACGAAAATGAGCCGAAAGCCGCGCATGTCCCAGCGCGCAACACTAAGCAATGTCGGTATTGTAAAAATTTGGGGCACGACATTAATGAATGTCGCAAATATGCGGCTAAGTCCCGACAACAAACCAACTCACACTCATTCACACATCCGCGGGGATCCATTAACAAAGTCAGCTTCCAATCTGCCGATACTGCAAGCATCCAGGGCATTCTATAGAACATTGCCGAAAAAGAGAATACAATAATTTCAGACAAAGGGAAAATCAATTCAAGTCGCCGAAACGCCCAAATGATCTCTCCCCATCGGAAAACTATCGAGCACCTGGCCCAAGCGGTTCGGTGACCAGGGCTCGCGACATGAAGTGAGCAACCGCAATTTCAATTCCAATTCATACTTTTCTACAAATGTACTCGACCTTACGGGCCATCCGAACTTTACTATATCCATGCGTAACCCCACTAATTCGTCTACCATTCCTACTAACTCCACTAATTCGTCTACCATTCCTACTAACTCGGGCACAATCCCTACTAACTCCACTAACTCGCCTACCATCCCTACTAACTCTACTAAATCGCCTACCATCTCTGCTAATTCCACTAAAATTATTCTTACTATCTCACTTGATTACCCTAGAACATTTATGAACGAGGTCTCTATCAAGATATCTGAAACCATCCCTTACTCCAATCTCTTACTCCTGGGCACAGGCGCTTCGCTAAGCCTGATCAATATTAGTACGCTTCAGGACGAAGTCTTAGTATACACAGACACTATCGTTCAAATCACTGGTATTACACCTGAAAGTACCCAGTAGGAAAAGGTACAAGTACTTTGCTGCGAAGCAAATATAAAGCAGTAAGACAGTCCGTCTGCTTCCTACAGCAACGGTATCAAAGCACTATCTCAGCAGATGCACATAAATCTATACACTTGCTGCCTAATAAAAGTGCTGAGCTCTGCGGACATGGAATGTTAAAATACCATGAAGCTTCTTACGGAGCGTAAGCGCTTTACTGCTTCAAAATAGCGCTTTAAAAGCCCTTTCGAAGCATTTTTTTTCCTATTGGGTATCTTCACGAAAGGATTAGTATATCTAAATATAGAAACTACTACCAGTAAGTCCTTAACGCACCCATTTCACGTAGTTCCGTCCGATTTCCCTATAACTGCCGATGGCATCATAGGACAAGACTTCTTCTTGAAAACCAAATCTAAATTAGATTATGATACTCTAACATTCAGCTTCTATCATTTAGGAAAGCTACACACTTCAAAATTCTCGAACACTTTTAGGAGCCCGGCAATACCCCCTCGGCGCGAAAAAATAATTAGGCTTGGACCTATCGACACGGTAGGAGAAATTATTTGTCACTCACAAGAAATACTGCCTCAGATATATATATATATCCGGAACTATTGCCCGACCAATCAATGGTTTCATTAACATAGCTGTCTTAAATACCTCCGAAAAGGAAGTTATACTTCACACTGCTCCAAAATTCGAACCGTCGTCCAACTACCATGTGCTAAAAACTTCGTCTCTAAAACTCGAAGACAAAGTCCAGGAACGGTTGGAAATACTGAGCTCCTCACTAAACTTATCCCATTTAAACAAAGAAGAACAAGAATCGATCTTGGATCTCTGCCGCGGATATAATAAGTTGTTTTATATTGAAGGAGACAAGCTAACATTCACCGACGCTGTAAAACACTCACTTCCTATCCACCCCGAAAAACCTCCCGGCAACACTAAGCCATATCGCCTTCCCGAAATTCACAAAGCGGAAATAAATAACCAAACAGCTAAATTACTTGACGAGGACATTATACACCCCAGTGCAAGTCCATAGAACTCCCCACTGTTGGTAGTTCCCAAGAAGGCAGGCCCCAACGGCGAAAAGAAGTGGAGAATGGTCGTGGATTTCCGTAAACTCAACGAGTTAACCATTCCCGACGCATATCCACTTCCCAACATTGAGGAAATTTTAGATCAGCTTGGAAACTCCCGATACTTCAGCACATTAGACTTGGCCAATGGGTTCTACCAAATCGGAGTCGCCGACGAAGATAAGTCGAAAACTGCGTTTAGCACGCCGCATGGACACTTCGAGTTCAACCGAATGCCCTTCGGTCTGCGGAACGCACCAGCCACATTTCAAAGACTAATGAACGTGGTATTAGCAGGACTCCAAGGTACGCGCTGTTTCGTCTATCTTGATGACATCGTGGTATACGGACATAACCTTGCAGACCACAATAAGAAGCTTAGAGATGTATTCGACTGCCTAAAAAGGTATAACTTGAAGCTGCAACCCTCAAAGTGCAAATTCCTAAGCAAGGAAGTAATGTACCTCGGGCATACCATCACTGATCAAGGCATCAAGCCAGACCCTCTAAAGATTTCCGCCATCCAAACCATAAATGCACCACAAAATCCTAAGCAAGTCAAATCATTTCTAGGACTTATAGGATACTACCGCAAATTCATCCCCAATTTTGCCGGTATGGCCAAACACCTTACGAACCTCCTCAAAAAGGATATCCCATTCGTATGGGACGCACTATGCGATGAATCCTTCAACCTGTTAAAGAAAGCAATTTCCGAACCTCCGATTCTCCAATATCCCGACTTCGCAAAAAACTTCTTCATTACAACAGACGCTAGTAATTCCGCCATTGGCGCCGTGCTCTCTCAAAGGCCCGATTTCAGTAGCATCGATCTCCCAATAGCATATGCTAGCCGAACATTAAATAAAGCCGAGAAGAATTACTCGACTATCGAGAAAGAAGCCTTGGCAGTAGTATGGGCAGTAAATCGTTTCCGCCCCTATGTCTACGGAAGGAAATTCACCATTATAACCAACCACAAACCTTTAGTCTGGATATTTAACCTCAAGGATCCTAGCTCTAGAATAATGAGGTGGAGAATCAAGTTAGAAGAATACGATTTCGATGTCTCTTATAAAAAGGGAAAACTAAACGTTAATGCGGACGCTCTCTCTCAATTGCCAAAGGCAGAAACCCTCGTATTAACCCGATCACAGTCTCATTCACAGTCTCACCCGCAGTCTCAATTCTCAACTAAACAAAATCCTCAACTCCAATCTCAAGTTCAATTCCCGAGCTCAACTTCTAACGTTGTGTCCCCAATAATAGAACTAACAGACCCTTCCGAGATCTCACGAGTGCTGTCGGAGTACAACGATAAGCCAATCGGGGGGCACCAAGGGATAAAAAGAACGCTCAAAAGAATCCGACAGAAATTTACTTGGGAAAACATTTCTAGAGACGTCAGAGAATACATCAGGTCCTGTGAAACTTGCAAAAGGAATAAAATAGGGCACAAGACTAGAATTCCTATGAAAGTAACCACTACCTCACGGGTTCCATTCGAAAGGGTCGCCTTGGACATTGTGGGACCCCTTCCTGAGACCGAAAGCAGAAACAAGTATATTCTTACTTTCCAGGACGACCTCACGAAGTTCATCATGGCCGTCCCCATCCCTAATCAAGAAGCCCATACAGTGGCCGAATATTACGTTCGGAAACTGATATGTATATTCGGTATACCTAAATCTCTCCTTACCGATCAGGGTACTAATTTTCTCAGTGAACTGTTCAAACGAACCTGTCGACTACTTAAAATCCAAAAACTACAGACCACACCGTATCACCCCCAAAGCAATGGCTCCCTAGAGCGAAGCCATCGCACCCTAGGCGATTATTTACGATGTTACGCCGCCAAGGATCCGACAAATTGGGATCTCTGGGTCGACTATGCGGTGTTCTGCTATAACACCACTCCGCACACTTCAACTAATTTCACTCCTTACGAAGCTCTCTTTGGGTGTAAACCCGAACTACCATCTTCCGTCACCAAAGAATGTGAACCGGTATACAACTATGACGATTATGTCATCGAGCTAAAGTCTAGGCTACAACACGGGTATCAAATCATACGTGAGAACCAGCTAAAGGCCAAGCAGAAAGCCAAAGAGGCCTATGATCACGGCACTAAGCCCACTAATTTCACTACCGGAGACTTCGTTTTCCTGGAATCAAAAAATAAAATCAATAAAATGGAATCAAAAAAACTAACCCCACTTTTCGAAGGCCCCTATGAAGTGACTAAAGCGAACTCACCAGAAACCTCCACTATAAGAGTAGGTAATAAACTAAAAGTAGTACACAACAACCTACTCAAAGCTCTTCGATGATAGACAACCGTCATTATATTTCTTTTTGCGAGTCGATGAATCCGCGTTCCAATTATCCATAATAAAATTTCACACTACAACCCTCGTTTTTCCCACCAAATAGCGAGAGAAAACTCATAAGAAACAAACACGTCAGGGTTCATAACGACAGGCTTAAGCCGTATTACAATTGAACCATACCTCTCTTGCACTAGTATTATGTAATTTAGCTTTAATCTCAGGCCGCAAAACACCTCACTAACTCGAAACCCATCTAAATCATAGATTACACTGTAACTGCCTTCAAGGTCAGCGGTCACCTTACGAAATAACATGCGCATGTGACTCTCTCGATATTTAATAAATTCTCACGAATCTTCAAAACTTAAGCACAGTCTTACTTTTCTATGAAATATTTTTCCATGATTGATGGGAAAATGTAAGCCATCCCACCACGGGTGGCCTCGAAACCACTAATCCTAGAGGTTAATGTTAGAGCAACACTTTCAATAAGGTGGACATCAACCATAAATCAATCTAATTAATGAATGTAATAACAAACTCTTATTTGCACCCTTCCACCGAATTTAAGCATCTAGCGTGCGAACAACCTACCATATCGTCATTACTCTTTTACATTTTATCTATCCAAATCTCTGATTGTTATACTAATCCGCTACAGAGAAACTCTAATACGACGCGTTCCAAAGTTCCTGTCTAAACAACTTTTACATTCCATTCCAGATCGCTTTGCTCTTTCGTCACGACCATATTGGCCCAAGGACACACCATCACGCCATTCACGTCTAATACTGGAGTGTACTTCGAGCATACGGGAAAGGTACTACACTCCACCGACGATTGGGAATTCTTCCTCTACGTAAATATCACTGCAATTGAAACCGAATCGCAGGAATTAGCAATACACTACACGAATTTTGAAAAACTCTGTACGAAGACTAAGGAACTATTCGCCGAAGACAGCTGCGTGACCACTCTGCGACTCGTCAATGGCACCCTCAAGGACATAAAGGAAGCCAACGTGTATTTCGCTAATCTAACACAGTCCCATTCACACCGATTAAAGCGCGGGTTAATTAATGTTATAGGCAAGGCTCAAAAATTTCTCTTCGGGGTTATGGATAGCGACGACTCCAAGTACGTTCAGGACTCAATCCAGGTTCTCCAAACTAACCAAAAACGAATTCATCACTCCTTCGAGAAGAAGATATCCGTCATTGTAGACACGATGGCGTCCTCCTTCAAAATTTTAACCGACAAGTTAAACAATATCTCTAATGGTATTAACACCATAGAAAAGGAACTAGAGGATACAAAAGTAACCCAATTACACTTCCAGCTTCTCGACGAAGCGGCAACCATCTTACTCCTTGCAGCAAACCAATTAACAGCCAGCCAAGCAGAATTTCTGGATATAATCCACGAATCCAGGCTTGGACGATTGGACAAACATCTCGCCAATTCTGAAAACTTCTTAAAGGCTTTAAGAGACGTTCAACTGGAAGCCCTGAACGGGTTGAAACTTCCAGTTACGCCTACTAGTTTTAACATACTCATAATTGCCCAAATATCTAATATTTCACCCCTTCTAACGACTAATGCCTTAGTTTTTCAAATCAAAATTACACTTATCAAGAATACCTTTTCTCTTTATAAACTGCAAAGCGTACCAGTTCCGTTTCACAACAATACTTACCACTACATTAAGATCAATTCGCAATACGCCCTTATCGATGAAAAAAGCGAACGATACGCGTTCCTCAAACAAAATGACATCGACGCATGCCGCCGATTTCAATCAGACGAATTCATTTGTATACAATTAGTTTTGTACAGCTTTAATAAAGAGAACTGTATAATAGGCCTACACCAAGGCGAAATCTCACCAACCGGCTGCGAAATTCGACTCTTTAATTTAACCCATGAAATGTGGAACAAACTCACTAAACCCAACACTTGGATCTACCTAATACCGAGTCGAACGAACCTTCGAATAAGCTGCAATGATACCTCCTACTCCGTACCAATATTAGGTAGCGGACTATTAGCTTTAGAACCCGGATGCAAAGCCAGGACGAAAGAAATCATGATAGAAACGCATTCAACCATTTCCGACATCAACGCTCAATATTATCAACTGGAAACCATGCTGTCAAACTTGTATCTGAATTTCTCAGCGATCCCCACTAAAGACAAACTTCCACGAGTTCTCTTCGACACCAGAGATTTAGACAGCCTCAGTGTCAACCTCAAAACAATTATTCCGCATGATGACATTCTAGATCTCCTACCCTCAAGTACTAACCACATAACAACAATCTCGATATCTACCGTCTCCTTAATTCTCATAGTCGGGTTAACACTCTACATAATATACAAAAGATATTTCAAATTTAAACTACAACTGAGTTCCAAACACTCCCATTCCGCGAGTGACTTAGAAGAGTCCTGATATCCATTTAATTATATATACATATAAATAAACATGTAGCACTAACTATACATATTAAGATTCAAATTGTTAAGCTATGTAAAGATTACTTACTTAGATCTAGGTAATGTTTTTAAACATTTTAGGCTTTTTAAAGTACATGCATTATCTCCCAAATTATGTAATAATTATTTAATAGTAGATAAGTTCAAGTTCATAAAAAAAAGGAAACATACAAATAAATGTAATTTTGCTTTCAACATCAAGATCAATTGCATTGATCTCTATAAGGGGGAGGAATGTTATGCCCACTCATTACATTGTAATCATTGTATCCATTGGGAAGCATGTAAACGGTCCCCACGTTCAGGATGTGGATATTAAATGTCTCCAAAATGTTATCAAAGCATTCTTTGTATGCACGAGCGTTATCAAATCTCAATTTCATTTTAATTATTTAAATTTCAAACGAAGCATTCTTCGAATGCATGACCGCTATCAGTTCTCGCTTCAATTTGAACACCTAAGCATTTTAACTCAGCATTTATCAAAAGCGATAAATGCTAAGCTAGCCAAATTCCTGAACGCGTGGACCGTGGCCGAGGCAAGCACCGCCATCAAGGAAAGCTTTGGAGGGCAGTTCTTGCTGGGCCACCGGATCGTTCAATTGTACGAAAATCTTAAATGTGCAAATAATTTAAATGTGCAAGTAAAAAGTAATCTTAAATGTGCTAGTAAAAAGCAATCCTTAAATGTGCAAATAAAATATTTAATTAGAAGTGCCGTGTTTTATTAGTTTTGCTAGTGCATTTTTCAGCTAAACCCTAAGAAGAAAACAACAGGAACCGGTGGGCCAGCGACGCTCAACAGATTTTTGTACCTGCACGATATCGCCCGAACCACGAAGGATATTGACTTACTTGAGGTGCCGTTCGAAGCGTATTAGCGACAATATAATCTGAAAAGATTTTTATAATATTCGGTCCAGAGGTTTTTTGGTTTAAATGACACAAGTGATTTTTGTACCTGACCGATATCGCGCGAACTATAAAAGATATCGACTTAGTTGACGGCACGATATTCGCAAAACTGTAACTGAAAAGTACTTGTCATACTTGACCAAACTTTGCAGTAACTACTGGAAATCCTATGATGAACCACAATTTCCTCAAACTGTATCACGCGTATAAAACAATTCCCCGTCAAAAAGTGCTAATTCAAGGTTTGAGAAATTCGTGATGTTTGTAAAATCTATCGAAATTTTTGCACGATTTTTAAAGGTTGTCGGATTTTGACAAGTGATGTTTTGTTCGAAGGCTATCTCTTTGGGTGTAAACCCGAACTACCATCTTCCGTCACCAAAGAATGTGAACCGGTATACAACTATGACGATTATGTCATCGAGCTAAAGTCTAGGCTACAACACGGGTATCAAATCATACGTGAGAACCAGCTAAAGGCCAAGCAGAAAGCCAAAGAGGCCTATGATCACGGCACTAAGCCCACTAATTTCACTACCGGAGACTTCGTTTTCCTGGAATCAAAAAATAAAATCAATAAAATGGAATCAAAAAAACTAACCCCACTTTTCGAAGGCCCCTATGAAGTGACTAAAGCGAACTCACCAGAAACCTCCACTATAAGAGTAGGTAATAAACTAAAAGTAGTACACAACAACCTACTCAAAGCTCTTCGATGATAGACAACCGTCATTATATTTCTTTTTGCGAGTCGATGAATCCGCGTTCCAATTATCCATAATAAAATTTCACACTACAACCCTCGTTTTTCCCACCAAATAGCGAGAGAAAACTCATAAGAAACAAACACGTCAGGGTTCATAACGACAGGCTTAAGCCGTATTACAATTGAACCATACCTCTCTTGCACTAGTATTATGTAATTTAGCTTTAATCTCAGGCCGCAAAACACCTCACTAACTCGAAACCCATCTAAATCATAGATTACACTGTAACTGCCTTCAAGGTCAGCGGTCACCTTACGAAATAACATGCGCATGTGACTCTCTCGATATTTAATAAATTCTCACGAATCTTCAAAACTTAAGCACAGTCTTACTTTTCTATGAAATATTTTTCCATGATTGATGGGAAAATGTAAGCCATCCCACCACGGGTGGCCTCGAAACCACTAATCCTAGAGGTTAATGTTAGAGCAACACTTTCAATAAGGTGGACATCAACCATAAATCAATCTAATTAATGAATGTAATAACAAACTCTTATTTGCACCCTTCCACCGAATTTAAGCATCTAGCGTGCGAACAACCTACCATATCGTCATTACTCTTTTACATTTTATCTATCCAAATCTCTGATTGTTATACTAATCCGCTACAGAGAAACTCTAATACGACGCGTTCCAAAGTTCCTGTCTAAACAACTTTTACATTCCATTCCAGATCCCTTTGCTCTTTCGTCACGACCATATTGGCCCAAGGACACACCATCACGCCATTCACGTCTAATACTGGAGTGTACTTCGAGCATACGGGAAAGGTACTACACTCCACCGACGATTGGGAATTCTTCCTCTACGTAAATATCACTGCAATTGAAACCGAATCGCAGGAATTAGCAATACACTACACGAATTTTGAAAAACTCTGTACGAAGACTAAGGAACTATTCGCCGAAGACAGCTGCGTGACCACTCTGCGACTCGTCAATGGCACCCTCAAGGACATAAAGGAAGCCAACGTGTATTTCGCTAATCTAACACAGTCCCATTCACACCGATTAAAGCGCGGGTTAATTAATGTTATAGGCAAGGCTCAAAAATTTCTCTTCGGGGTTATGGATAGCGACGACTCCAAGTACGTTCAGGACTCAATCCAGGTTCTCCAAACTAACCAAAAACGAATTCATCACTCCTTCGAGAAGAAGATGTCCGTCATTGTAGACACGATGGCGTCCTCCTTCAAAATTTTAACCGACAAGTTAAACAATATCTCTAATGGTATTAACACCATAGAAAAGGAACTAGAGGATACAAAAGTAACCCAATTACACTTCCAGCTTCTCGACGAAACGGCAACCATCTTACTCCTTGCAGCAAACCAATTAACAGCCAGCCAAGCAGAATTTCTGGATATAATCCACGAATCCAGGCTTGGACGATTGGACAAACATCTCGCCAATTCTGAAAACTTCTTAAAGGCTTTAAGAGACGTTCAACTGGAAGCCCTGAACGGGTTGAAACTTCCAGTTACGCCTACTAGTTTTAACATACTCATAATTGCCCAAATATCTAATATTTCACCCCTTCTAACGACTAATGCCTTAGTTTTTCAAATCAAAATTACACTTATCAAGAATACCTTTTCTCTTTATAAACTGCAAAGCGTACCAGTTCCGTTTCACAACAATACTTACCACTACATTAAGATCAATTCGCAATACGCCCTTATCGATGAAAAAAGCGAACGATACGCGTTCCTCAAACAAAATGACATCGACGCATGCCGCCGATTTCAATCAGACGAATTCATTTGTATACAATTAGTTTTGTA
This sequence comes from Thereva unica, assembly GCA_949987705.1. Lineage (NCBI taxonomy): Eukaryota > Metazoa > Arthropoda > Insecta > Diptera > Therevidae > Thereva > Thereva unica. The sequence continues at coordinate 132,701,793 of OX465281.1, forward strand.
CAGCTTTAATAAAGAGAACTGTATAATAGGCCTACACCAAGGCGAAATCTCACCAACCGGGTGCGAAATTCGACTCTTTAATTTAACCCATGAAATGTGGAACAAACTCACTAAACCCAACACTTGGATCTACCTAATACCGAGTCGAACGAACCTTCGAATAAGCTGCAATGATACCTCCTACTCCGTACCAATATTAGGTAGCGGACTATTAGCTTTAGAACCCGGATGCAAAGCCAGGACGAAAGAAATCATGATAGAAACGCATTCAACCATTTCCGACATCAACGCTCAATATTATCAACTGGAAACCATGCTGTCAAACTTGTATCTGAATTTCTCAGCGATCCCCACTAAAGACAAACTTCCACGAGTTCTCTTTGACACCAGAGATTTAGACAGCCTCAGTGTCAACCTCAAAACAATTATTCCGCATGATGACATTCTAGATCTCCTACCCTCAAGTACTAACCACATAACAACAATCTCGATATCTACCGTCTCCTTAATTCTCATAGTCGGGTTAACACTCTACATAATATACAAAAGATATTTCAAATTTAAACTACAACTGAGTTCCAAACACTCCCATTCCGCGAGTGACTTAGAAGAGTCCTGATATCCATTTAATTATATATACATATAAATAAACATGTAGCACTAACTATACATATTAAGATTCAAATTGTTAAGCTATGTAAAGATTACTTACTTAGATCTAGGTAATGTTTTTAAACATTTTAGGCTTTTTAAAGTACATGCATTATCTCCCAAATTATGTAATAATTATTTAATAGTAGATAAGTTCAAGTTCATAAAAAAAAGGAAACATACAAATAAATGTAATTTTGCTTTCAACATCAAGATCAATTGCATTGATCTCTATAAGGGGGAGGAATGTTATGCCCACTCATTACATTGTAATCATTGTATCCATTGGGAAGCATGTAAACGGTCCCCACGTTCAGGATGTGGATATTAAATGTCTCCAAAATGTTATCAAAGCATTCTTTGTATGCACGAGCGTTATCAAATTTCAATTTCATTTTAATTATTTAAATTTCAAACGAAGCATTCTTCGAATGCATGACCGCTATCAGTTCTCGCTTCAATTTTGAACACCTAAGCATTTTAACTCAGCATTTATCAAAAGCGATAAATGCTAAGCTAGCCGAATTCCTGAACGCGTGGACCGTGGCCGAGGCAAGCACCGCCATCAAGGAAAGCTTTGGAGGGCAGTTCTTGCTGGGCCACCGGATCGTTCAATTGTACGAAAATCTTAAATGTGCAAATAATTTAAATGTGCAAGTAAAAAGTAATCTTAAATGTGCTAGTAAAAAGCAATCCTTAAATGTGCAAATAAAATATTTAATTAGAAGTGCCGTGTTTTATTAGTTTTGCTAGTGCATTTTTCAGCTAAACCCTAAGAAGAAAACAACAGGAACCGGTGGGCCAGCGACGCTCAACAGATTTTTGTACCTGCACGATATCGCCCGAACCACGAAGGATATTGACTTACTTGAGGTGCCGTTCGAAGCGTATTAGCGACAATATAATCTGAAAAGATTTTTATAATATTCGGTCCAGAGGTTTTTTGGTTTAAATGACACAAGTGATTTTTGTACCTGACCGATATCGCGCGAACTATAAAAGATATCGACTTAGTTGACGGCACGATATTCGCAAAACTGTAACTGAAAAGTACTTGTCATACTTGACCAAACTTTGCAGTAACTACTGGAAATCCTATAATGAACCACAATTTCCTCAAACTGTATCACGCGTATAAAACAATTCCCCGTCAAAAAGTGCTAATCCAAGGTTTGAGAAATTCGTGATGTTTGTAAAATCTATCGAAATTTTTGCACGATTTTTAAAGGTTGTCGGATTTTGACAAGTGATGTTTTGTTCGAAGGCTATCGCTGTGAAGAACCCAAAAAAGGTCTCTTCGTTTAGAACGGGTTTCATTCCATCGAATTTATTAAATATTAGCGAAAATTGTCAATTTAAGGTATTTCTGACAATTAGCCAAAGTTTTTCTATTTAAACAAAAAACACCCGACCGAATAATATGAAATTTTTTTCAGAGCATTTCTTCGTTAAAAGTCTTTTTTCGGCACCTCAAAGAAGTCGATATAGTTTTTAGTTGGCGCGGTTTCGTGCAGGTACAAAATTCACAAACGTCGTTTAAACAAAAAAACGGTTCGAGCGAATCTTATGAAAATCTTTTCAGACCATATTTTGGTTTATACTCTTCGAACGGCACGTCAACTAAGTCGATATCTTTTATAGTTCGCGCGATATCGTGCAGGTACAAAAATCACTTATGTCATTTAAACCAAAAAACCACTCGACCGAATATTATAAAAATCTTTTCAGATAATATTGTCGCTAATACGCTTCGAATGGCACCTCAAGTAAGTCAATATCTTTCGTGGTTCGGGCGATATCGTGCAGGTACAAAAATCACTTACGCCGCTTAAAGGAACAAACGGCTCGACCGAATTTGATGAAAATCTTTTCAGATTATATTTCGGTTAATACACTTCAAACGACACCTCAACGAATTCAATATCTTTTTTGGTTCGCGCGATATCGTGCAGGAAAAAATGACCACATCCGTACGCACATGCACACATACACACACACATACTTCCTCCCAATTTTTTGCTTAAAATGTTCCTGGGACCTGGAAAGATGAAAATACGTCAAAAATTTCGATATCGTTTTTCGGACCGATTACAGTAACTTCCTATACTGGGAAGTTAATAACAAAAATAACCAAATAAACAACACTAGCTGAAGTTTTTCAATGAATAAAAAACAAAGTCAGAATAACCTTAGATGATAGTGTATAAAGTATAGCTACAATCCAAATATAGAAAAAAAAAACAGTGGGTGTGTGTACTTATGTACACGCATTTGAAGTTATACTTCTTTGGCGTGATTTTAAGAATTATTTTTAATTTCTACACAAATATTTTATGGGATTCTTTCTATTTTCGTGTGTTGGAAGGTGCAAGCATTATGATGCCGACACGCTCAAGGCTGTCGGTTATACCGTATTCTAATCCTAACTAAAATCACCAACAAGTTGGGTCATTACGCCTAATTACAATTATCTTAAGATGGGCTTAAGATGCCTCATGAATTTCGCTTAAGACTGGCTAATTCTCTACCAAAACGTAATGAATGTTAAGCTTAAGGGGGGACAACACCTTGAGTAGGCACGATTTTACGTTAAATTGAAAGTTCAATATTGTACACAATACTTTTTAAAAACAAATGAAACTTTTTTTATTTATTAAACCAACTATTAAACTTTACTTTTACACGTTAACAAAGTCGAAAAAGTTTTAACAAACTATATTTGTTAACAAATCCTCGCGCATGCACCTTTTCGCTGGCTGCACATACCACGGGGACCTGAAACAATAAAAATGGATTCCAATTAAAGCAAGTTAATCTTAAATACATTGTCTACGACCTAGTAGCCGATTTTTATTTCATCTAATCATTTTGAAAAAACAGCCACTTAAAGTAAAAAAGTCGATTTTTTGGAGAATTTTTAACAATAAATAGCCGCCATTTTGGAACAAATAAACCAGTCAAAAAACAAAAATGTCAAAATTTCAAGTCATTTGGCCGAGTAGATTCCGAGGAAAGTGTGCAGCCAGTTTGAAATCCATGGATTCGAGAAAACGGCTGTCAAAGTGTGGCGTACAAAACGCTGCACGTTTAGCGTACGTTACTGCTCGCGTTTGAATCTTACCATCAGTCTGCTGTTCCTGCACCATAAAGTGTACCATAAAGCGTACATTTTTGCATTATTTGACCTGAACGAACTAGCTTTGGCGAGCCTGATTTCGTCCGCCCGACAGCGGAAGATCGGTTCAGGCGCCGGTTGCAATCAGTGTCACGCTCCGACAAAAATTGTTATAACTCGAAAACGACTTCGAATTTTTAAAAATCTTTTTACACATATATTCTAGATAGAAGAAAGTATCAATTAAAGCAATAAAAAAAAAGCCGATTTTTTTGAACATTCAAGGTGTTGTCCCCCCTTAATATGCGTCGCAAAGCTGGATCAGCATTTATTTACCTGATAATACTACTGGTACTTCTAAGCCCAACTCTCTTCTTTTGTGTTCATTTCCGCCTTAGCTTCTGATTGAGGTATTTAGCTTCTCCTTCACTTTAGTCAGTAGATCAAACGATCGTACCATTATAGTCTAAGACGTTCGTTGCTCTTAGCCGTGCCTTTAGCTGTAGGTTACAGTGCAGCACTTTGCTTGGCTAATCTCCGGCAATCCAAAAGGACATGGTCTGTGTCTTCTGTCACAATGAGGAATTCCAGGCGTTGCGTAGACTCATTTTGCCGGTATGCTCTCGTAACTCACCTGTGGGTTCATGGACCTTGGGTAGATTTATTCTACTTCCTTTTCCGCTGCTGAAATAAACGTCACTTCCAAAATCTGTTCACTTCCCTAGCTTCTTCTTTTAGTATATGATACGAAGAGTTTCATACTAAGTACATTAATGTATCGCCAAATACATCATCAACGCTTCCAACGATTGAGTGACAACCCTCCGAACCTGTCCAAACACCATCGTTTGACGTTTGACATTGGACATTCGTAGTTCGAGTAGCGGCCACACAATGCGTTCTACCATCAAACGTCCAACGTTGGAAAGTGCTCATAGCATCGTTTAGAGCCGGCTTTAGCTGAAAACTAGGATATGTAATTTATTTCCCTCCATAGCTTCTGGGTAAAAACCTCCTCACCCACGGACATCGTGAACGGACTTTGGCTACGAATTTTCATACGATCAAATAATAATAAACTTAATAGCTAAAGGATTGGAGTTGCAATGCTTGCCCTTTATAGCCTCTACCCCGTCGCATATATCGTCCGCAGACCATATCAGAACATCAAAATTGGCAGCGTACAGTAAATTAGGGCATGAGATAAAAATGCAGCACGCTGCAATCAAAAGTATTTCAATTGGCTGAGGCTGGTAAAATGACAAGCAAAGCAGCGTGCTGCATGTTCATATCATGTCTTAAATTTGCATGACGCTGCATATTTGAGGTTCTGATAGGGCCTCCAGCAAACCCATCGTAGCTACAGGCCTGCAAGCAGCCGGTGCCGATCCTACATTTGCTTGAATGGAGGACATTTCTCGTGTAATAACATAGTGGAACCAAGTTTTTAAGTTTATTTTTGCAAGAAAAAGTTGTAAAATATTGTATTTTATCACTTTTTTCTGCATCTGGATTCCCAGTAATTAGTGTTTCTTCAGTGATTGAATTAAAACAATTTCAAAAAATTGAGTGAACCAATATGTTTTAATGGTTTAATCGTGAAGGTGACCAATTTTGTTTACATTCGCTGTAGTTTTGTCGAGTTATAGGGCAAAAATGTTGAATTTGAGTGGTTATTGAGTTAAAAGTGAATTTAAAGTGATTAAAGCTTGTTAAAGAATAATTTTTAAAAATATTAAAGCAGAAAAATGTGTAGGAAAAAGTTCAAAATTTTTGTTATTTATGTTGTGTGGTGGTACTTGTATTTATGTTTTAATAACTATTCCGTAATAATTTTTAACAATTTTAAATTCACTTTTAATTTCATTACCACATAAATCTAACATTTTTTCCCTAAATTAACACGAAAAAACCACCATAAATGTAAACAAAACTGGTCACCTTAAAAATTTCATTCAATTAATTCATTCGGATCACTAACTAACATATCACCGGTAATGCATGTGCAGTAAAAAAATGTTAAAATACAATAGTTTGCCACTTTTTACAAGTTAAAAACTTGGCGAGTCTATGATATTACACTACGAGTTAGAGAAATTGCCATCCATCCAGTGAAACCCCTCACCCACAAACAGCACACAATAAACACTACGAATCTCCCTATGCCCACGAAAAACCAAACTTACGCTTAGCTGATGACTCGAACATGAAATTTATTTCCCTCCATAGCCTCAGCATAAAAACCCCCTCACCCATCGACATCGTTAATCGGCAATGGCTGCGAGTTTTCTTATGCCCATAGTAATATGAAGGTCAAGCTAGCGGCCAAGCTAGCGGCGGCTGCACTGAAAAGCGGCGAAGTTAAAACTCAGCTCTATTTAAAAATAAAAAGCTAATGTCACTCATTTAAATTATTTGTTTTATGTATCTATATGTGTGAGGAAGATTGTGTAAAAATTTCAGGATAGTTCCATGGTTCTGAAGGAAATAGGATTAAAATTTTCCAGCCATCGTTTTTGAGCTTAATTACAAAGTCACGGCCCTTTTCAGTGCAACCGCCGCTTGCTTCGCCGCTAGCTTGACGTTCATCATAGTAATCACGGTATTCAGAAACAAGGTAATGTAAAAGACTGTATACCGTATACGGTATTTTAGTGCTGATGTCACGTGGGGGACACTTCCCATATAAAATCGAAGCTGGCGTTGTTGTTTCAGCATTACGGCTGACGTCACCAGGCGCCAATTTTTTACGGTATTCGTAGCTGCCGTCGCTTTTACATTACCTTCGTTTTCTGTATACCGTGCATAATAATGATAATCCCAGTGCGCATGAAGAATGGAAGTTGAAATGCTTTCCCTCCATTGCCTCCACCCCTTCGCCAATATCCTCCTTTGCGTTGCGTTGCGAATTCGTCAAAATACACTCTCATAATATTTTTCAAAACGCGCCTAAAGAAGTATAACTTCAATAATAAAAAAGTCAGTCTTGTGTAAGAAAATTAGTCAATTTTGTTGATTCAGTCATTTTTTGATACCCATTTTTCAGAGTGCAAAAAAGTAAGTTAATTTCAGTCGTTTGGTTAGTTTCAGGTTTTTATGTTTGCAAAAACTAGGTTTTGTTTGTTTGATTTTGTTTTTGTTTTTCGGTTTGCAAAATATTGTTTCAGCTCTATTTTTAACTTCCCAGTATAGGAAGTTATTGTAATCGGTCCGAAAATCGAAATCGAAAATTTCAACGTATTTTCATCTTTCAAGGTCCCAGGAGCATTTTAAGCAAAAAATTGGGAGGAAGTATGTGTGTGTGTGTGTATGTGCGTACGGATGTGGTCATTTTTTCCTGCACGATATCGCGCGAACCAAAACTGATATCGACTTCGTTGAGGTGTTGTTCGAAGCGTATTAACCGAAATATGATCTGAAAAGAATTTCATGAAATTCGGTCCAGCCGTTTTTTTGTTTGAGCGACGTAAGTGATTTTTGTACCTGCACGATATCGCCCGAACTACAAAAGATATTGACTTACTTGAGGTGCCGTTCGAAGCGTATTAGCGACAATATTATCTGAAAAGATTTTTATAATATTCGGTCCAGCGGTTTTTTGGTTTAAATGACTTAAGTGATTTTTGTACCTGCACGATATCGCGCGAACTATAAAAGATAGCGACTTAGTTGACGTGCCGTTCGAAGAGTATTAACTATTAATTAAATATGATCTGAAAAGATTTTCATAAAATTCGGTCGAGCCGTTTTTTTGTTTAAGCGGCGTAAGTGATTTTTGTACCTGCACGATATGGCCCGAACCACCAAAGATATTGACTTACTTGAGATGCCGTTCGAAGCGTATTAGCGACAATATAATCTGAAAATATTTTTATAATATTCGGTCCAGCGGGTTTTTGGTTTAATTGACTTAAGTGATTTTTGTACCTGCACGATACCGCGCGAACTAAAAACTATATCGACTTCATTGAGGTGCCGAAAAACATTAATACATCAATTTTATATACATTTTCGTCATCCTAATCTTGTAAGTGAGCAAATTTAGTGTGACATTTTAACGAAAATATTGATAAACAATTGTGACAAATTCTCGGTATTATGCATATATTCTATATTGCCTATTGTTCATTTATTATTAAAATATCCAATCATAATATTCAACATCCATCATACTGGGAAGTTGATCGTGTGGACCGAAAGGGTCGAACCCACATCCCAACTAGTTTGAAATGCGGTCTGTTTTGGGGGGGTCGTGACCCCCGTGACTCCCCCCCCCCCCTTGAATCCGCGCTGCATCCCAACTAGTTAACTTCGCAGTATAGGAAGTTATTGTAATCGGTCCGAAAATCGAAATCGACAATTTCAACGTATTTTCATCTTTCAAGGTCCCAGGAGCATTTTAAGGAAAAAATTGGGATGAAGTATGTGTGTGTGTGTGTATGTGCGTACGGATGTGGTCATTTTGCACGATATCGCGCGAACCAAAACTGATATCGACTTCGTTGAGGTGTTGTTCGAAGCGTATTAACCGAAATATGATCTGAGAAGAATTTCTTGAAATTCGGTCCAGCTGTTTTTTTGTTTAAGCGACGTAAGTGATTTTTGTACCTGCACGATATCGCCCGAACCACGAAAGATATTGACTTACTTGAGGTGCCGTTCGAAGCGTATTAGCGACAATATTATCTGAAAAGATTTTTATAATATTCGGTCCAGCGGTTTTTTGGTTTAAATGACTTAAGTGATTTTTGTACCTGCACAATATCGCGCGAACTATAAAAGATATCGACTTAGTTGAGGCGCCGTTCGAAGAGTATTAACCAAAATATGATCTGAAAAGATTTTCATAAAATTCGGTCGAGCCGTTTTTTTGTTTAAGCGACGTAAGTGATTTTTGTACCTGCACGATATGGCCCGAACCACAAAAGATATTGACTTACTTGAGGTACCGTTCGAAGCGTATTAGCGACAATATAATCTGAAAACATTTTTATAATATTCGGTCCATCGGGTTTTTGGTTTAAATGACTTAAGTGATTTTTGTACCTGCACGATACCGCGCTTACTAAAAACTATATCGACTTCATTGAGGTGCCGAAAAACATTAATACATCAATTTTATATACATTTTCGTCATCCTAATCTTGTAAGTGCGCACATTTAGTTTGAAATTTTAGCGAAAATATTGATAAACAATTGTGACAAATTCTTGGTATTATGCATATATTCTATATTGCCTATTGTTCATTTATTATTAAAATATCCAATCATAATATTCAACATCCATCATACTGGAAAGTTGATCGTGTGGACCGAGAGGGTCGAACCCACATCCCAACTAGTTTAGATTTGAAACTAACCCTTCTAGAGATTCTATTTTTTGTTTGATAAGGTCATAGAGTTTCCCTTTCAGTGATAATGTGGTAGTAGGTGTAGTATTATTATTATTTTAATTATCTGGCTTTGAATTACAATCTAAATCAGAATAATTTAAGTTACTCTGACCATTATCAATAATAATCGAAAGTATTTCAACAACGCTTTTATTTATTGTTGCTTTACTGTTTACATTAAAAATGTCATAATTTTCTTGATTCGACAAAACCAAATTAAGGTCTGTCAAATATAGGCCTGCAGCGCATCCCATTTTTTCGCTCGAAGTGATGGAAATGAGATAACCGGTTGAGACTAATTGCAATCGATAGAGGATGGAAAAATGCATCTACAGTTGATTTTGGCCGAAGTTTGGATATGGCCAACATATAAAAAAACATGAAAATGCGTTTTCTTCGTTAGTGCAGTTTGAACGAAATTTTCACTTTATCTCGCCATATCTCAGTTGATATTGCAGATATCAATTTCAAATTTTAACATAGTTTAGTTTGACTAATTCCCTAAATATAAAATTTTAACCGAACTGGTTACATCATTTAAAAACAAAATGGCGAATGTTTAAAAAATTTCCAACAGATTCGTGAGACTTATTTTTCTAATCAAAAAGTTGTGTTATAGATTTTTGAAATTCGCTTTTTTGGCTAAACTACATTCTAGCCAAATAATTAAGGCAGTTTTCTGTAAATTTTCAGATCAAAATGCCTTCCGGTTCAAAAGTTACATTAACATTTGTTGACACTCGACTTCGTCCGCAACAAACGTTCAGATTTAAAATATTTCCTGCTAGTTAATTTTTTTGTTAGAAAGTTACATATAAGTGTTTGAATTTCATCATAAATTTTTATCCGATTAAGGTTTGATTATATTTCCCTATTGGGTAATTCATTTAATTTAAATTCATTATATTTATTTCTATACAGGTCTCAAAATGTCTATTAATGGCAAAAAAATGAAGTGTTTTTTTTGTCATTGCTGCACAAGTAAGCAAAAAAGGAATCGATGCTCTTCTTGAGTCTACTAACCAAAATAATGATGGTATTTCAAGAAATTTATTTGCTGCCGTGAGAGCAACTCTTTGAATCAAATCAAATTTCATAATTATTGTAGAAGTATATACAATAAAAAGGCGGGGACTCGGAAAAGTTTAGAATTTGATACTGATGGTAACTCACAGAAATGTATACAAAATGTATATTTTATATGTAATCATGGTAAAAACTTATCAGCAGTAACATCAAGGCCATTCCAAATATTTTACAAAGCAACAAGGTGACTAAAAATGTCCGCAACTTACTTACAAAAACCCCGAATTTATTAGAGGTCAATGCCAAGTATCACAAGCCGAAATCTCAAACAAAAGTGAGACGAAAAAAACGTTATTTGTGGAAAATCCTTGCAGAACGGAGAAATAGTTTTTCTTACCTGCCTTCCATGCTAAATTTATAACAAATTTACAAAAGCAAGGCACTTCTAAGAATGAAGCGCAAGCAATGCTCCACCATAAAGTGAAATTAATTCTTTTGGAAACTGTTTCAGATGGTGTTATATTGCACTCAAAAAAAGGGTGTCCTGACATTATTTGTTCGACAAATTGGACCATCTACGAATTACTGAAAAGAGAAAAAAACCGCCACCAAATGCAATCACAGCATATAAGTGATATTAAAAGTGATGCTACAAACGATTCAGTAATTTTATACCACCCTGTCGAAAAAATCAGGGTAGATATCGATAAAATACCTAAAACTTGCGAATATCTGAACCCATCAGATTTGCAGATCAATTACGCATATAATTTTGTTCTATTTTAACGATAAAAAATTATATATGTAGTTTTGTTACTCGTGTACTTTGCAACGGCTACAATGTCGAGTGTCAACAAATGTTACTGTAACTTTTGAACCCGAGGACATTTTGATCTGAAAGTTTACAGAAAACTGCCTTAAGTATTTGGCTACAATGTACCAGTGGCGGTTCGTAAGATTCAGGGTAAGGGAAGCAATGCGCAAGGGGAACGATAGAAGTAAAAGTATCGAACCCTTTAATTAAAAAACTGAAAAATAACATATAGTGGGGTCACGTTATGTCACTTTAATTATAATTAAAGCGTCGAAAGAAAAGCCGTTGAAAAACTGCAACTACTACTTTCAACTCATTTAATTTTTCATTCAAATGCATAATTTCGGCTCAAAATCTAAAAAAAAAATAAAAATAGTTATAATAAAACCCTGCATACCTCGCATACACCCACAACAGCAATCACTACATTCTCCTTGCAAAAAAAGCATTTCTAGCAGCCCATACTCAAAAATACAATTCATAAAAATATTCTCTATCCCTTTAAATCACCATTAAAGAGAATCATAAAAGATATAATGGAAGCTACAAATGTATCAGCTTTTTTCAATACACACCACCCGCCACCCCAGTAGAATAAGCAAAAAAAAGAGAAACTTCACTTATCCTCGATCTTTTCTTCCTTCACTCAAATATACAAAACGAAATTTCATATTTTAAGAGAACAGATTACCAGAAAACGAAACCAAAAAACAAAGAGAATTTGGTGGATACAGAAAATTTCTCTTTCTTCGACTTCTCAATTCCGCCTGTTTGGTTCCGAAGAAGCTGCATTTAGCTCAGCTTCTGAGAGCACTGTATTAACGTAAACCTTTGTGTAAGTGTGGGTTCAATTAAAGTGAATGTGTTGGAGTCTTCACGTCGATTTTCTGCGCCAAATAAGCTGGAGATATTACAGCTTCCCCATGTTGTGTAAGGCCTCGGGCACAATAAGAGCGGCAGAAAAATTGAGAGGCACTCGCCGCTCATATCATGACCATGGCCTAACACAACATGGGGAAGCTGTAATATCTCCAGCTTTAGTGTTTCCAGAGGAGGAAATATATTAAGATTTTTCTTGTGATTAATCTTGATATATTTAAATTATTTTTAGGAAGTTGCCTATTTGGTCAAGGGAAGCAGTGCTTCCTTTGCTTCCAAAGAGGAACCGCCACTGCAATGTACAATAGCCAAAAAAGCAAATTTCAAAAATCTATAACACAACTTTTTGATTAGAAAAATAAATCTCACGAATCTGTTGGAAATTTTTTAAACATTCGCCATTTTGTTTTTAAATGATGTAACCAGTTCGGTTAAAGTTTTATATTTAGGGAATTAGTCAAACTAGACTATGTTAAAATTTGAAATTGATATCTGCAATATCAACTGAGATATGGCGAGATAAAGTGAAAATTTCGTTCAAACTGCACTTACGAAGAAAAGGTATTTCCATGGTTTTTTATATGTTGGCCATGCCCAAACTTCGGCTAAAATCAACTGTAGATGCATTTTTCCATCCTCTATCGATTGCAATTAGTCTCAACTGGTTATCTCATTTCCATCACTTTTTTCATTTCTAGAGCACTTTTTGGGGATTCGCAGGCCTAATAGTGTAATAAATATTTCTTCTCTCCTTGATGCTATATTTTAATGCTATTTTAAGTTCAAAGATTGCTTGGTTAATTCATTCAACATAAATTTCAAAGTACCATCGGCTACATAAAAATTATTGTCTTCATTGCAGAGTGTTTGAACGGCTAACTTATTCAGTTGCAGGCTTGAGATTATATTTGATAGTAATTTGATTTCCCTGTCATTAAAATCTAAGTCCAGTTTCAAATCTATTAGACTTTTTCGGACCGCATCTTTAAGCAAGAAATATCTATCCAGCATTGTAGGTTGGATTTTTTTTTTATGTGCCAGTGCTAAGCTCAGGAGTCACCCTTTGTACTACTAGTCCGTCATGTCATTTGTCACGTCATGGTGCAATGTCTAGCAGTAAGCTTAGTACGGGGGAGGGATGAGGGGGCGCATAGGTTAAGGATTAAAAGGTACGGGGGGGTATTGAAGAAGGTGGTGATGAACCCTGCGTTTGAACTCTTGGATGCTGTAGGAGTTCGGAAATACTGACTGCGAAAGGTTATTCCACAGCCGAGTTGTTCTATTAACAAACGAATTCATATCTTGTTGAGTGCGTGAAAAGGGTAGTTGCAGGTGAAGGGAATGAGACGAGTGGGCTAATCTGGTGTTGCGGGTATAAGATTGCCGTGGAGGCAGGAGAGCGTTTAACTCGGAGGAACAGTCACTGTGGTAGAAGCGATAAAATTTTGTCAGTGCTGCTACATTCCTACGGTGGCTCAGGGGGTCGATGGTGGAGCAGGCGGTGTCGTCATCAATTAACTTGAGCGCCCTTTTTTGCACCTTATCTAACCATGCCAAGGTGGTTATTGGGGCGCCGCCCCAAACGAGGGAGTTATATTCGAGAAGAGGCCGAATGTAGGATTTATAAATAACAGCACGGGCCGATGGCTGGAGGAGGAACTTGCACCTCTTAAGAAATCCCAAGCACTGAGATCCTTGTTTGGCGATTTGGAATATGTGGTTATTCCATCGCAAGTCTTTGGCTAAAGTCACGCCTAAAATGTGTAGGGATGGGTCGGCCTTTAGTACCACGTCATCCACTTTCAAGGATGGTGAGGTGTTGAACTTCTTTTTGGAGATAAGACAGTACTTGGTTTTGTCGGAGTTGAATTCAACACGATTCTTCTTTCCCCACTCTAGAATCAGCTTAATGTCATTTATAATCGACTTGGACATTAGTTCGCGATCATCAAGACAGGATCTGGCATGAGTCTGTCTTGTATCGACGCTGTACGAGTAACGTAGAGTACCGTCGTCAGCGAAGCTGAGGAGTGGGTTGGAGGCGATTGAAAGAAGGTCATTTATAAATATGAGAAATAGGGCCGGTGATAAAATTGACCCCTGGGGGACCCCCGCAGAGATCGGGTGGGATGCGGATTTGACGCCATCCAATACTACTTTGATTGAACGGCCAAAAAGGAAACTCTCAATCCACTTCTGTAGAAGTGAGTCAACTCCAATAGCTTTGAGTTTAGCTAACAGGGCTGTGTGCCAAACTCTATCGAAAGCCTTGGAGATATCCAGAGCAACCGGATTCATGCAGACTACGGCTGAGGTGTTCTGTAAGACAGACTAAAAGATCGCCAGTGGATCTTTTTTGTCGGAAGCTTTTTTGTCTGTCGTTTATGAGTAGGTTGGATTCTAGATATCCCATAAGCTTTTTGTTGATTATCGTCTCCATGGTTTTGGAGAGAATAGAAGTAATTGCTATTGGGCGGTAATTGGAGGGATCGCTGGAATCACCTTTTTTCGGTATGGGCTGAACATGGGCAAGTCTCCAAGAGTCGGGATAAACTCCGGAGAAATATGACAGGGAAAATAATTTGCGCAGAGGTTTAGCCAAAGGTGAGGCGCATTGTTTTAAGACGATGGGGGGTATATTATCGGGTCCAGTGGATTTGTTGGCATCAGCTCTTTGAGGCACCTGTACACCTCGCGAGTCCATTGAATGGGCGTTACGCTCGGAAACAGGGGGTAGCACATCAGTTTCGGGTAAAGAAGAATTCGAAGCGAACATAGATGCTAATAAATTGGCCTTGGATTTGCTGTCTGCTATTACCTTCTCATTGTGAATAAAGGAAGGGGTTGAAGTTGTAGTGAAGTTCTTCTTGATGGAACTTACCAAGGACCAGAAGTTTTTGCTACCGGAGGTTGCATTTAGGAGTTTACTTCTCAATTTGTTGTCAAATAAGGTTTTGACTTTTTTTATGGCGGTTTTACAAGAATTTCTTTGTTGTATGTATTCTAAACGGAGCGATTCACTCGGGAAGCTCTTGTACGCTCGGAAGGCGGCTTCTTTAGTTTTGATTGCATTCATACGCTCCCGATTAAACCATCTGTTGGGCCTAGGCTTCACAGATTTGGTAGAATGGGGAATGAAAAAATGCATTCCTGCCTGTATGATCCGGGTGATACGGATAGCGGCAGAGTTGGCGTTTCTATTCCGGAAACACAGGTTCCAGTCTATAGACTGGAAGAAATTAATAAGCCCCAGCCAATTGGCCTTCCCATAATGCCATACAGTTCTTCGAACTGGTTTGGGAGGGGTGGGAAATTCGAATGGGAAGTTAGAACGGATTAGGCAGTGGTCTGAATTGCCGAGAGGTGAATCAACTTCGACGGAGTAACGCGCTGGATGAGAAGTTAGAAAAAGATCAAGGAGATATCTTCCTTGATCAGCAACATCAGGGACTCTTGTGGGATGATCCACAATTTGATGCAAGTTATTGATGTCTGCAAAGAGCTCGACGTCCTTGCCAGAAATACTGGTGCCATTTGAGTAAGTCAGCCATTTAACGTTGTGAACATTGAAATCACCCGCAACGATGATTTCACACTCAGGATTGGACGACAAAAATCCCGAGATTTGTTCGGAAATAGTATCAAAAGATAAAGTGGAGGCTTCGTTACTTATGTTAGGACTTCTGTATAGGAAGCAGAAGAATATGACGTGGCTTTGGAAAATGATTTTAATCCAAAGATAATTAAAATCTGAAGTTGTGCTTGAATGTATTTTGCAATAAGCCACGTCGTCCCTAACATAAATGGCAATACCCCTATGGGGAGAGAGATTGTGCACTAAAGTGTATCCCGAAATCTGGTAATGACCTAAGTCATTATCGGGTGATATTTGGGTTTCACTAAGTGCGAAGATTGGGGGTTTATAATTAGATAAGTGGCACTCAACAAAAGAGAAATTCGCATGAAGTCCACGAATGTTACAATAGTCAATACAAAAATTTGACCTGTAACGAGACTTCGGTTGCGCAGGCTCAATCGCCACGTTCTCGGGGATATTTCCCGGCATTACATTTGCCGCAACCATCAGAGTCAATAAAATTTGTCCTCGTCAAAGTGTTATGCCTTTTGAGACGGGGCAAATTTCATCGACCGACAGATTTTAGCCGCGGCACCTGCAGGACCGAGATGCGAGAGAGGGTAGGAAGCGAGGGTACTTACTTGTGTCGTTCGTCGGTCCGGTCGGTCGTTGAGTCTAGTGAAGGGTGATGGGCCTTCGCGTTAGACTGCGCTCGTATTTTGTCACTGCTTTTTGGTTGTGTGTGTTTTTTTTGTGCACGTTTTTAAGTTTTGATTTTCCACAAATTTTTTTTATCACTGTTCACAGCACAGTTTATTATTTTCGGCGCGTTGGAATGTTTGGAGTTTAGCAATAGGAGAAAAGGTAACCTTTGAGTTCCCGGCCGTACTTTGTGAAAATCACGAGAAATTCCGCCACTTTAAATGGATTTTTTTTTCTTTTACCGAATTACCGGTAAAATTTTAAAATTTACCGGTATTTTTACCGAACGCGTTCTTGTCTATTTATTGGTTAACCGGTAAATCGGTAAACCGGTACACAATCCCTAGACTACTATACAAATTTAGATGAATATTATTATAATAGAAATGATCAAAGACGAAACATTCAAGCAGTCGAGCTGGATAAGGATTTTTCAAACAGGGCCTCGAGGCACCAATTGGCTACATAGAATTTAACACTCAGGGATCAATTTTGCCTTTTATTATCGTTTCGTCACCATTTGGACGGCCCTCTTGGGTTGATACAGGTACGTCAGCTTCCTTTATAAACCGGAATTTGTACACCCGAAGACCCGAGATTAACCAAACCAGTAGTTATAAATACAGTCTTGAATAGCCATACCATAAATAAAGAAATATTTTTAAATAATTTTATAGAGTTTAAACAACCTGGAACTAGTAGATTCCTCGTCTTTCGCTTCCACGGGTATTTTGATGGGCTTCTCGAATTAGATCTCTTAAAAAACTTAGGCGTGAAAGCTGATTTGGTTAATAATGTTCTGACCACTGACATGGTTAAAATCTCATTGGAATTGAAACCCAACTTCATGTCAGAAAAAATTCTAATCCCTGGTAATTCAAAATATGTATATAGTTAAAATACCTGCAGACAAGCAAGAGGGTGATATTTATATTAGAGAGACAGAAAAAACCCTCACTATACATCCCTGAATGTATTTATTTTGCGAAAGATTGGCACAGCTTCGTATAAGTGATAAACCAGTCTGAACAAGAGGAAATGTTATTTCTAGAACAACCACTCAAAATTTAATCTTTCTCCCCAGAAAGAGTTCTGGAAGTAAATAATTTCAACGTAAACTACGAAAACAATTCTTATGAGGAAGACAATAAGGACTTACTCCAGGGCGGACCCCGGGGGCATGGGGGTTACGGCCCTCCTCCCTCGAAGATATTTTTTAAACTTAAAAAAGAAAACAGACGAAATAAAAATTAACATTTATATCGCGATGAATGTGCAAAAGAGGTAAACCTAACAAATAACCGTCACAGTTTTGGAATTACAAATCCGTCACAGTTTTGAAACTAGTTGGGATGTGGGTTCGACCCTTTCGGTCCACACGATCAACCTCCCAGTATAATGGAAGGAAGCTCTTTGAAATAACGATAAGAATGGTAAATCCGCAAGGCTTTTCTAAAGAACTTTTTTTTGTTGAACAGTAGCAAACAAACATGTCCCTGGCCCTTCGTTTGCTACACCATAAAGCGAGTTCATTTTGAGCGTGTTGACGTGCTGATGATAAATTACAATGATAAAAACTTCATTTTCAATTCGAACGATTTCAGGAGATAGTACCAAAATTAATCAATGTAACGGATTTGTCAAACTTGACCGAAAAGGCCAAACTGTAATCACTGGAAATCCCGCGATGAACTCAATTCCCAAAACTGTAGGACATGGAAAGCAATCCGCCGTTCAAACAGTTCTGAACTAAAGTTTGAAAATTTCGTCATGTTTGTAATGATTAACGTATTTGTTGAATATTTTTAAAGAAAACTCGTATTTTGACGAGTGATGACTCTTTGGGAAGCTATTGCTCGGCTGAATCCATAAAAGTTAACTTCATTTTGAACGGGTGTCATTCCAACGCTTCGATCGGCACCTAAATGAAGTCAATATCATTTTTGGTTTGCGTTCTATCGAGCATGTACAAAAATCACTTACGCCCTTTAAACATAGATACCGCTTGATCGAATTTTATGAAAATCTTTTCAAAGTGTACTTTCGGTAATACGCTATGATCGGCACCTTAAAAAAGCCGGTATCATGGTTGGTTCGTGCTATATCGTGCAGGTACAAAAATCACTTACGTCGCTTAAACAAAAAAACGGCTGGACCGAATTTCATGAAAATTTTTTCAGATCATATTTCGGTTAATACGCTTCGAAAGAAACCTCAACGAAGTCGATATCAGTTTTGGTTCGCGCGATATCGTGCAGGAAAAAAATACCACATCCGTACGCACATGCACACATACACACACACATACTTCCTCCCAATTTTTGACTTAAAATGCTCCTGGGACTTTGAAAGATGAATGTTTGCACAGCAAACAAAACTATAAGTATGCCACACGCATAGGTAATGCTGAGAAAATGCATTACTTGCAAACGTCACTAAGTGGTGAGGCGCACAAACTTATCCAACACCTGGCAAGCAGCGAATCCAGTTATGAAGCAGCATGGAGCCTAGTAACGAGCAGATTTAATAATAAACGGAAAATATTCTCCACATTTTCCGATGCAATTCTGGATCAACCTACGTTAATCATCGATTCTGCCAAAGCAATAAAACAATTGCATGACCAAATAAAAGAATGCCTACATGGAATCAACAGCCTACAACTAGAAACCCCACCCTGGGAACCCTTTATTGCACATATTATACGAAGAAAGATGGATCCAGAGACCTATAAAGCGTACGAGCAATCATTGAGCGATCCACGAGAGATACCGCAATTAGAAGACATACTGAAGTTCTTGGAAACTAGATTCCAAGCACTAGAAGTAATTGCAGAGCCTAGGAAGAAAACTGAAAGCAGCCGCACCATAAACCATGGACAATCACGAAGTAACTACCAAATAAAGAATTATTACACTAGTACCACAAAGTGCCGATACTGTAATGGACAGCACAGTACATACGTATGTAAAAAATTCAGAGTACTAAAATTAGCAGAGAAGCTCAACTTCGTCCGGCAGAGTAAAACATGTCCCAACTGTTTGAACCATGGAACGAACGACCCCTGCCACAGTCAAAGCCGATGCAACGTCTGTAAACAGCAACTCAAAGTGTTTTCTTTAACCAACATAAAAACTGCTACTAAATTGATTAGGTTGTGCAGTCCTAATCACCCAGTACACATAGTCCAGCTCATACCAGTGAGCTATACATTGGTCCTTCGAGCCGGAGCCTGCAGTTTAAAGTTGGATGGAAATCTCGGAATGAGTTCTACTAGAATTTTGCTGTGAGATGTCCCAGCGTTGCTCTCGTGTATTCCTGAAATCTCTGAATATATTTTCATTCTTGGAACTCCTAGTGCTTGCGCCGAATTTTCGGTTATGAAGGTGACTTGGGATCCGGGATCTACCAATGCTCTCAGATACTCATAGGTGTTTCTTACGGTCTTGGCTCGTACTAGTGCTGTTGCCAGTATTACATTGCAAGATTTCCTTGCAACGTGTGACTCAATTGTGCGTTGAGATGTAGCAATGTGTGATGACATTACTCTCGGTACATCTTCTTGTTTTGCTGTTGGATTTTTTGCCCCTTGGTGAATTAGTGTATGGCGATTTTCAACAAGAGATAGCATTCAAGAATTTAACCTCACAACCGTGACATACGGAACAAAATCAGCACCTTACCTAGCTATAAAAACATTGCAAAAATTAGCACGCGATGAAGAAGAAAATCATCCAGAAGCAGCGAAAATAATTCTCAATGATTTTTACGTGGACGACATGATGTCTGGAACGTCTTCAATTCAGGAAGCAAAGTGGTTACAAAGTGAGCTGATCCAAACGCTAAAAGAAGGAGGGTTCAACCTTAGAAAATGGAGAAGCAACCACAGTGAACTAATTGATAATCTACCAACAGAACTTAGGGATCAAGGCTCCATTGAAATAAAAGATGACGAGGCTGTAAAATCCCTGGGTATATACTGGACACCAGCAGCAGACAAATTCCACTTTAGGGTAAAATTGAATGCAACACCAGAAGTACCTACTAAACGGACAATCTTATCAGAAATTGCTAGACTATTTCATCCACTCGGGTGGTTGGCACCTATAACAGTGAGAGCCAAAATGTTAATTCAAGAATTATGGGCAAAAGGATACAACTGGGATCAAACACTGGAAGAAGAGCTAGCTGCTCGATGGATGAACATCAGGAATGAACTACGAAAACTTGAAGAAATTAACATACCACGTTGGATACAGTATACACCCGCATGCAAAACAGTTGAACTACATGGATTCTGCGATGCATCCGAAAAAGCTTATGGAGCAACCGTATACAGTAAAACTACGTCAGAATCGGAGCAAGTACATATAACACTACTTGTAGCGAAGACTAAGGTAGCACCACTAAATAAAATCACGTTACCTAGATTAGAACTTTGCGGAGCAGTTTTATTATCTAAACTTCTACGTCGAACAAAACAAGCATTGGATATTAAGAATGTAAAGGAATACGCCTGGACAGATTCGATGATAACATTAGCATGGATCCATGGAAAATCAGATAAATGGGAAACCTTCCTTTCAAACCGAGTGTCAGAAATTCACAGAAATCTGGAGTCTACAAGTTGGCGTCACGTGCGTTCCGAAGACAACCCTGCTGATCTAGCGTCGAGAGGAGCCACTCCGCAATACCTAAAGAATGCAGAGCATTGGTGGAATGGTCCATCGTGGCTAAAGATGACTGAAGATAAATGGCCAACACAAAAAATTAACGCAAATACTACAAGAGGAGTTAAGTTAAATGAGGTAGTAGCGGTCCATGTAACTCAAAATGATGAAGGTTTCGAGCTACTTAGCCGTTTTTCATCATTTAAGAAACTTACACGTGTGCTGGCTTACTGCAAAAGATTCATCGCGAAATGCAGGAAGGAGATAATAAACAGCACAGATTTATCAGTAAAGGAATTAGATAAAGCGCACCAACAACTTCTACAGATGACACAAAAAACGGAGTTCGCTGCAGAATTAAAACAGCTATAAGCAAAGAAACCACTTAACACAAAAAGTTCAATTCTTTCCTTAAATCCATTTTTGGACGAAAATGGCGTACTAAGAGTGGGTGGAAGAATCCAAAATTCTCGTATTCCGTATAATGAAAAACATCCCGTCATAATACCTCACAAACACCACATAGCTAAACTATTGATACTTGAAGCTCATGCAGCGACACTACATGGAGGAAATGAAGTCACACATGCTTTTATTAGAAGAAGATACTTCATAATCAATGGGAAAAGCAAAATACGACAAGTATTGAACAAATGCATTACAAGGCACAATGCAGGCACAAGGGACAAACAGTGACACAAATTATGGGTGAACTCCCAGCTCCACGAGTAACACCAGCGAAACCGTTTTCGCACACCGGACTAGATTATGCAGAGCCTATTCAGATAAGAATGTCCAAAGGAAGAGGAAACAAATCCCACAAGGGCTACATAGCAGTCTTTGTATGTCTAGCTACAAAGGCCATTCACATCGAAGCGGTAACAGACATGACCTCGGAGGCATTCGTAGCAGCATTTAGAAGATTCACATCAAGAAGGGGCCTTGTTTCAAACATATACAGTGATAATGGAACAACGTTCGTAGGAGCACAAAAAATACTGGATAAGGATCTTCGCCATGCCATCAGAAACTTAACCACAGTAGTGGGAAGCCTGGCGACCGAAGGTGTACAATGGCATTTTATTCCGCCGGCAGCTCCTCACTTCGGAGGAATTTGGGAGGCTGGAGTCAAATCCATCAAATCCCACTTGAAAAAGGTAATAGGCTGCACTACGCTAACATTCGAGGAAATGTCGACGCTACTGTGCCAAATCGAAGCCTGTTTAAATTCACGCCCATTATACCCACTACCGAGCGACCCTAGTTCGATCCTTACTCTAACACCTGGACATTTCTTGGTTGGGCAAGAATTAGTAGGACTACCAGAACCAACCATAGACAACAACATTACCACATTGAGCCGCTGGAAACAAGTACAGAAGATGACGCAAGACTTCTGGAAGGTGTGGCAAAGTGAGTATCTATCACGACTCCAACAAAGAACAAAATGGAAATCAGGAGCAAGGCTGATCGAAGTTGGGCAAATTGTTCTCGTAAAAGATGAAAACTACGCTCCAACGAGATGGCCACTAGCCCGAATAATCGAGACACATCCAGGCAAAGATGGAGTTGTACGAGTGGTAACTCTACGGGTCAAAGAAAACTCCACAATAAAGCGTCCAGTAACAAAAATATGTGTGTTACCTGTTGAAGATGACAACTTGACGAATGCAGAGCATACTACACCAACAGAGCTGAAAACATGTGCTGGTACACATGTCACTGTAACAAGTAATCATCAAACTGGCACAGAGAGTCACCTGCATGAGGACAAGAAGACGGCACATAAATCAGCAACTACCTGGAACATGGTTAAATTAGTTTTAACTACACTCGCTATATTAAGCTCGATCCAACCGGGACACACCCACTACACAATAAAATACCCACAACCTGGGCTGTTTATCGAACAAATTGGACACGCCAAACTTAAGAGAGGTACAATCAAGGTCGAGGTACTCATCCCAATCAACACAACAGCAGACACTAGTAGAGTAAATAATATAATAACCAAGATGGAACAGACCTGCAGTGAGGCAAAACGGTTTGAAGACAACACGCATTGCCACACTCTACTTGAACATTTATTAGAACGAAAATCAACAATCTTAAATGAGATTGAAGCAATAAACCAAAGGCGGAAGCGGAGAAATAAAAGAGGGCTTGTTGGACATCTATTGCAAGCCATCTTTGGAGTGAACGATGAGGTTTACACTGACATTGAACACCTTCAGCATAATCAAGATATGTTGAGACAAGCGGCCAATCATCAAGCAAATATATTGGTATCTACAATGACAAGGATAAATGACACAGAAGTCCGCATGGGTAGACAATTCGATCTGGTCACAAACAAACTGAACAGAGTAATCTCCGAGGTAAACAAGATTGAAGGATGGTATGACAAGATTGACAGTAATATGGTCAGCACACAAATACTAGCAGCGTACCAGATTGCCAAAGATATTTTGGAAGACCTAAAACAGCACTACATAAAAATTCTACAAGCAGGTTATGGTAAAGGAAACATTATGGACTTCATAACTCCAAGCAAATTGGCAGAAATAACAGATCAAGCAGCAAGCAAAATGCCATCTAATCTAAGAATCATTCCAGAACCAGGGAATGATATGGAAATACACATAGCCAATTCAGATGTTAAGGTTTTTGGATTTCTGCATATAACGGATGCCGATACCTTTAATATGATTAAAGCAACCCCAATTCCTCAGCGCATAAATAACAATACATATGTCACGCCACAAATATCATCAGCAATCCTGGCGATAGAGTACAATAATCAAAAATATTTCGAAATCACCGAAGAAGAAATGAGAAATTGCGTATCTTTAGAAAAATACTCCAAATTGTGCACACCCGCAGTTGTTAGTGACTTAGTGAAAAATCCAAATTGTATCATCGATGAAATATACCAACGACACAATAGGCAGGAGTGCCCATTAAAGCAACTGAAAATCCACTCCGTCATATGGAAACATCTTTTTTTGGCGAACACCTGGTTATTTATCGCAGATCCACCAACAACGGCCGCAATTAAATGTAACGGACAACGGGAAGATGTTACTCTGCATGGCGTCGGAATTCTGCAGACAACTCAGGACTGTGTGATTGAAACAACGAAGAATATACTTTTCTCTGAAGTTCGTAACAAAGTCATTATTCAACCAACATTTCTAAAGCCAATGAATTTCAACATAACTGGGATATTCAACCCTACCGGACTAGATAGCAAACCAGTAATGTTAGACCCGATACTAAAAACATCCGACACATTCAGCAGCATCATCCACGATCCAACTGGCTTACAAGTTCAGTCATCAACATGGAAAACTATCGGACACCATACCGCCACAACAGCAGGATCGGTCCTACTCACCATAGCGATCATCGCAGGTATATGGAAATGTCGACCGACCCGTTGGAGCCTGAAACAACACCATGTAACCACTGGCGATCTACCAGAGAGCATCCACAGCTCATCCGGCATACAACAATCGACAGAACATCTAGGACCTAACCCAGCCCCGCGAGCCACGACCTCGGCTGGGCAAAATGTTTGCACAGCAAACAAAACTATAAGTATGCCACACGCGTCCGAGTCATTCATGTTGCTGACTCAATAATAAAATATAATTACGATCACCGCAACCACGCAACAAGTCAATAACTTATTGATTAATGTTGCTCTAATTAATAATATGAAAAAATGATTATGTTGCACAAATGTTAAAATATAAATTAAGCTCTGGAAAATTAAAAAATCAGTTGAGAACAAACAGCAACTCAAAGTGTTTTCTTTAACCAACATAAAAACTGCTACTAAATTGATTAGGTTGTGCAGTCCTAATCACCCAGTACACATAGTCCAGCTCATACCAGTGAGCTATACATGAAAATACGTTGAAATTTTCGATTTCGATTTTCGGACCGATTACAATAACTTCCTATACTGGGAAGTTAATAAAAAAAATGTATTTAATGAAAAAACTGCTAATAAATAAAAATGAGTGATGGAAATTTATTTCTGTTAATTGTAACAGAAATTTTGTCACCTATTTTCTACTAAATTCGAAGAAAAATTTTTTGTTTACGTAAAAAAGGTTTTCTATTTCTGGAGAAAAATGGTGCCGTGCCATTCAGCATTGTCATTTCTAAATGTCAGTGGTAATTCTGAACTAGTGTCATTTAGAATGGCGCAATTTTTGAAACATCATAATATAGATGCAAAAGTTATCATTCAGTGGAAACACTACATTCGTGTAAGAAAATTAATGAAAAAAGTCATTAAATAATTTAATAAAATTTATTACGGTAAAAAAATTGGGTGGGGGTAAAATGGCCTCCCGTGTAAAAAGTTTCTAGATCCGCCCTTGAACTTATTCAGGATCAAACACCTAAACCAAGAGGAAACTAAAGCTCTAGTTAAAGTATGTAAGGAATATGAAGAGATATTTCATAGGGAAGGGCGAGATCTGCGTTTCATAAACCAAGTAAAGCACCAAAAAAAGACAAAGGACGAAATCGCTGTGTATACTATGTCTTATCGGTGTCCACACATTCCTAGAGAAGAAATGAGGAAACAAATCAGTGAATTATTGGACCACAACATCATAAGACCCATTTACTCACCATGGAGCTCTCCAGTTTGGATTGTTCCTAAGAAACTGGACGCCAGTGTGGAAAGCAGAAATGGCGGTTGGTCATAGACTATCGCAAGCTAAATGAAATGAGAAAACGATCAACGATAGATACCCTTGCTTAATATAACAGAAATTTTGGATAAATTAGGTAAGTGTATGTACTTTCCCACGTTGGATTGGAAGAGTTGATTTCATCAGATAGAGATGGACCCAAACGTTCACAGTGGAAGGAGGGCATTATGAATACGTTCACATGACCTTTGGCCTTAAAAACGCCCCAACTATATTAAAGAGGGTAATGGATAATGTCTTGAAAGAATTACAGGCTTCCATATGTCTAGTGTACCTAGACGACATCATAATCTACTTGACTTCTCTTTCGGAACATATTGATAATCTGCGAAAAGTCTTCCAAAGACTCAAGGATGCTAACTTGAAGATACAGTTAGATTAATCCGAGTTCTTGCGAAAAGAGATTGAATTCCTGGGACATGTAGACTACAGACGGCATAAAGCCTAACCCCAACAAAACTAATACAGCCATACAGAACTTTCCATTGCCAAAAACAAGCAAAGAGATAACATCATTCCTTGGATTATTAGGCTATTACAGGAAATTCATTAAGGATTTTGCAAAACTCACAAAGTCCTTAACTGAATGCTTAAAGAAAGGAAGGAAAATCACACTGGACAAGCGTTATCTGAAAACCTTCGACGCCTGCAAAGACCTTCTGATTAACGAAGGCCACACTGCCATACCCCGACTTCTCTAAGCCTTTGATACTCACTACAGACACTAGCAACTACGCAATTGGCGCCATATTGTCACAAGGACCAGTTGGCACTGACAAGCCAATATGGTACGCAAGTAGGACTTTGACAGAATCCGAGACCAATTACAGAAGGAGTTGTTGGCTATCGAGACAATCGAGAAGGAGTTGTTGGCCATCGTATGGGCAACAAAATACTTTAGGCCTTAATTGTTTGGTCGAAAGTTCAAGATTGTCACGGACCATCGACCATTGGTTTGGATCATGAATCTCAAGGATCCTAACTCTAGACTTGTCCGCTGGAGGTTGAAGCTCGAAGAGCACGAGTATGAAATAGTTTACAAAAAAAGGAACACAAAATAGCAACGCAGACGCCTTAAGCAGAATCAGAACCCAAGAAGAACTACCATGGATTTAAGCTAATGTAGGAAAACAGGCGAATGCAGCCAGCACAACGGGAGCTACCACCACATATTCAGCAGAAGAGAATCTAAGGGATGGAATTTGTATATCTGAAAGGCCATTGAACGATTTTTTCCTCCAATTAATTATCGAAAAGTCTGATAGGAAACCAGAGTTTACACTCGAAGTACCCTTCTAGACATTCTTCATACCGACTATAATAAACAGATACTAACAGTTATACTACCCAAACGAAGAATAGTTCGCCCATCTTATTTTTATTTCAAAACTCTAGAAACAACGCATTTTTCATTATTAATTGCATTAAAGACAAGCAAAACAGAAATAAAATTATAATCTTTATTAAATATAATCCTTAAAATTGAAAACAAAGTAAAGTAAAAGTATTCCAAATTGTTTAAAAATAAAAAAAAATTTGAAATAAAAATAAGATGGGCGAACGATTCTTCGTTTGGGTAGTAGATAGATAAATTCGCGAAATCTGCGGTATCTTTCACGCTGACCCCTAGGAATAGTCTGAATATAATCAAATCCCTGAAATCTTTTATGAGCACACATGGGGTATCCAAGAAGTTATAACTATAGTTTCACATTCCGGTTCAGAGCTCACTTCTTAATATTCGAAGACTTTTGCAAGCAATACTGTTGATAGCTCAGAGTAAAACGATCGTTGAGATGTGTTGAAGACCGCACAACTTCAACAATTTGGAGCGGTTTGACTTGATAAAAGAATAAAACTGAATGTGTGGTTGCTGACGTGTTTATTGTGACTGAGCGCTTAATGCTCGTAGCTTTTACATATTTATACAATTCTTTATTGCTTAATTAGCAATAATAAAGTTATTGCACCTGAATGCGTGAGTCAAGAGTTCATTCACCAATTTTTAATTTTCGTTGGTTATTGCTGACATTGCAGAGTGAATCGACCCATTCAGGTGAATGAGCTTTTGATTCAGCATTTAAGTTATTAATTGTTTTTCATATAATAACAGAAATTAGGAATTGGCCTAAATCTTAATATTATGTGATGTTTTATATGTGCTGCGGACATTCTCCTCCGTCGAAATTGAGAGACGATATATCGCAAGAGAAGTCGTCGTCCTTGATTTTCTGCGACCTTCTAGGAGCTGGCTGCGGACGCCTGTCCCTCGATGTTCTCTTCTGAATCCTTAGAACCCCCTGCTTCTTATACTTGCAGTACACCAGTATGAGGATGACAATGGTAACCAGCGTATACATGCTGAAGTAATGATGTAGGTGGTGGTTGTTTGAGGTTGGCAGATCGATGATGTGTTGCTGCTGTTTCTTGAGTGCACCGCGTAACTCGTCTAGATCCAGGTTGTCTACCTCCTTGACGATCTGTGGTGCGAAGGATACATTTCCTTCCCTCATCTTGTAGGTTAGATTAAGATGAGCAGAAATTACTTGTGTTTCAGGTATGAATGATGTTCTGAGCCTTCCCGTGACCTTGTTGTCGGCTTGTATAGACAGCGTCGGGTGATTGATCATGCAAGTTGGTTGAAGTTGGATAATACCAGACTCACTAAGAGTTAGCGGGTGCACAGCGTCAAGACAAATTATATCGAAGTGAGTTTCTTCATCCATGATGAATATCCATGTACTTGGTGCACTTAGTTTGATGAACATCTTCTTCGGATTCGTACTTCTGAGACGGCAGTAAGTTGACAGTTGATTCTGGTTACTAAGTAGACTGATCTCACAGCGGCTTTGATTCAAGCTTGTGCTGAAAATTGGCTGTTTCAGATGAAACGATACGATTCCGATTTTAACAATGGAATTCGAATGTCAAACAAAACCCTTGTTTCCGTTATTCTCATTCGCACATGCATTATGTTGTATATTTCTAATAACGAGGATGATCCGCCTTCTCCAGGCAGTCTTACGTCCTGCGGTAGGTGCTCTCGGATGAATTTGATCTGTTCGGTGAGCTGCGATGGTGTTAACAGTAATGTGTTGAGACGTCCGTGTTTGGTATCTGTTACAATCGATAGGATGTTTCTTTGTATCTGCTGGAAGCTTATTATGTTTAGCGTAATCAGAATGGCAGCAGAAGTGAATATTTGAGATACCATGAGCGTTTGTTGGGAATCATTCATAGCGTTGGTAATTGCTTCGAAATGACGTTCGACTGTGTGGAACTGATTCTGTGTCGTGATTCTTCTTGAAGACATTTAGAGAACTCTCTATAATTGTAGTTTGATTTCTCAAGAGTTCGCGAAGAAGTGTTTCGTTTTCATTTATACCATTGATTTGTTCTTCAAGGTTTCTAGCGTATTCCTGGTCAAGAATTCCGAATACTTTATTTGCTATAGTTCCAACTATTTCTAATGGAGCTCTCTTACTTCGAGTCGTTGTCTTCTCATTTTGCTGATAGAGAACTTCGTTTATATGTTCTGATTCCAGAATGTGGTGGTGCAGTTGTCTAATTGTGGCACTACATAACTGTTGAGATGTATCTTGCTTTATCGTCCCATTGCATAGTTCTGAGAGTCTTCTTACGTATTTTTTAAGGCCGCTGAATTCCTTCCAATAGGTGGAGAGGTCGTAATATACTAGTAGGTTCCATTCGCTTGTATATAAATTCAGCTCTCCTACGTCATCGAAGTAGATCCCTTCTTGGTTCTTGAATCTTGTTATGTTGTACGGCGACCGTGCATCCTCCCCACCGACTATGAGGAAGCATAACGCCAAAATCATCAAGTACGCGATGCTGTTTGTGCTGAAAGCTCATGCGGGAGCTGATGTAGACGTTCTTTCGTTGCGTTTGGGCTGCTTTTTGTAGTCTTGTGTTAGGGGCTCTTGGCTTAATCGTTTTCGTGTATCTTGCTTCCCTGTTCGTTTAGTTATCATATCATTGTTATGTGGTTCGTTGGTCTCATTGTCATCTTGCTCGATAGGCGATGCTGCGACTTCCACATCAACATTTGCTTCCTTCTTGTTATCGTTTACTGGAAGCAATGAGAGCCTAGTTATCGGCCTGCGCATTTTGCCATTTTTAGTCTGTAACGTCACTACTCTCGTTAATCCATCTGCACCTGGATGTATCTCTATCACTCGACCTAACGCCCAGCGGGATGGTGGAAGCTGTTCATCTTTAATGAGAACTAGATTCCCTTCTGTTATAGAGGGATTTTCTTTCGTCCATTTGGGTCGGAACTGAAGACGTTCAATGTATTCAATGGACCATTTCCTCCAAAATTCTTGGTGCATTCGTTGGACACGATCCCACCTTGTCAGCAAGCTTGGCCTGTCATCCAATTGATTTCGATCCGGAACGTGAGGGCATCTAAGCTTTCTGGATCTTCCGTTAGTGGGCATAGCGGACGTGAGTTTAAGCATGCTTCAATTTGCGTCATCAACGTACACATTTCCTCATATGTCAGTCTCGCTTACCCTACTACTCTTCGCATATGATGCTTGACTGATTTAACGCCAGCCTCCCATAAGCCTCCAAAATGTGGACATGATGGTGGAATGAAGTGCCATTGAGTTCCGGTTTCTTGTAAGGCTTGGTTGACATCGGATTTGTAGGACTGTTGTTTATGAAGGTCAGTGATTACCTTACTCGCCCCAACGAAGTTTGTGGCGTTATCACTGTAAAGGTGAGCTACTGGTCCTCTTCTGCCTGTGACACGTCTGAAGGCGACAATGAATGCAGCAGAAGTTAGTTCGGTGACTATCTCTATGTGTATCGCCTTTGTAGCGAGACAGATGAAGATTGCGATGTAGCCCTTGCGTGTTTTCTGACCTCTAGCCCTGTCCAATAATAAATCAAAGGGTCCAGCATAATCAACTCCAGAATGTGTGAATGGTGGACTGGTAATGATCCTGGCTTTTGGTAGTATGCCCATCATTTGTTGTGACATTTGTGCCTTATAACGATGACAAATGAAACATTTATGAATGTGGCCCTTTACTGCCTTGGGTCCATTGAGAATCCAAAATCTTTGTCTTACCAACTGGTGGGTTAATGAATTTCCTCCGTGAAGCGTATCCTTGTGTGCTTTATTGATTATGAGAGCAGTCAGCTCGCTCTTGTATGGTAATATTATTGGGTGTTTTCCATCGTATGATAAGTGTGCGTTTTCTAGACGACCTCCAACCCTGAGGATTCCATCCTTATCGATGAATGGAGTAAGACTTAGTATTCGACTTTGCTTAGGAAGTTCTTTCTTCTTTAACAGTTTCGTTATATCATCCTTATTCTTGGGTAACCTTTATCAGCAATAGTAGAGCAGCATCAATTTCTTTGATTGTTAATGGAGCGATAATTCTTAATGCTCTTTGAGTTTCCAAGTTTGTGACGAAGCGGGTACAGTATGCTATTATACGTTGAAGTTTACTTTTTTTTTTTATGTGAAAGACTAGAGTCACAGGAAACGCCCTTTATACTGTGTCGACAATCTATTTTCTTCATATAGAGTGCAATGTCGAACAGCAGCTCTAGTCGGGGAAGAAAGGAACTGTCACAACCTACCAGCGATATTTTGCAGTCCACCTACTCCCAACCATTACTGGCGACTTTGTCATCGGGGCATCGAGAAACAACTCGCTGGAGTGTTATGCCTCCTGAAACGAATTGAATCTCATCAACCAACCGATGACATGCGCTTTGGTGAAGCGGGGAAGGGCTAAGGAAGGCTATGACAGAAGGAATCAGGAATGTAAAGAGGAAAGAAGAAAGAAGGAAAGTTATGTAGGTGGGAAAGTGGAAAAGGCGAAGGACCGTGGGGCTGGCCGGGATTCGAACCCGGGACCTCTGGGATAGTAGCCAAACGCCTTACTCCCTAGGCTACCGAGGCCCCCCGAGTGATTCTTCATTAGTGTCTCTAAGATATTTTCGCTGTCTGTAGTTATCGTGGCTACCGTTATATGTTTTTCTTCTAAGTCCGTTTGGGGTAGTTTCGTTGACGGGAATTCAATTTTCTGTTCTGTTTTCTGTTCCCTCCCACCAGATCTTGTAGTCGTTCAGGAGGGCAGGATAAATCCCTCGTGATGTCACATCTGCAGGATTTTCTTGTGACTTCACATGAAACCATTTGCTGCTATCGGTCTGTGCTTGAATTTCAGCTACTCTGTTTCCTACGAATGTTTTCCATTTATGTGGGTCTTCCCGTATCCAAGCAAGAACAATTGTGGAGTCTGGAAGTATGGAATATTTTCGATTTCTAGGCTGTCTCTAACCTCCTTCAGTAGATTCGCTAGCAGTGCTGCACCGCATAGTTCCAGTCGTGGCAGTGAAAGCTTGGATTCTAGTGGGGCAACCTTCGTTTTGGCAGTGAGTAGATTTGATGAGACCGTTCCACCTTTTATGATTCGAATGTAGACGGCTGCACTATATGCTCTCTCAGATGGATCTAAGAAGCCATGTAGCTCACATACGCCAATTCTTCCTATGTATCCGACCCACCTAGGAATTTCGATTCGTTGCAGAGCTGATGATTCGTTCAGTATTCTGCTCCACATCTGTACTATATGCTGTGGTTAAGCCTCGTCCCAGGAGGATTTCTGGATCCAAATATCTTGTAGCAGAAGTTTTATAAGTGGAGAGATAAGTCCGATTGGATCAAAGATTTTTGCAGCCTCGGATAGTATATTGGGCTTTGTTGCTGCACGCTCTGGGTGTATGGTGATTTGAATCCGGAATTTGTCTGTGGTTGGGTTCCAGTATAATCCCAACGCTTTAATTGTCTTTTCTTGATCGAAGTCACGATCCCGTAAATCCCATGGTATGTGCTTCATCTTCACCCTTCGGATCCGAGTAGAACTTTCTTCATCATGATCTTTCCTAGAACTCCAACTCCAAGGATTACATCGATTCGTCCTGGTGTGTCGAAATGAGGATCTGCTAGTCTTAAGTTCCGTGTATGTTCCCATACCGTTGGTGTTACTTTCTCTGAGGGTAAAACTCTAGTTAACTTCTTGAGTATAAGCGCAGTGGTTACAAGCTCGAATGTTGAAGCGAATCTTGTTTTTATTGTTAACTCTACACAAGTGCGGATGGTTCCCAATTTTAGTTGTCCAACTACAGTCAAGACTCTATTAGTTTCTAATTTTGGCAATCCCAGTCTCTGTACTGCGTCGTCAGTTATGAAAGAGCCTTGAGAGCCTTGGTCTATCAGTGCTCTTAATGCGATGACCTGAACATTTTTTGTGGATGCATGGATGACTGCTGTAGGAAGCATCTCAGTGCATGGTCCGTTGGCTGCTGCTTTGTAAGTACCAACTTCAGTAGAGTTTGATGGTTGCCCTTTGTTATTATCTGGGTTATCGGCTTCAGTCGGAGCGTTTGTTGAGGTTGGATGAAGAAGTGTATGATGTTTCTTCTTACACACTTTGCACAGTCTCCAGCTTTTGCATGTATTTGTCATATGCCCCTTGACCAAGCAATTGGTACAAAGACTTGATTTTCGTACTGCATCATTTCTTTTTTGGACAGACATTTTCGCTAGTTTCTCACAGGAGTATATTTTATGATTTCCCTTGCAGATTGGACAGAGAGTTTGCATTGCGATGGAGCCATGATGTATTTTTAACTCTTTGCCCTTCCAGGGCGTAACCTTTTGTTTGAGCGGGCCTTGCTTTAAGTCCTCGATAGGGTCGATCACTTCTCAGGTGTATAACCGCCTTTCCAAGAACTCGATTAATTGGCTAACGTTCTCTACTTCTCTTGGATCCTTTAAAGACTATTCATATAGATTGCGGCTTTCCCTGTCCAGTCCAGGTGTTTTTTCTGCATTTTTAAGGGTGACGCCCATGTTTTAGAACCGCGGGACCCCAATTTTCGTGATCAGCGACTCCAAAAACCTTTAGGATTCGAATTTCTTCGGTGTTATTTTGGAACACCCAAACGCGCGTTTTGAATGGACTATACGCTGTTTTATGTTTTAAAATGATTAAAACGGAAGAGCTTTATGAGTATCCACCCAGTTAACGATGGAGTGCAAGTAGCAGTTACGTATTTGCAAAGCTTTGAACAAAATGAGCCAAAGTTTTATGAAACTTGAGATGCTAATTTTTTTGTGCGTCTGCCTGAAACGTTCTACCGTGTAGCAGGAACAGTCTTTAATGCATTATATTATACGTTGAAGACAATCGTGTACTGCAAGTTGCAAGAATTACATATATTGTTCTCCAATAATTGGAAATCGATTCAACTAATGTGCCCAAGTTGAATACTCTACAACGTCCTAGGGCCATAGATTGCATTCATGATTAAATGACCTACACACAGTGGCGGTTCCTCTAAGCAAAGGAAGCACTGCTTCCCTTGACCAAATAGACAACTTCCTAAAAAAAAATTTAAATATATCTAGATTAATCACAAGAAAAATCTTAATATATTTCCTCCTCTGGAAACACAAAAGCTGGAGATATTACAGCTTCCCCATGTTGCGTTAGGCCATGGTCATGTTATGAGCGTCGAGCGGCAGAGTGTCAATACTAAAGTGCCTCTCTCCGCTAACTCGAGAATTTAAATTTTCCTGGTACCGCTCTTATCGTGGCCGAGGCCACATGGGGAAGCTGCAATATCTCCAGCTTCTTTGCCAAAGAAAATCAACGTGATAACTCCAACACATTTACTTTAATTGAACTCACACTCACACTCATGAAGGAACAAAATGCCGAGAATAACGAGGGAAACAAGTGTTTCATGCCGCGGATCTTTTATAAATGAAAATGCCGTGATTTTTTGTTAAAAATAAGTGTTTTTAAGATAAAACGAACATAATGTCAATTTGCCGCGGTGTTTGCAGTAATGACAAAATTTTCGTGCGTGCGTTCATTGTTATTTAAGTATCCGAAATTTTTCCCTGGTATCACATGAAGGGCCTGCTGAAGAAAAGAAGAAAAAAGTACAAGTTCGCTTTGACCCTACATGCTCAAAGATGGAAAATGGACCAAAAATTAGCCAAGCCAACGTTTTAAAGGAAAACGGAGAATGAAAATAAGTTGAAATAAATAGTTTGCTAATATTTATTTAAATTTCAGGGCAGCATTTGCTGACTGAAAAACAAAAGGTGGACAAGGAATGACGAACTAGAAGATGCTTAAACGTGCGCAATTTTACTCCAAGTGCAATTACACTTATTATTTACATTATTAACACAATTTTTGTAAGATGTATTAAATAAATGTTACAATTAATGTCCATAATGTTTGCTTTTATTTGTTCAAAGACGATTAATTTATTCCAGATAAAAGTACATAACCACACTCCATACAGTTTGACAGCCAAATTGAAGTCCCATGATGCTTTCATTGTAAGTGTGAGATTTCTTTGTGCATGGCTTGTAAATATAGAAGGCTTTGGTTAATACCACAGACTTAAATATCTATAATACAGATGTTCCGCTTCATACAAAATTCTGTCACCAGAAAATTTTCTAGGGGGATCTGTTAATATTCCCATCGCGAAGCTTTAGTCTACACATTCCACATAAGCTCTCCGCGCATTTCCCCAAGTTCTCTGTTGAAAAAAATACTGCGTGCGTCATACCCATCCATAGAGATACTGGCTAGAGAAGTAATGCGAGGATAATCCCCTTACTACTAAGTTTCCATACAGAGTTTACAATGGGTTTTGTCAAAGTAGAAACGGAGGTTGAGTAAAGTTTCTTTAACCAGCCCGGTTCAGCCGAGTTTTGCATATGTGTGCGATTGTGTCTCCGTTATTGCATATATACCAAAGGCGACGTAATGTAATATTACTTATCTGACACTTTCGCCCAGAGCCGTCATGGAAATGCCGTCTTTTTCCCTATGCATTTTTTATGACATTAAAAATTTGTAAGAAACAATATGTGGTAATTGAATTCTTATCCCTGTTTACGGAAGAAAATGCGAATATGTATCATCCGAAAACTGAGCGATCGACTTCCACCGACCGGTACATAAATTAAGTTCACGCAATAACAGATCGTGTCCCGCGCACCTGAAATATTCGGCCGGGAACAACTATCAATGGACAGGAAATACGAATATTTCATTGGAGAAATATATGCCTGTAAACAAGAAAACAGCAAAATCATGACCTGCCACAATTCAAAAGTTCCCCATATAAAAAATTGGAATTTAAAAAAACTCCATCCTGCGGCGCACTGCGCCTGACCCCTTGGCTAATCAAATACAATTCAAATCGATTATTTTCCGTGCACCTGAAATGTAGCGAAATAGCCTTGAACACGAAAAGTTGCCTAAAAAGAATATTTCATTTCTTCCGAGAAATTGTACATACGTATGCCTGAAAACAAGAAAAAAAAAACAAAATCATGACCTGCCGCAATGGAAATTAAAAAAACATCATCCTGCGCACGGCGCTTGGCCGTTCACACAAAATTGTGTCGTCTGTTGCCTGGCTGATAGGGCAAAGTAAGTGAGGGGTGGAGAAGGCGAAAAAGTACATTTCGTCCGTGTGGAATGAAGTTCCGAAGCCACTCTGCCCTTCGCCTCTTCCATTGTCCATCAACAGAGAACTTGGGGAAATGCGCGGAGAGCTTATGTGGAATGTGTAGACTAAAGCTTCGCGATGGGATTTATACCCAGCAAAGGACAATGGGCGGATTGGTACAACCCCTCAATAGCAATGATATATACATCGTTAGATAGGTATTTTTAAGTAGAACAATATTGACTATGGCGTCGTTTTTCTATTCGTTGTCCGTTTGGAGTTATGGCTACAAATGTGAAAATGTTTTTTTATGCTTTTATTTAATGTTTTTTTTTACCGATACGTATTATTCTTGTCATTATAACATCAAGAATTTTATCATTCCGTAAAAATACTAAGTTGCGCCCCGGAGACCGATATTATCCTCCCGCCCCACCCCCAAAACTCGGCAGCGGCTTCTACGTTCAATAACCAATACTTTTTTGAAAATAAGAAATATAATATATGCAAGCAAAATCGGTGGACAAAGCGGCCTATAACTCCGAATGGACAACGAATAGAAAAACGCCGCCATAGTCAATATTGCTCTACTAAGAAATACCTATCCAATGATGTTTAAATTATTGCTATTGGAGGGTTGTACCAGGTCCCGTGCTTTTTTGCCCATTGTCATTTGCTGGTGACAAAATTTTGTATGAAGCGGAACATCTGTATTACAGATATTTAAGTCTGTGTTATACAGTAGTCTCAAAAGCTGAGCTAAATGCAGCTTCTTCGGAACCAAACAGGCGGAATTGAGAAGTCGAAAATAGAGAAATTTGCTGTATCCACCAAATTCTCTTTGTTTTTGATTTCGTTTTCTGGTAATCTGTTCTGGCTTCAAGCAATATTAAATTTGCTCTTAAAATTTTGCTTCGAAATTTTGTTTTTGGCTCTTAAAATATTTGTGAGATTTCTTTGTGCATGGCTTGTAAATATAGAAGGCTTTGGTTAATACAGTAGTCTCAAAAGCTGAGCTAAATGCAGCTTCTTCGGAACCAAACAGACGGAATTGAGAAGTCGAAAATAGAGAAATTTGCTGTATCCACCAAATTCTCTTTGTTTTTGATTTCGTTTTCTGGTAATCTGTTCTGGCTTCCAGCAATATTAAATTTGCTCTTAAAATTTTGCTTTGAAATTTTGTTTTTGACTCTTAAAATATGAAATTTCGTTTTGTATATTAGAGTGAAGAAAAAAGAGATCGAGGATAGATGAAGTTTTTCTTTTTATATTGCTTATTCTAAGGGGCCGGCGGGCGGTGTGCATTGAAATAAGCTGATAGAGGTTCCGCCAAAAGAGTTGATGCCGGAGCGCGCAGCGGGGGAAATTAAAGCTGAACACAAATAAAAATTGCGCACAGATTGATAAGAAATGCGCCTATGTATTTTCAAATTTCCCCTTCGAAATTTGTTGGACTAAGCTAAGGGACGGGAACGGCATGCGGGATTCTACTGCGCATGGAAAACGCAACTTTTTCGGCATCAACTCTTTTGGCGGAACCTCTACATTTGTAGTTTCCATTATACATATTTTTTATGATTCTCTGATTTAAAAGGAGAGCGAGTATTTTTATGAATTGTATTTTTGAGCACGGGTTGCCAGAAGCGTTTTTTTTGCAAGGAGAATGTAATAATTGCTGGCGTGGATGTAGGGGGTGCATGCGAAGTATGCGTTTTATTATAACGATGGTTTTTTTAGATTTTTTGCCAAAATTATGCCTTTGTATGAAAAATTAAATGAGTTGAAAGTAGTAGTTGCAGTTTCTCGACTTGAGAGTCTATTATATTGCATGTATTTACATTTGATAATGGTATTATTATTTTTTTGTTAATTAAAGTCATTTTATATGGAATTTTAATTAGAAATATTAATTTGTTGGTATTTGTTTTAGAAAATCCTACTCTTAAGCTTTTTATTTTGTCCGCATTAATTTTGTAGCGTAGGGGCGGATGTATAATGTTAAGGTTAGAAAGAATTATGTCGTCTTGTAGTTCGCTTACCATTTTGTCTACTTCCTGTATACTAAGTCTGATTTCTAATGTTGCAATCTTTATTCTGTTTTTGTCAGTTTCTCGATTTAAAAAGTCTTGTATAACCTTCCTGTCGCTTTCAATTGCAGTAAGAAGTTTATTTATGGAGTTATTAAAGTTATTGTTTATATGAACTTGCTGGTTCATGTTTGTCATTAGGTTGTGGTTATTGGTGTTGATTATTGCGAGATGCTCGTTTATTATCTGTCTATCTTCATCATCCATGGTTCCACTTATCCATTTGTTTACGGTTCCAATAAAATTGAATAGTCCTCGTTTTTGTTAACAGCTTATCTTCTAACGTAGTACAGCTTATCTTCGTTCGTAAATGCACGTGTTTAATTATTTCATGCTATTAACGATTCATCTTGACTAATCCATATCACTTCTTTTTGTTATAAGTGTGTTTTAAACTGTCCCAATAAATAATTTCCGCGCCCAAGAACTTATAATTCACATTTTTAATGTTTTTTTGGTGGGATATCACTCTTTTTTGTTTTAATATATTCTAAAATAAAAGTAAATAATCTTCTGTATAAAGAAATATTGGCCTCGATTCCCAGATCCGACGGGAGGGAAGTGAGTGAGGATTTGACACTTTGCGATTCTCAAATCCGCAGTCCCGGATTGGTTTAAATCGAAAATTCGGAGTGAAGACTCACGCGATAATGAAATATATGATGTCGGATTATCTCAGGCGCATTTGTCGTTCAAATCCGCAGAAAATTTTTTTGAGGATCACACTTTTACAGCGCAGAAAATGTCAAAAAGAAATTCGGGGTTGCGGATCTGAGAATCGCAAAGTGTCAAATCCGCAACTCACTTCCCTCCCGTCGAATCTGGGAATCGAGGCCATTATGTATTTAATTGTTCATTATATTTTTTTATTTATTTTATAAGTAGGTAATAACAAAATAACAAAATGCAGGAATTCAAACTAATATTATTGTCTTTGTAAAACAAAAACATAAGCTCCTTTCGAGTTTCTCGGCCAAGATTTTTTCTGCACTATGGAATCATTGATTGTTGTAATTTATGATTATATTTCTTGAAGGCAAATTAAGTGAAAATAGTCTGAAATGATCTTTATTCAATTAGAATATATTATAATAATTATAACAAACGATTCGATTATTGATGGTTTTCTTGTTGAAATCTCAATATTTATATATATATTTTTTAATTTCCATTGACTGGCTGACTTCCTTTATTTTCCTTGGCTTTCTTCTGACTTCTAAACTAGTCATAACCTACTACAAATTTATTAAATAAGTTCGATTCAAAAACTACTCACTACGAATTTTAGTGCACTTTCGCAGCAGTTTGAATGTCTACATCCAACACTCCTCCTTGAGTAGTTTTGCACGCAAATAAACAAACTGTCCCTTACTGAGAGGCTTTGTAAAAATGTCTGCTAATTGTTCTTTTGAATTTACATACACAGGTGTAACTGTCTTTCCAATATGTTGATTTATGAACTTCCTTTTTATTTCAATATGCTTTTTGCCCTTGGTCACTTTGCCTTCTTCGACATTTTCCAGCATATGTATGGCAGCTTTGTTATCTATCAACAGATCTGATAATTCTGTTTTACCTAGCAATTTTAATTCCTTCAGTACTCGACGAATCCAGCTCACTTCTTGAATCCCAGATGCTGCTGCTCTGTATTCGGCTTCAGCTGATGATATAGCAGTCACTTTCTGTTTCTGAGACAACCATACGATTGGACCTCCATTTTCAACTAATATTCCACTTGTCGAACACTTGTCTTTGTCATCTCCTCCATAATTCGAGTCTGTATAAACCTGAAGTTTGCATTTTCCATCGAAGAATATACCATAGTTTTCAGTACCTTTTAAATAACGAAATACTCTTTCTATCATTTTCCAATGTATATGCATTGGTTTATTTACTTGACGACTTAAATAGTTCACAGCATAACTTATGTCTGGACGTGATATTGTTGACAAATACAAAAGACTTCCTATTGCTTCTCGATAGGGTTTATCCTTTAGTTCTTTTTCGGTCTTACTTGTAATCATACCAGGTTCCATAGGAGTTGAAGCTTCATAGGCTTCAGAATAACCAAAACGTTCTAATATTTTCTTGACATATTTAGGTTGATTTACTAGGATTCCATTTCTCAGCAAATTTATCTCCATTCCAAGGTAGTCTATTTTTCCTTGCTTTGGCCACTTTGATATGACTTCAACTTTCGACGCCAAATTTAATATTGTATTTTCCACTTCTTTCTCTTCTTCACCAACAATTAAACCGTCATCTACAAACACCGTCATTAATACTGTCCTTGTTTTGTTATAATACAGACATGGATCATCATCAGTTGCTTCAAAATCGAGATCCTTTAAATAGCTACAAAATTTTTGATTCCAAGATTTTGGAGCTTGTTTCAGCCCATAAATACTTTTCAACAACTTACATACTCTTGAAGTTCCATCTTCAAATCCTTTCGGTTGAGTCATGTAGATTTCTTCTGTCAATTCACCTTTTAGAAATGCTGTTTTTTACATCAAATGTTTTGATAAAATATTCTTTCTTTGCAGCATAGCTCAGTAGCAATCTAATACTAGCATGGCGTGCTACTGGGGCAAATGTATCGAAGTAGTCTATTCCATATATTTGATCATAACCTCTTGCTACAAGCCTGGCCTTTAATCGACCATCTCCTTTTCTTCTTAAAACCCATTTACATGTGAGAGGTTTTCTATTTTCTGGCAAGTTTGTGAGTTCCCAGGTTTTCATTTTCTTCAAGCTGTTGAATTCATCGTGCATTGCTTGTTTCCATCCTGGATCACTTAATGCATCCTCAACACTTATATCGTCTACATCACCAATCAAACCAACATGAGCTTGATATCTTGTCGGAGGTTTTATTAGTTGTCTGTCTCTTAATTTTCTTCCAGTTTCTTGGCTATTTTCATGTCTCTCTTCAGTTTGTGGTTCATCTTCTAGACTTTCGTAATCTTCACTTTTACTACTAGCTTCAGATCCATTCTCCTCCTGTCGGTTTTTATTGTTTTCTTCTTTTAGAGGCGTTGCGATCTTATTTTCCTGCATTTTAAAATTTATTTCAGCTGACTTTTATTGAAAATTGAACTTCTCTTTGAACAATACATTGCAAGATACTTCAACTTGACGTTTTTCAGGTATATAAACTCTGTAACCCTTTTCTTCTAGGTCGTAGCCTACGAATAATCCTTTCTTACTTCTTCTGTCTAGTTTCCTTCGCTCACATTCAGGAGTTAGCACGTAACATTCACATCCAAATGGCTTCATTGATTTGATATTAACTCGACGACTAAACCAGAGATCTGCCGGACTTTTCCCCTTCACTGAGCTTGTACCTGTCTGATTTATGGTGAAAATTGAGTAATTTAAGGCTTCAGCCCACAACTTGACGTTTATATCTTCAGCATAAAGCTCAGCACGAGCTGCTTCAACTATTGTTCTCATTTCTCTCTCTATTCTTCCATTCTGCTGTGGTGTATAGGTTGTAGATCTTTCATGCAATATTCCTAATTTCTCGAAGATATCTTGGCTTCTAGCATTTTTGATTTCTGTTCCATTATCAGACTTTAGTTTCTTTACCTTTCGTCCAAATTGATTCTCTACAAGATTTAAGTATATATTTAACTTTTCTACAGCTTCTGACTTATTTTTAAGAAAGTATATTGTTCTGAAATGGCTGTAGTCATCCTTGAACAACAGGAAATATTTTGCCCCACCTAAGGATGTTTGATTCATCTCACCTAGATCAACATGAATGACATCAAGACATTTTTCGGCTACGGTTGGATTTGCTTTATGTGAAACTCGACATTGCTTTCCGTAGGCGCATCCCTCACACACATATCCATTCCAATCATCTATATATGCTATATCATTTCTATTTAATATTCCTTTTATGTACTTAACGTTTTGATGTGCCAGTCGTTCATGCCATGTCTTGATCGAGACGACGACGGTCAGACAATTTCCAGTTTCTACACGAAATTTCATCCGAAACAGTCCTCCGCTTCTTTCAGCAACTAATACGGTTTTACCATTTTCTAAAATTTCTGATCTTTTTGCGTTTGCTCGTTGAGTATAACCCTTGTCCAATGCTGTTGTTAAAGAAAAAAGATTAAATGATAATTTTGGCACGAATAATACTTGACGTAGTATGATGGGACCCCATTTTTCTCCATCATGAGCAGATAAGCAAACATCACCCATACTGACAGCTTGTAGTTCCGTAGAATCTCCAATCTTGACTAATAGATTATGATTTAACGGTTGTATATTCGTCATCCATTTTAATTGACCAGTCATGTGATGCGTGGCACCACTATCTTTATACCAGGATTCTTGATCTCTTGACATCATATTAATATCTGACGATGATAGGCTTAATGTGACAAAACCTTTTGCTTCACTATTTTTTTCAGCCCTACATTCCCTTGCAAAATGGCCTGTCTTGTTACAGTTTCTACTTTTGTAGGTTCTCTTGCAATAATCTAAATATTCTTGGCAAGATTTTCCACGACATTCACTTTTCTTATGTCCTAACTTTCCACATTTGAAACATTTTTGTTTTTGAGTATAATGACTTGACCGATTTGGACTTGACTGACTGGGCTGTTCTCTGTCTTGACCCCATTTATTATTGAAATATTTGTTTGGCTTTCCTTTTGAAAACAATGCATTAGTGGTTAGCTTGTCGACCTTTTTCATCCGTAGTTCTTCTTGTTGAAGACGTTCTATTAGTTTAGACACTGTTTTATCTATTGCGGCCATGGATTCCCAAGCTGAATGGAAATGAGAGAAGTTTTCAGGCAAACAGTTCAACATTCTAGATATAATCCACTCATCTTTTATTTCTTCTCCTGTAGCTCGTAGATTTTGAACAATTCCGTCGATTTCGAGACAGTTTTCGACTGCAGTTTTATTTATGTCGTATTCAAACCCAAAGAATTTTATTCTTAATCCATCCGCAGTTACTTGAGTTTTGCTTCCGTATAACGTTTCCAATCTTTCAAGCATTTGCTGTGACGACGTGCAATTATTAATTTTTAATGCCACTTTTTCATCTACGTTTAATCCAATAAGTGTTTGTGCATCTCTATCTTTCTTGCACCAGTCGGCATAATTATCTTTGTCTTCGAGAGGCTTCGTCACTATACCCAGGGCAATGTCGTACAAGTCTCTTGAGTGCAACAACAAATTCAATTTGAATCTCCATGCGATGTAATTTTCACTTCCCAACAATCTATCAAAAATTACTTTCGCATCCATTTTGTCGACGATTGGTACAATAGACGGTAAGTCGAAAGCTGTTTAAAATTCCTGGTCGATCTAAGTATGAAGCCAAGCATCTTGTATGCTTTAGATACAATATAGTTAATATGTAAGTCGAAAATCAACTTGCTGTCAAAAATAACACCGAGATCACGTATGTGCTTTACTCTATTAAGAATAGTGTTATTTAGTGTGTAGTCAAAACTGACATGGCTAGTATTTCTTGTAAAGCTAATGACTTGACATTTATCTAATGCAAGAAAGAGTTTGTTGTCATGACAATAGTTTTGGAATCGGATGATATCATCTTGCAGCAGTTGACAATCTTCCGTAGTATTTATTTGTTTATATATTTTTAGGTCATCGGCAAAAAGCAAGGTTTGGCTGTGGTGAAAACACTGCTGAATGTCATTTATAAAAATGATGAAGAGCAGTGGGCCCAGGATAGATCCTTGTGGAATTCCTGAACTGATCCGAATAACCGAGGAAGAGACACCATTCCAAACAACAGACTGAAGCCTATGTTCTAGATAAGATGAAAACCATCGTAGCAGATTACCTTTGTAACAGCATAATGGCGCGATATAAATAGTGGGCGCCACTTATGCGAGGTGTTACCCCCTTAGCCACAAGCCCGGAAGAGCATGGCCAAGGAGCCAACACCATACATAAGAAATAAAAAGAAAATCCGGAACTCCTACGCCGGCCACACGGAGTTGTCTAGCTCGCCGGAGGGGTCGTGGGGTGTGTG
Organism: Thereva unica; assembly: GCA_949987705.1. NCBI lineage: Eukaryota > Metazoa > Arthropoda > Insecta > Diptera > Therevidae > Thereva > Thereva unica. The sequence continues at coordinate 132,746,004 of OX465281.1, forward strand.
ACCGGGGCTTACCGCGGTTGGTTCACCACTTACCTGTGTCTGTGCAACCTTGACTTCCGCCCATCATCCTCCCGGCACCGGCTGAGCCGCATCACCCTGAAAAGGAATGACCCCCTCCCTCAACCATTCCACCAGAAACAAACTTAACGCATGGTCATTCTATTAATTATAACCATTTAATCATCAGAACAACAATTACAACGAATAACCATCAACCACGACAATAATTTATAATTCCTTGTCCACTATTAAAATTAAATGAGCAAAGTCAACAATATTAAGGTTTCATTATTATAGTTACATAGATATGAGCTCAAGATAAAAAGAAAACTCACAGTATTGGCCAATACTCCTCGTTTTGTACATACGTGATTACAATCAATAGAATCACTTCGGAACCAACAAAGAAGAAAATAGATCCGACAAGGAGCAACACGAATTCACAAATAATTATCAAGAATATTATAAATATTATAAATGTAATACTAACTACTATTTAATATTATTATTTTAGTAATGAATATTTTTTTTCTGTTTAATTTTTTTTTTTTTTATTTAAGCAAAAAAAGAGAAGTTTTGATTATTTTATTTTGTGTATGTTTTGTTTGTTTTATTATCTATGATCCAGCTGTTGTGGATGCACTATAGGTGTTGCTTAATTACCTGAAGTTCCGTATTTATACTAGTGTGATAAGTATCATCTAATTTTCATCAGCTAATTGTTCTATTTAAAACATTTTCGAGTGACTTTGGATAAGCTTCTGTCTGGTCTCCATCCCCCTCGGTCTTCTGATCTTAAACCATTTCTCTACCCGTTTTTCCCGTGTTTTCTGAAATTTTGGGTGACAGATAAACGAAGAACTAGAAACACCGGGTCCTTCCCCTTAAATAAATAAAACAGTTGGTACAGATTAACACCAATCCGCACTTTTCCGGTTAAAAATTCCAGCTACATAAAACCGAAACCTGCATATCCGGCTCCATAAACTAAAGCAATTTTTGTATTGCTGGTATCTCCTTCGGTGCCTCTTCACACTACTTTTCTATTTGTTAATGTTTTGGTTGGGCCTAAATCCTTCTTGTATTTTCGACTAGAATACACAGCACCAAAATAGTCACCAAAATAGTCCGGCTTGATGATAATTCGACACGAACTGGTATTTTTGTTCAAATAAACTGAATAATGACGGTTTTTACTTCAGCCAGTCTTAGGTGTTCCTAACGGATTTCTTTCCTGTTTTATTTTCTTTTTAATTTTCCCGAACATCAACTTCTTTCCCGGACCAAAAATATTGTTCAGTCCATTTTTTCATACGTCAAAGTTCGAACTCCTATTTTTTTATTTTTTTCCATTTCTCCCCGCCTACTTTTTGTTCCCAACCAACTACTCGATTTTCTTCCCCACAGTAATTTTTTAGTCAAGTAGATATTTAGGCAAAACTGACCGTTACACCTTTGACTCCATTAAAACACAGTTTTTCCAGCATCAACATATGGTCTACTTTATCAAAGGCTTTCCTGAAATCTGTGTATATGGAATCAACAGGGATGCCAACGTCCATAGATTGGAATAGAAAGTTCGAATATATTAAAAGATTAGTCTCAGTTGATTTGGACTTTACAAAGCCATGTTGACTGGGGTTAAATATGTGCTTGAAAAAGTAATAGACTCTACCATGCACTAATCGCTCAAAGGTTTTAGCTACGGATGAGAGTAAAGAGATAGGTCTATAGTTCAATATATCACTTTTAGGTCCTGACTTATGAATTGGTGATATATTCGCGGTTTTCCATATCACAGGGAAATGACCCTCAAGTATACTTCTGTTGAAAATGATAGTAAGCGGCTTGTAGATTGAGGAAGCAGTGTTTCGCAGGAAAACCGGGCTAATTTTATCAGGACCCGAGCCTTTACTACCATCGAGAGTCATGAGTGCTGATCTCACATCAGTCTCACTAAAGGTGATAGTCGACAAGGAATTGGATGGATTCAGGTCGGGTAAGCGATCCAATCTAGATATATTATATGCATTCAACGATGTAGGTTCAAACACTGAAGAGAAAAAGGTTGCGAACATTTCACAAATGACCGAAGGGTCTTCGGAGAAGTGGTCATTGTAATTCATGGACGGTGGGTATCCAGCTTTGCTATTTTTTAATTCATTAACATGTTTCCAAAAGAATTTTATGTTATTTTTTGTGGATACTTCAACCTTGTGCAGATATGCTTCATAACACGATTTCAATAGTTGTTTGACACGGCTACGAGATTTTGAAAATTTTTCGTAGTTATATCTGCTTCCATATATCTTCCATTTCTTCCAGTGTTTAACTTTCACCTTCAGTTCATGACGCAGTTCAGGGGAAAACCAAACTGGCTGTTTAGTAGCACGTATTCTCTGAAGAGGTACATTAGCCTCAATTATATTATAAATAGTTTGGTAGAAATAATCTACGGCATTACTTACATTAAGGTTTTTTAAATTGTGGTCCCAATCTATGCTATTTATTTCCATATTTATGTCATCATAATTAGCTTTAAAGAAATTGTGTTTGGGAACATTATATTTAGGTAGGTAATTTGTTCTAGGTTTTATCGGCAGGCTACATATTAACGCTGGGTGGTAAGGGTCAATGCTTACAAGAGGTTCATCACAGCGCTGAACACAACACTTTACATCAGTCAAGACAAGGTCAAGAATACGATCGCTGACATTCAAAACATGGTTACGTTGCGTTAGATTTAATAAGGACATAACATTAAGTAGGTTTTCAGATGTGTCTGATGATGTATCAACTAATGTAGCTTCATCTAAGGCTGAATTGAAATTCCATTTTAGATTAGGTAGGTTATAGTCCCCTATAAGTAAAATATTTGAGTCAGGAAAATCTGTGACAAAATCATAGCATTTGGCAAAGTGAGATATGTAGACCGTGGAATTAGACAGGGGTGGGATGTAGCAAGCTACAAGAATTAAACCGTGATCAAGGTTGGGGAACTGCAGCACAATCTCCTCAAGTGAGCGACTTTCCCAGTCAAAGCGTCTAGAAGCTGAGATTTCCTTTTTAACCGCTACCAATACGCCTCCACCATCCTTTTTTGTCGAGGTTGACGAACAACGATCCCTTCGAAATATTTTATAGCGTTCGTCAAAAATTTCACTGTCACCTATTCCCGCCCTGAGCCATGTCTCTGTAAGTATCATTACATCATAATTATCAGTTAGAATACTCAGACGTAGGTCAGAAAGCTTGCTTCTTAACCCGCGACAATTTTGATAGTAAATATTCATACCACTCTCACAAATCATTGAATAAATTATTATATAAAAGCATACACAGGAAAAAACTGTGACTTGAGGGGTGAAGTACAGATTGCATAAAAATATAGACAAATGTATCGCGGGTAAAGAGCAATTTATATAAAAAGTGCAGTATAGAGTGTAATATAGAAAGGCTGAATCTAATCATCGCATGAGTAATATTGAAAAACAGATAAAATGAGCAGGGTTTAAAACTAATATAACAATTAACTTTACAGTAATTAAAGCTAGGATAATATACAAACAAAGATACCAACAATAGTCATATTATTCTACTAATAACATCATTGTCATCTCTAATCCCTATTATTTTTGAACTATCTGACTTCCTTACAAATATACGGGAATTTTTTACCCAAACGTATTTATAACCTTTAGCGCCAGCCTGCTTACGTGCTTTACCATATAATATTTTGTTCCTTAAGGTAAGGTGTTCATTGATATAGAATGTGGCTGCACAACCACCAAATCCAATCTGGTCAACCGTAAGATTACGGCGAACTTTAGCAGCATGAAGGATGTCGTCACGCAGCCGCCTAGTAGTAAGCTGTAAAATGATATTTTTAGGCCGGTTCGTATTAGGTGTCGCAGACATAACACGATGCACGGCTCGCACGCTCTCAACCGGGATGTCAACATCAAGGAGTTTTCCTATATTTTGCACAATTTGCGGCAAGTTCTCCGATTTATTATTATCCGGAATATTTTGGATTTCCACATTACAATATCTTGTGGATTGATCGATATCATTTAACTTATTGTGCACGATCAAGAGTTCCCTGCGCAGTTCATCATTTTCAGCAGACAACTGAGAAATAAATGAATCATTTGATACCCATGTCGTGGGGGTTGTGAAGAAAATGGTAATGCGTCCTCTTGAGGTGGCCTCGGTGGATCTAACTATTTATTGAGTAGACTATATGGTTATCCGAATCATTGATCCATAACCAGCTCGATTTTTGTTTCAACATGCTGATGTAATGACCTTGTTCGAGTGTTCCTGTATCTAATATAGCACTTATCATTTTATAATTTGAACCTCCTATATGCAATTTTGCAGAAGTAACAGCTTTGATATCGCATTGCTCAATTTTAATAAACTTTTTATTTTTCAGTTCGAATAATTTCAGTTGTATTATGAGAACAGGAACAGGTTACATTGACCACTCAGGGTTACTCGTTTTCCAAATTCATGATCAATAAGTTGCCATGTCGAGGGGGTTGTGAAGAGAATGGAAATGCGTCCTCTTGAGGTGGCCTCGGTGGATCTAACTATTTATTGAGTATACTATATTGCTTATTGTATTCTACTTATCATACCCTTTCATTTGATACCCATGTCGAGGGGGTTGTGAAGAAAATGGTAATCCGCCCTCTTGAGATGACCGCCATGGATCTAACCAGATATTGAGTATATTATATCGCTTATGGTATTCTACTTATGATACCCTTTCAATTGATACCTATGTCGAGGTGGTGGTGAAGAAATGGTAGTCGGCCTTCTTGAGACGGCCGCCATGGATATAAAGACAAAGCTTATTGTATTCTACTTATCATACCCATTCATTTGATACCCATGTCGAAGGGGTTGTAAAGAAAATGGAAATCAGCCCTCTTGAGATGACCGCCGTGGATCTAACCAGGTATTGAGTATACTATATTGATTATTGTCTTCTACTTAAGATACCCTTTCAATTGATACCTATGTCGAGGTGGTGGTGAAGAAATGGTAGTCCGCCCTCTTGAGACGGCCGCCATGGATATAAAGACATAGCTTATTGTATTCTACTTATCATACCCTTTCATTTGATACCCATGTCGTGGGGGTTGTGAAGAAAATGGTAATGCGTCCTCTTGAGGTGGCCTCGGTGGATCTAACTATTTATTGAGTAGACTATATTGCTTATTGTATTCTACTTATCATACCCTTTCATTTGATACCCATGTCGAGGGGGTTGTGAAGAAAATGGTAATCCGCCCTCTTGAGGTGGCCTCGGTGGATCTAACTATTTATTGAGTATACTATATTGCTTATTGTATTCTACTTATCATACCTTTTCATTTGATACCCATGTCGAGGCGGTTGTGAAGAAAATGGTAATCCGCCCTCTTGAGATGACCGCCATGGTTCTAACCAGATATTAAGTATATTTTATCGCTTATGGTATTCTACTTATGATACCCTTTCAATTGATACCTATGTCGAGGTGGTGGTGAAGAAATGGTAGTCCGCCCTCTTGAGACAGCCGCCATGGATATAAAGACATAGGTTATTGTATTCTACTTATCATATCCTTTCATTTGATACCCATGTCGTGGGGGTTGTGAAGAAAATGGTAATGCGTCCTCTTGAGATGACCGCCATGGATCTAACCAGATATTGAGTATATTATATCGCTTATGGTATTCTACTTATGATACCCTTTCAATTGATACCTATGTCGAGGTGGTGGTGAAGAAATGGTAGTCCGCCCTCTTGAGACAGCCGCCATGGATATAAAGACATAACTTATTGTATTCTACTTTTCATACCCTTTCATTTCATACCCATGTCGAGGGGGTTGTGAAGAAAATGGTAATGCGTCCTCTTGAGGTGGCCTCGGTGGATCTAACTATTTATTGAGTATACTACATTGCTTATTGTATTCTACTTATCATACCCTTTCATTTGATACCCATGTCGAGAGGGTTGTAAAGAAAATGGTAATCCGCCCTCTTGAGATGACCGCCATGGATCTAACAAGAAATTGAGTATATTATATCGCTTATGATATTCTACTTATGATACCCTTTCAATTGATACCTATGTCGAGGTGGTGGTGAAGAAATGGTAGTCCGCCCTCTTGAGACAGCCGCCAAGGATATAAAGACATAACTTATTGTATTCTACTTATCATACCCTTTCATTTGATACCCATGTCGAGGGGGTTGTGAAGAAAATGGTAATCCGCCCTCTTGAGGTGGCCTCGGTGGATCTAACTATTTATTGAGTATATTATATTGTTTATTGTATTCTACTTATCATACCCTTTCATTTGATACCCATGTCGAGGGGGTTATGAAGAAAATGGTAATCCGCCCTCTTGAGACAGCCCCCATGGAGATAAAGACATAACTTATTGTATTCTACTTATCATACCCTTTCATTTGATACCCATGTCGAGGGGGTTGTGAAGAAAATGGTAATGCGTCCTCTTGAGGTGGCCTCGGTGGATCTAACTATTTATTGAGTATACTATATTGCTTATTGTATTCTACTTATAATACCGTTTCATTTGATACCCATGTCGAAGGGGTTGTGAAGAAAATGGTTATCCGCCCTCTTGAGATTACCGCCATGGATCTAACCAGATATTGAGTATATAAAATCGCTTATGGTATTCTACTTGTGATACCTATGTCGAGGTGGTGGTGAAGAAATGGTAGTCCACCCTCTTGAAATGGCCGCCATGGATATAAAGACATAGCTTATTGTATTCTACTTATCATACCCTTTCATTTGATACCCATGTCGAGGGGGTTGTGAAGAAAATGGTAATCCGCCCTCTTGAGATGACCGCCATGGATCTAACCATATATTGAGTATATTATATCGCTTATGGTATTTTACTTATGATACCCTTTCAATTGATACCTATGTCGAGGTGGTGATGAAGAAATGGTAGTCCGCCCTCTTGAGACAGCCGCCATGGATATAAAGACATAGCTTATTGTATTCTACTTATCATACCCTTTCATTTGATACCCATGTCGAGGGGGTTGTGAAGAAAATGGTAATGCGTCCTCTTTAGGTGGCCTCGGTGGATCTAACTATTTATTGAGTATACTATATTGCTTATTGTCTTCTACTTATCGTACCCTTTCATTTGATACCCATGTCGAAGGGGTTGTGAAGAAAATGGTTATCCGCCCTCTTGAGATGACCGCCATGGATCTAACCAGATATTGAGTATATTATATCGCTTATGGTATTCTACTTATGATACCCTTTCAATTGATACCCATGTCGAGGTGGTGGTGAAGAAATGGTAGTCCGCCCTCTTGAGACAGCCGCCATGGATATAAAGACATAGCTTATTGTATTCTACTTATCATACCCTTTCGTTTGATACCCATGTCGAGGGGGTTGTGAAGAAAATGGTAATGCGTCCTGTTGAGGTGGCCTCGGTGGATCTAACTTTTTATTGAGTATACTACATTGCTTATTGTATTCTACTTATAATACCGTTTCATTTGATACCCATGTCGAGGGGGTTGTGAAGAAAATGGTAATCCGCCCTCTTGAGACGCGTACCATGCGTACACTTTTTGTTAATCATCGAAATGATAGGAAATGCTATTTGACATCAACAGTGCTGGATTTGACTAACTTGTAACGAATATGTCATATTTTTAGAAATAAATTACAATTACGATCTCGGCATTCAGTATTTCAAAATTTTACTGTACATTATTGTACTGTGAACTACATGTTTTTTATAGTACCTAACGCAATCTGCTACCATAGTTGCGACTAACTACTTTAAATAAATACATTTTGTTAATCATCTAATGCCATCTAGCATCAACAGTTCGAGTAAACACTTTTCGACTAACTAGTAGCACCATCTCATTTATTGAGCAATTGAAATAATTTAGAGCGCCATCTGACAGAATAATTTTGAGTACCCACTTTTTTAGACGATTCGATTCGAAATGTAAAAAATGTAAAAATAAAGAAAACGAAGAATGATAGCAAAAAAAAACTCATGGAATAATAAATTATTTATATTTTGGTTATCGGTTACAAATGAAAAATTACTTATATTGCTTATAAAAAGGTGATAAATCGCATAATTTTATAAAAAAACACCTTGTTTTCTATGTTTAGGCGTAAATAAGGCGTATATCGGCGGTCTCAAGAGGGCGGATTACCACTTCTTCACCACCCCCTTAATATGGGTATCAATTGAAAGGGTGTCATAAGTAGAATACTATAAGCGATATAGTATACTCAATATATGGTTCGATCCATAGCGGTCATTTCAAGAGGGTGGATTACAATTTTCTTTACAACCCCCTTGACATAGGTATCAAATGAAATGAAATAATAAGTAGAATACAATAAGCAATATAGTATTACTCAATATATAGTTATGTTATATGAACTTCACTATTTTACTTATTTTTTTGTTTGTTAAATTTTCATCTAAATAAATCTTCATATATCACTGGAGTCTATTCTTTATTTATTGAATGATCTCACAATAATTGTTATAATATAAAACAACACTCATAATAATTATTACTTAACACATTTTTTTTTTATTTTTGCTTAGCGGTAACAAACAACTTAATCATTATTTAATTTACTTTTATTTTGTTATTTATTTTATTTAAATGTGTTTTGCACTGGCAGCCGCCACGGTGCCTGAGCAACCGCCACGGTGCCAGCGTGACCACCACCGACCGCGTTTACTACTTTTTATTAATTATGAGCCGCGCCGCGATCGAATTTTAAATCAAGACTTCCTTGGTCCGCCCGCCACGGATCGAAGTTGAAGCAGTACTCCTCGATCTTAAAATCAATCGTGCTTTAGTTACCTAAAGCTTTCTTTTCGAAAAATCCGTCGGTTGCATTTTTCTTCCGGGCCTTCAACCTTGGTGCAAAAGTCACCCGCTGGTGCTTGACCCAAGGCTGAGGTCGCCGGCCGAAAAAACGCACCCGTCGGCTTTTTCTTTGAATGCCCTGAAACTGGCGCAATTTGCTTACGAGCTTTTTTCTTTCGTTTATTAATTTCGCAAGGCAAATTGCGCTAAATATACTTGCCAATTTCCTTTGGCGTTTCAGGTTACACTTGGATTTTGTGCACGGGTCATTTACCGGCCCGTGCATTTTTTATGTCAACAAAATTCCGGGTTCAAGGAATTTTGGATTTGGAAATTTAGAAATTATTAGAAATTTTCTTAATTTTGAGGGTTGCTCAAAATTTCTACATAACATTCCTTCTCCCCTGAAGCAAGAGAATCGCTACGGAGTAGAGCGATTCTCGTACTTGAAGATTATAAAGGAGAGGAGGGTGACTGGAAAACCAAAAAGAGTGTAGAGTTGTATGTAAAGATAGCTTTGATTAGGAGATGAAAGTAATATGATTCTCATAAAAGTGGAGATAAAAGCCAATATATTGCAAATAGTGGAGTAGTTGCGTTCTGCCTTGTACAGTGTTCGGTTAATTACCTGCCTTTGTGTCTCGGGCAGTCTGTACATTTTCTGGTTAACAATTTGGTCATAGACCATTGGAATTTCATGGGAGATAGCTTCTAATTAAGTGAGCCTATCTCCTTTTAAGTGGAATATGTCTGCGTATTCGTGACATAGTTACTTTATGGACCTCTTCTCTTCGGCCGTTAGTGGGTGGTCGAGGCTGAGTTCCTCGTCAACTTTTTGAAGGCGTTGTGCGCGCTAGGTCATCCGGGTCTTCGTAGTCCGGGAATATGTGTCTGATTTGTAGTAAGTTGGCGGCTTCCTGGTCACTGCTCTTGTGACCCCGTTTTGATTTGACCCCTAGTTTTTTCTGCCATTTGCGGCTTGTTTTGAGCGGTGGGGTGCCGGTTTTGGTTACCGGTCTTCCGCACTCGCCGTTGTCTTTCTTGACAAAGAGCCTTGGGCTAGAACTTGCAGGGTTGGGATTGAGTGGTATAGTAGAGTAGCCATTTGTGGGGACGAGCGTTAGATTTAGACTCGTTAGGGCTACTGGATAGTTGTTAGCATTGAGGAGGCCAACAGACACTCTTTGGTTTCCAGAAGGTAAGAGGGCATTCGCGAGGAATACTCCCTCGCAGGGCTCTTGAGCTTTACAGAGCATTTCTTCCTCTAAACTTAATGGCATTGGTACCACCATCTGGGACCGGCCTGGAATACAAATAGATTCCGTTAAGATTACCTTTTGTCTCAGGTCTTCATTGGTCTCGAAACCGTTAAGGTTGTTATCTAACCTTGACCCATCTTGAGATTGGCAGCTTGTATTCCTCTCGGACGGTACTTGGGAGACACCACCGGGGGTCGTCTCGGCTTCTACGAGCTGAGACTCCCTGGTTTGGGTTTGCTCCTGCTGCTCTCTGGGTTTCGGTTTGGTAGTTTTGGTTTGTAAAGGAAAGGTCATTTCTTCCGGATTAATTTCCGTGCGAGGAAATCGTAATGTTTTGTTGGGACCCTCAACGTTGCAGTGCTGGGAGAGGAAGTCGTTTCCTAGAAGGCCATCTTTGGGAATCTCTGGCATGTTCTGCACTATTTGGAAAGTGCAAGGAATTGGAGTTTTCAAATTGAAATTTCCTTGGCAACTTCCGAGAGTATTCCCTTTACCGTATGGCGTTTCTAGCGTGCACTTTTGAGAAGGGTTTATTGTGACATTTTGTCGAAGCTTATTCTTTTTTAATATTGTAACCTAAATATCTTGAGGGTTTATTTAATTGGAAAGGAGAAATATATGAAGACAGCGATGATTTTTAAGAGAAATCGATGGCATCACTTTCATCTCGCTAAACGAGGAGATTGGGCCCAATTATGGTAAAAGTTAGATTTCTAAGTTTTTGTTTGTTTTTTAAAAATATTTTATATCCTTGATTATACAGTATATATGATGGCCATATATTATACATGTTTATTATATTATATGTACGTGTTGATACATATAAGTTTGTTATGCGGTATATATGTTTATATATGTTTATTATGTTTATATATGTTTGTATATGTTTATATATGTTTATATATGTTTATATATGTTTATATATGTGTATATATGTTTATATATGTTTATTATTTGGTAAATATGTAAGTTAATTATTTATAATATACTTGCGTGTTAAAAAGAAGGTTTATAATAGTATATATTATTATATTATGTGTATTATATAGTACATATGGCTTTTTTATAATATATAAGTTATATGGCTTTTTTATAATATATATATGTTTATATGCGTGTTTTATGTGGTAGCTATACTTATAAATGCTTATTAATTCATGTATGTTAATTAAAGGCTTATTTTATATTGAATATGTTAATATATTTTGGTTATATAATATGTATGTATGTTTATATATCATGATTATATAATTATATACTATATTTATATATTTGGTAAATATATTATTAAATGTATATTATTTAGAATATATACGTACATTAATAAAGTTTTATTTTATAGTATATATATTTTTATTTATGTATATTTTATAGCAGATATACATATATACATACATTAATATGTTTTTGTTATTAAGTTAATATGTTATTATATATGTTGGTTATATAGTATAATGTTTGTATGTCTTTTTCTTAAAGTATATAGGTTTATGTGTCTTTCTATTTATGTATTATGTAGTATATATGTTAGTATGTATTTCTTATTTAGTTTATATGTTAATAGATGTCGATTATATAGTAAATATTTAAATATATGTTTTTATTAAGTATTTATGTATGTTTATATAATGCATATGGTTATATATGTAAGTTTGTTATATACCATATATATTAGGTTACTTAGGTTAATTTTATAGTAGATATGCTTTTATATACGTTTATTTTTTTTTTTTTTTATACTACATAATACATTTTATATTTATTTTTATATAGTGTTTATATTATTTTTATAATATTTTTATATATAAGGTTCGTTTGTTATATGTATTGTTATTTAAATTTGTTATTAAAGGCATATATTTTTATTTATGTTATTTATATATGCAACGAGCGCGGTTGGTGGTGGTGCTGGTGGCGGGTGCTGCGTTTTCCTTACAATGTTAATCTTACTATCTTTCTTTTATACTTTAATAAATATTTTTCAAAAACAAAATATAAATTACCTTTTTCTTCAATTTGAAAAGGTTCATTTTAGTTGTTATAATTACTTTTCGTTTTTGATGTTGTACATATTGCAAAAATGTTGACCCAAAACAAGGAAATAGTTTTACTGGGTGGTTTTGTTTGTTTATAATCTAAATAAAATATATCGGTTACAAGTAAGTTGTAACATTATTAATGTAATCTAAGGTTTAAGTAAGCAACGAATTAGCGCAAAAACTAAAGTAGATTAAGAAAAATTGGTTTTTATGATTTAAAAGAGGGAAGAAAAAAAATAATTAGTTTATATGTGTATTTTCCGTAATAATTCTGAAAATACGAGCTTATCTGAATCAAATTGCTAATCATAGGCTACGCGTGTTTTATAATGATATTATTATTTTTTTTTGTTTTTATTATTAACTATATGCACAGTAGTTTATTGATTTATTTATTTATTTCGTTTCAAATGGATTGAAATGTGTTTTTTTTTACTATTATTTTTATAATTATTATTAAAAAAATGCCCAGCAAAAATTTTGTAAGCGAAAGATGTTGAAATGGTTTCGTTAGTCCTGTTATTTATTAATAGTATTTATTATTCACAATTATATCGAAAATAATATAATTGTATGTCGATTTATATAAAACAAAATGGACTCATGTATGTTCAATTTGTAACTTTCATTTTGTCACTGAATACTTTAACAATATTGTTACTTTGTTTTCACTCCATTTGTAAAACTATATATAGGTAAATTATGATTAATAGAATTTCCGGCTTTAACCTACACGCATTATTTCTGGAATATACTAACACTATGAATCGAATTCGGTTCCGCTTTTCTTATATATGCAAAATAGCATTTAAATATATGATTGTACATAAGAAAATAATATAATAAGGATTTGTTTTTTTTTTTAATATAGCTTTTACATACAATAATCCGGTGGTAATGGTTTCGACTTCATTCACCATTTGCAGGAACTGACTTGTTGGATTTCTTGAAGACTTATTGTTGAAACGCAGGAACTGCAGGGCCGAAAGTATTTTCAAATCCCACGTTGGAGGAGTGTCTGTGATTTCATCGTCCCCTTGTTGGTCCTTACTGGACTTTGTCCTGGGCCGGGATGAAGCCCACTAAAAGTCCCGCGATGAAATTATTTGGGGGTGAATGCTTGCTCGCCTGGAGCAGAGGCACTTTGTTGATCACCCCGAGCGTTGATTCTTTGGAGGATCTGGGATTTTTTTACACGCTGTAGTTGTAGACGCTAACACTGCCCCCAAGTTAGGCTCAGCCTTGGGTTAGAGGTCAATGGAGCCTTGACCAGCAGTATTAACGCCTTTGCAGTTAGCGCACCCAGATCCTACCGGCTGCGCCAATTTTGTTATATGAACTTCACTATTTTACTTATTTTTTTGTTTGTTAAATTTTCATCTAAATAAATCTTCATATATCACTGGAGTCTATTCTTTATTTATTGAATGATCTCACAATAATTGTTATAATATAAAACAACACTCATAATAATTATTACTTAACACATTTTTTTTTTATTTTTGCTTAGCGGTAACAAACAACTTAATCATTATTTAATTTACTTTTATTTTGTTATTTATTTTATTTAAATGTGTTTTGCACTGGCAGCCGCCACGGTGCCTGAGCAACCGCCACGGTGCCAGCGTGACCACCACCGACCGCGTTTACTACTTTTTATTAATTATGAGCCGCGCCGCGATCGAATTTTAAATCAAGACTTCCTTGGTCCGCCCGCCACGGATCGAAGTTGAAGCAGTACTCCTCGATCTTAAAATCAATCGTGCTTTAGTTACCTAAAGCTTTCTTTTCGAAAAATCCGTCGGTTGCATTTTTCTTCCGGGCCTTCAACCTTGGTGCAAAAGTCACCCGCTGGTGCTTGACCCAAGGCTGAGGTCGCCGGCCGAAAAAACGCACCCGTCGGCTTTTTCTTTGAATGCCCTGAAACTGGCGCAATTTGCTTACGAGCTTTTTTCTTTCGTTTATTAATTTCGCAAGGCAAATTGCGCTAAATATTCTTGCCAATTTCCTTTGGCGTTTCAGGTTACACTTGGATTTTGTGCACGGGTCATTTACCGGCCCGTGCATTTTTTATGTCAACAAAATTCCGGGTTCAAGGAATTTTGGATTTGGAAATTTAGAAATTATTAGAAATTTTCTTAATTTTGAGGGTTGCTCAAAATTTCTACATAACAGTTAGATCACGGCGGCTATTTCAAGATAACGCATAATCCCATTTTTTTCAGCTACCCCTCGACATAGATATCAAATGAAAAGGTATGATAAGTAGAACACTATAAGCTATGTCGTAAAATCCATGGCGGCCGTCCCAAAGAGGGCGGATTACCATTTCTTCATCACGCCCTCAACATGGGTGTCAATTGAAAACTTATCATAAGTAGAATACCATAAGCGATATAGTATACTCAATATATGGTTAGATCCATAGCGGTCATCTCAAGAGGGCGGATTACCATTTTCTTTACAATCCCCTCAACATGGGTATCAAATACATAAAATGGAATGATAAGTAGAATACAATAAGCAATATATTATACTCAATATATAGTTAGATCCACGGCGACCATCTCAAGAGGATGCATTACCATTTTCTTCATCACCCCCTCGACAAAAGTATCAAATGAAAAGGTATGATAAGTAGAATACAATAAACTATGTCGTAAAATCCATGGCGGTCGTCTCAAGAAGGCAGATTACCATTTTTTCTCAACCATCTCGACATGGGTATCAAATGAAAGGGTATCATAAGTAAAAGACAATAAACAATATAGTATATCTTCAATATATTCTTACTAGTTATTCGATAAATTTTTACTCGCACTGATGATGCCAAAGGGCATTCGATGGTTAGCAAAAAGTGTTCATATAAAAATGGTTAGTCGTTCGTGCACTCAAAAGATTCGTAAATCGGAAATAATTTTGGTAGCACCTGTTCCCATCATACAACTAAAATTATTCGAACTGAATAATAAAAAGTTCATTAAAATTCTGCAAAATTGCATATAGGAGGTTCAAATTATGAAGTGATTCGTGTTATATTCCATACAAAAAAGATCATTACATCATGATGTTGAGACAAAAATCGAGCTGGTTGTGGATCAATGATTCCATAGTGCAGCAAAAATCTTGGCCGAGAAACGCGAAAGGATCTTATGTTTATTTTTTATAAAGGCAATAATATTAATTGGAATTCCTGCATTTTGTTATTATGTATCTATACTTATAAAATAAGTAAAAAAAATAAATGGTTAAAAAAATTTTTTTTAAAAAATTCTTTTCATTAACTAAAAAATGTACTGAAAAGTAAGAAATAAACTAGCTGGGATGTGGGTTCGACCCGTTCGGTCCAAACGATCAACTTCCCAGTATGATGGATGTTGAATATTATGGTTGGATATTTTAATAATAAATGAACAATAGGCAATATAGAATATATGTATAATACTGAGAATTTGTCACAATTGTTTATCAATATTTTCGCTAAAATGTCAAACTAAATGTGCGCACCTACAAGATTAGGATGACGAAAATGAATATAAAATTGATGTGTTAATGTTTTTCGGCACCTCAATGAAGTCGAAATAGTTTTTAGTTCGCGCGGTATCGTGCAGGTACAAAAATCACTTAAGTCATTTAAACCAAAAAACCGCTGGACGGAATATTATAAAAATCTTTTCAGATTATATTGTCGCTAATACGCTTCGAACGGCACCTCAAGTAAGTCAATATGTTTTATGGTTCGGGCCATATCGTGCAGGTACAAAAATCACTTACGCTGCTTAAACAAAAAAAACGGCTCGACCGAATTTTATGAAAATCTTTTCAGATCATATTTTGGTTAATACTCTTCGAACGGCTTGTCAACTAAGTCGATATCTTTTATAGTTCTCGGGATATCGTGCAGGTACAACAATCACTTAAGTTATTTAAACCAAAAAACCGCTGGACCGAATATTATAAAAATCTTTTCAGATTATATTGTCGCTAATATGCTTCGAACGGCACCTCAAGTAAGTCAATATCTTTCGTGGTTCGGGCGATATCGTGCAGGTACAAAAATCACTTACGTCGCTTAACCAAAAAAACGGCTGGACCGAATTTCATGTAAATCTTTTCAGATCATATTTCGGTTGATACGCTTCGAACGACACCTCAACGAAGTCGATATCAATTTTGGTTCGCGCGATATCGTGCAGGAAAAAATGACCACATCCGTACGCACATACACACACACACACACACACACACACATACTTCCTCCCAATTTTTTGCTTAAAATGCTCCTGGGACCTTGAAAGATGAAAATACGTTGAAATTTTCGATTTCGATTTTCGGACCGATTACAATAACTTCCTATACTGGGAAGTTAACAATATTTTAAAGAAAGCGTGAAATTTCAATTTTAATGAAAAAGTTAATTAAAAGAATGGCGCATTTTTCATCAAAAATTGAAAATACAACTGTAAATCGCGTGAGATTTACAATAACCCTCAATTTTTTGCTTTGTTAATTTCAAATTCTAACAAAATTTTTTGATGAAAAATGCGCCATTCTTTTAATTAACTTTTTCATTAAAATTGAAATTTCACGCTTTCTTTAAAATATTGTTTATTTTTTACTTTTCAGTACATTTTTTAGTTAATGAAAAGAATTTTTTTAAAAAAAATTTTTTAACCATTTATTTTATTTTCTACTTTTTAGTTTATTATATGTATTCCGCCATTTTATGATGGCAATTCTATTAGATTTAAAATTACGTCACACAGTTTACTGTATTCATTTGATACCCATGTCGTGGGCTCGGTGGAACATAATTGCAAAAACGGCCGCCATCTCGGAACCGTCTTCTTGATTTTTTTACAAAAAGGTCAAATTGCATTTAGTACTTATACATGATGAGTTGAACTCAAGTTGAACCCAAGTCTAACTTCATGTAAACGGGAGTCGAGTTGGGTTAAGGTTGACTGAACTCGACTCAGCTCTGCTACCTGGGTTTAGTTGAAATTATGCATACGGACATGAGTTCAGTATTTGAGTAGTTGAATTTAGTTGACAGCAGCATCTCTGTGTTTGTTTGTGATTTGTTGTAACGTGTATTGCTTCTTTATTATCAACTCACCCTTAACTCAACTATTCATCTCATCATTCATACACATTAACCACCCGAACTACGAGTGTGTGCAAAATTGGAAGTTGATCGGTTATATTTTCTACTTTTTAGTCTATTATAAGCTTTCCGCAATTTAGTGTTGGCCGCCATTTTGAATTTGGAATGACGCCACATAGCTTTTTGTGTTCTACCTGTCATATCCTTTCATTTAATACCCATGTCAGAGGGCCGCGGAGCACAATTATTTCAAAAATCGGGCGCCATTTTGGAACCGCCATCTTGATATTTTTACAAAATGGCCAGATTGCATTGTCATCCAAACTAAACGTGTATGCAAAATTTCAGCTCTATCCGAAACCGGGAAGTGGGTCAAATTTAACTTCCAAGATTTGACGACAAACAGTGCAAGTGTTGGCCGCCATTTTGAATTTAGAATGACGCCACATAGCTTATTGTGTTCTACCTGTCATATCCTTTCATTTGATACCCATGTCAGAGGGCCGCGGAGCACAATTTCAAAAATCGGGCGCCATTTTGGAACCGCCATCATGATATTTTTACAAAATGGCCAGATTGCATTGTCATCCAAACTAAACGTGTATGCAAAATTTCAGCAACTAAACGGGTATGCAAAATTTCAGCTCTATCCGAAACCGGGAAGTGGGTCAAATTTAACTTCCAAGATTTGACGACAAACAGTGTAAGTGTTGGCCGCCATTTTGAATTTGGAATGACGCCACATAGCTTATTGTGTTCTACCTGTCATATCCTTTCATTTTATACCCATTTCAAAGGGCCGCGGAGCACAATTTCAAAAATCTGGCGCCATTTTGGAACCGCCATCTTGATATTTTTACAAAATGGCCAGATTGCATTGTTATCCAAACTAAACGTGTATGCAAAATTTCAGCTCTATCCGAAACCGGGAAGTGGGTCAAATTTAACTTCCAAGATTTGACAGTGTAAGTAAAATAAAAGCGGGAGCCATTTTGGAACCGCTATCTTGATATTTTTACAAAATGGCCAGATTGCATTGTCATCCAAACTAAACGTGTAAGCAAAATTTCAGCTCTATCCGAAACCGGGAAGTGGGTCAAATTTAACTTCCAAGATTTGACGACAAACAGTGTAAGTAAAATAAAAGCGGGCGCCATTTTGGAACCGCTATCTTGATATTTTTACAAAATGGCCAGATTGCATTGTCATCCAAACTAAACGGGTATGCAAAATTTCAGCTCTATCCGAAACCGGGAAGTGGGTCAAATTTAACTTCCAAGATTTGACGACAAACAGTGCAAGTTAAATAAAAGAATTTAAAAATATAATGAACAATCAAATACGTAATATTTTTTTATACAAAAGATTATTTATTTTTTATTTTAGAATGTATTAAAACAAAAAAGAGTGATATTCCACAAAAAAAAAACATTAAAAATGTGAATTAGAAGTTCGTGGGCGCGAAATTATTTATTGGGACAGTTTAAAACAAACTTATAACAAAAAAAAAGTCATATGGATTAGTCAAGATGAATCGTTAATAGCATGAAATAATTAAACGCGTGAATTTACGAACGAATTCAAAGGATTTTTTTAAACTTAATAAAGTATTATTAACCGCGAGAAAATTGGCTGGCGAGTTTGTTGTATAGCATGAATCTTAGCTGTCCTTCGAAATGTAACAAATTTTATTAGAAACACTATAGACTGAGCCACACTGAATTCGTTCGTAAATGCACGTGTTTAATTATTTCATGCTAATAACGATTCATCTTGACTAATCCATATCACTTTTTTTTGTTATAAGTTTGTTTTAAACTGTCCCAATAAATAATTTCGCGCCTACGAATTTCTTTTAGTGTTTGTTTTGTGTGAATAAAGAAACACTAAGTATTCTTAACAAACTAAATACTTTATTGTGTACACTATATGTATGATTGTTATTTAATATTGTATAGTTAACTTAATATTTTATTGAACAATGCTATATTTAGATCGCACGCGTCTGGCAAGATGTCGAACTCGGGAGTGAGAGACGGAGGAGTAAAAGAATGGAGATGCCGGAAATTGGCTGTCTCGATAAACACGATCGGGACGGAACGGGACACGGGAAGATCACTGAACTTTGAGTTCGGTGATCGAGATAGTGTTCCGATTGATCGTGTTTATCGTTTTCGGAATATGTTGTGCGACTTTGTGTGAAACTTAATAATTAAGTTTGTACGCAGTCGCCACATACTCCCCCCCCAGCGTAGCGTTAACGGAATGTTACCGCTTTAGACGATTTAGCTTCGTTGTCGCGGTCGCAACCGAAGGCTGGCTTTAGCCTGTCAATGGATATTGACTTGGTTGTGCCGTTCAATTTGACGACGAAGTGTTTTCGTAATCGTTTGATTACTTCATATGGGCCCTCGTATGGAGGTTCGAAAGGTTTTCGAACTCTGTCGACTCGTATGAAAACGTAGTCGGCGTTCTCCAGGGCTTCTGGCACGTAGACATCCTTTTGGACGGGCTGCCGAGGATGTATTGCCTTGATGTTCTGCATGTGAGAACGAAGGCGAGAGAGGAATTCTGATTCTTCAATTGGATTCTCATCCGTTGGGATAGAAATCGAATTGGGAAGTCTCAGATTCTGACCGTATACGAGCTCGGCTGGTGAGCATTGTAAGTCGGTCTTAATTGCTGTGCGTATGCCTAACATGACAAAGGGCAAGTCTTCACTCCAATGAGTAGTGTTGTCCCTTGCCATTAAGGCTGCTTTTAGTTGCCTGTGGAACCGTTCAACCATCCCGTTTGCTTGCGGGTGGTAGGCGGTGGTCCGGATTCGATGAGTGCCGAGTAATTTGGCAACTTCATTGAACAGTTTCGATTCGAACTGCGTACCTTGATCGGTTGTGATCTCGAGAGGTACGCCGAATCGTGGGACAAATTCAGTGACGAATTTCTTTGCCACTGTTGAAGCTGAGATATCCCGAATTGGGTATGCTTCAGGCCATCGCGTGAATCTATCGACTATCGTTAAGATATAAGAGTATCCACGAGATGGGGGTAGGGGTCCCACTATATCCATATGGATATGGTCAAATCTATTATTTGGAAGTTTGAAAGCTTCTAATGGAGATTTGGTATGCCTTGAAACTTTGGACTTTTGGCAACCTAGGCACGATCGAGACCACTCATTGCAGTCTTTATTGATCGATGGCCAGAAGTATTTCTTGGTAACGGCTCGTCTTGTAGCACGAATACCAGGATGGGAGAGACTATGTTCGGAGTTGAACGCTAGTCTGCGTAAGGAAGTGGGTATGTAAGGCTTAGGAATGCCTGTACTAGTTTCACACCACACCTGATGGGCGGTGAATGGTATTGGTGTGAGAACTAATTTTACCCGTGAGCCGTTGCTGGGGTGCTCTTGTAGAGACTTCAACTCTGTGTCACCTTGTTGAGCCTGAGCCAGTGTAGGCAGGTCGAAGGTGACCGAGTCGACGTTGTCGGTTGCTAGTGAGCGTGACAAGTAGTCTGCGACAACGTTTTGTTTACCTGACACATGTCTGATGTCTGTGGTAAACTGAGAGATTAGACCCAAATGTCTGGTCTGTCGAGGGGATCGTTCGGTCTTTGTGTGAAGGGCGCGAACTAGTGGTTTGTGATCAGTATAGACCACGAAATTGCGTCCTTCAACGAAATAACGGAAGTGTTTGATCGCTGCATAGATTGCGAGAAGTTCGCGATCGAATGCAGAGTACTTCCGTTCTGTTGGTGACAGCTTTTTGGAATAAAAAGCTAGTGGTTGCCACCGATGACCGTTGAATTGTTCCAAAACGCCTCCGATTGCATAATCAGAGGCGTCAGTCGTAAGACTGTATTTTGCATCCTCGATTGGATGGTTCAGCAGAGTTGCTTCAGCCATCGAGGTTTTCACCTTGAGGAATGCCGCCTGACATTCTGCTGGCCAGTCAAAAACTTTATTGGCACGTGAGCGGTTGAGAAGGTCACTCAAATGCTCGTTTATCGGCACCAACTGTTCAGCCAATTTTGGGATAAATCGGTGATAGAAATTCACCATTCCCAAAAACTTCTGGATCGATTTGACAGAAGTTGGAGGTGCGAGATCAACGATAGCCTGAACCCGATCGGAGGATGGAAGTATTCCATCCTTTGTGATGCGGTGGCTTAGAAACTTAATCTCTGTTACACCAAAAACGCATTTCTCTAGCTTGATGGTTAAACCGAAGCTATCGAGGCGTTTAAAGAGCTCTTCGAGGTGAACGATATGCTCATCCTCGGTTTTACTGGCGATAAGTATATCGTCCAAGTATACATAAACGAAGTCGAGATCTCTCGTAACTTCATTTATGAACCTTTGAAAGGTTTGGGCTGCATTTCGTAAGCCGAATGGCATACGTGTAAACTCATATAGGCCGAATGGCGTAATGAGTGCAGTCTTATGCACGTCTTCTGCGGCGATTGGTATGTGATGGTATGCACGTACCAAGTCAACCTTCGAAAAAATTGTGCAGCCGTGAAGATTCACGGAGAAATTCTGTATATGCGGGATCGGATATCTATCCGGCACAGTGACAGCGTTAAGGCGACGGTAGTCGCCGCATGGCCTCCAATCATGTGAGTCCCGTTTAGGAACCAGATGAAGCGGAGATGCTGCGGGGGACGACGAAGGTCGACAAATCCCCAATTCGACCATATGGTCGAACTCTAACTTTGCCACCTTCAGTTTCTCCGGATGGAGTCGCCGAGCGGTGACAAATGGTAATTGCCCTTTAGTTACAATGTGGTGTTGCACATTGTGTTTAACCGGAAGGTTAAAATTGGGCGGTTTTGTTAACGAAGCGTACTTCGTTAATAGCTCTTTGTATATGCCAATAACTCGGCATGGAAATGTTTCGGGGTTGTAGTCGACGGTAGCGCACACGTTAATGCGAAACTTCGTGCGCTTGTCGACTAAATGCCGATATTCAAAATCGACTGACAATTTGAACTTCGTTAAGAAGTCCGCCCCGATAATGGCTTTAGTGGTGTCGGCTATGATAAAGTTGTAAACATATCGTCGGCGTAAGCCGAGTTCGAGTTCAAGCAACTTTGTGCCGAAAGTTCGGATCAGTGATCCGTTGGCCGCGTACAGAAGGACGTTCGGGCTACCGTTATGGGCCGGGAACGCCTTGGCGGGAACAATTGAAACGTCAGAGCCCGAATCAATCAGAAAGTCCATCCGATTGTTGGTGTCTCTGACGAATAAACGATATGAGCGGCCGGTTATATGCGCGCTCATTACGATCCCCTGCCCCTTTAGTTTTTTTTAGGGGTGGCGGTGGCCTTTTTTTTCGCCGGCTTGGCTTGGCCACCGTTGTAGTTGCAGGGGGCTTTGCAGCTGCGTGCGTCACTACCGTACCGGTAGTGGTAATAGCACAAGCTACCCCTGGCTTGATTGGTCCCTTGTGGCCGATTGGCCGAGGGTTGCCGAGGGCCGCCCTGTCGATTGGCAGGTGTTCTGCTTCTCGGCTTCCGCGGGTTGCGGTCAAGCCTGTCTAGCCGGGCCGTCAGCCTATTGATGGCGCTTTGCAGCGCCACCAATGTGGGCTCCGATTTGGCAGGTGCTGCGTGGACGGCGGACGCGTATGAGGCACCTCCGTGTGGAAGCACCTCCCATACTTTGTCCGCCGTAGATGCCAACCCGGCTAGAGTTTGGTCGGCAGCGGTGGCCAATGTGACCTGGATGGCCTGTGGAAGCCTCCGCTCCCACAGGTTCCGGATCAGGTCATCATTGACTGCCGACGACCCGCCAGCCAGTGCCTTGAGAGCCTGGAGGAACTCGGAAGGTTTCCTATCTCCAGGCTCTTGCACTGATAACAACTGCTCGAGTCGGCGTTTCTCCGAAGTGCCGTACTTCTCGAGCAGGTGTTGTTTGATATCCTCGTATGAGGTGGCGTGGTCTACAGTGCTAAGCCGCATCGCCGTTACCGCCTCTTCCGGTAATGCGGCCATAACATTGTAGACCTTCATTTTGTCGGACCTACAGCCCGCCAACTGGAACATGATTTCGGCCTGGTAAAACCAGGAGGCGGGCTGGTGTACCCAGAACTTCGGAATGTCGAGTTTCGACACGGAAGCAGCGTTGACTTCCGAAGTTCCGGGCTTTGGTTCGTCTAAGTGCGGGACGTCTTGGTCCATTAAATTTTCTCCCGTTCTTGACATCTTTCAGAAATATTGTGCAGTGCAAGGAAAGTAAATACCAACAAAAAGAAACAATAATGCCACCTAATTTCTTTTGAATATTTTGGCCTAAACTTGGTAAAATTATGGGTGTATATATGTATAATATTAATACGTAAAATAAAATAAAAAAAATGTAGATGTATAATATGTAAAAAAAATGTATATAAAAAAAAATATATATATATAGTATATATGTAATCAAAAAAAATGTAAATTAAAAGATTTATATATATATGTATATGTAATAAAAAAATATTATCTTATCCTATTTATATATAATAAAAATTATATATATATATATATATATATATATATATATATATATATATATATATATATATATATATATATATATATATATATGTAGATGTAAAAGAAATTGTATATAAAAGGCTATGTATATAAATGTGTAAAAAAAAATTTATAAATGGGTGTTATGTAAAAAATTTATTTGTAAATTATCTTCTGTTTTTTTGTGTTATCCTGTCTTCGGGTTTCTTTGTTGTTGTTTCTGCCTGGTAGAGCAATTAATCCTTTGTGTTGATTTGTAAAAAAAACTTTTTTTTTTTCTAGACGTAAATTATTTAATGCACAATATTTTATAGAAATGCAATGCCTTGCACCGCGTGTTTCGTCACCATAGAAAATTTTGGTAAATTATTTAAGGGGGCATGACACTCTTGCGGCCGTTTTTCGTGTGGTTTTTTGATAATTTTTTTTGAGCAAACGAAGAGACGTAGAGGTATAAGGTTTTCTGCAATTGAAAGTACTCGTATTAATGTACAAAATTATATTTTATTTAACACCCTTCACCCCCGCCCCTCCCCCCCACTGGCCCGTGAAGTTGAGGTGTTCCATTGGACAAGCTTCGCGGTTCCCAGGATTGTGGAGACAGGTTTTATCTGAAAGCAAAAACCAATACGCTATTTTAAACATGACCATTTTTGCTGGTCCTTAACGGATGTTTTTTTTTAATTTCGTGTTTTTGATAAAATGGCGGACATTCAAAGTTTAGGTACTGATTTTGACTGAAAAGTTGTATCTTCAAGTATGTAAAAAATATAGTAAAAATGCAAAAAAAAAAAAAAACGTCCGTTAGGGACCACAGAATATTGTTAGCTTCAAGATTAAGAAAAAAAAAATAACATCGGTTGATTAGTTTCCGAGTAATCGTGGGAACCGACTTTGAAAATGTGGTTTCGAGAAAAACGCGTTTAAAGTTTTATAACATGTTTGCACTGGAATAAATTTTTTTTTCATCATGCCGCTTGCCATTGGCATCATTATGCCGCTTCGTACACACATTCTTGAAGCTTTTATCTAACAAAATATGAAAAAACAAAAAAATAGATTTTTTGAAGCCGCAAAAGTGTCATGCCCCCTTAATGCACAAATAAACTTTCATAGAAATTTTTGTCACCGTAGAAAATTTCCGTAAATCAACTAATTAATCAATGCACGATAACTTTTATAGGAATGCGATGTATTAACTTTTATCGATTTTGCACTGCGTGTTTTGTCACCATAGAAAATTTTGGTATTTAATGCACAATACTTTTATAGAAATGCAATGCCTTGCACCGCGTGTTTCGTCACTATAGAAAATTTTGGTAACTTATTTAATGCACAAATAAACTTTCATAGAAATTTTGTAACCGTAGAAAATTTCCGTAAATCAACTAATTAATCAATGCACGATAACTTTTATAGGAATGCGATGTATTAACTTTTATCGATTTTGCACTGCGTGTTTTGTCACCATAGAAAATTTTGGTATTTAATGCACAATAAACTGTTAAGTAGGTACCGCAATGTCCCGCACCGCGTGTTGCGCGTCGGAGTCACCACTTTAGTGTTTGTTTTGTGTGAATAAAGAAACACTAAGTATTCTTAACAAACTAAATACTTTATTGTGTACACTATATGTATGATTGTTATTTAATATTGTATAGTTAACTTAATATTTTATTGAACAATGCTATATTTAGATCGCACGCGTCTGGCAAGATGTCGAACTCGGGAGTGAGAGACGGAGGAGTAAAAGAATGGAGATGCCGGAAATTGGCTGTCTCGATAAACACGATCGGGACGGAACGGGACACGGGAAGATCACCGAACTTTGAGTTCGGTGATCGAGATAGTGTTCCGATTGATCGTGTTTATCGTTTTCGGAATATGTTGTGCGACTTTGTGTGAAACTTAATAATTAAGTTTGTACGCAGTCGCCACATTCTAATTCACATTTTTAATGTTTTTTTGGTGGAATAATATAATACGGCCCAATTGGCGATCACGGTATATCATAAAAAAAAAAAAAAACGCAGAAATAAGTAACTACTGTACCGCACTCCGTAATCCATAGGAAGAAACATAAATACGAAATATATATTCAAACCACCTAGGAAACTGTTTTAAATAAGTATGTAATTTACTTAAGGAATATCAGTGAACCAAGCAAACTTTTACCTCAAGGTTATTATTATCAGCATCGAGACTCCTGGCTGAGTAAGCTTATTCCATTCCATAAAAGTTGTCATATAAATGAAACATGCGATGTTAGAAGTCGAGGCAAACTTTCTCTTAATCAACTCCATGTGCTCTATCCAATTGCAGAGCATTGAAGTGGAACGAATTTCTAACTTCTGCGATTCTACAAACTTTTACAGAATTTCTGAGGGTTAGCTTATCAACTACAGGTTAGTATTAGTGTTACTGTTACAAAAAGAGGTGAAAAGCATCATTAAGGGAATCAGAAAAGTTTTATTGGAGAAGAAAAGAAACGTCGAGTTAGATGCCGCCAAACTTAATTTCCAGCAAAAACAAGTTTTAATAATTGAGGCAGCCGATAATAAATTAAGCTTTCTCGACGTTTCTGATACCAATTTTGTTAGGGGCTAAATTCTTATTTTCACAAAATGTTTGTCTTTTATCTTGGCTGGAATTTAATCGTTGGTTGGCTCAAGAGCACTCAAATACGTTCGGAAATTAATCCCAATTGAAGGTGAACACGAATTGAAGAGTCCCCTTAATGTATAAGAAATCACAATACGTAGAAATATTTTTTGTTGGGCTAGAACTGTAGTTTTTCCCTTGATTTCGTGGGTGAAATATTTGTTTAAACAAACTTTTTCACATCTGAAACTGTTTCATGAAGCTCCCTTATAATATACTAGCATAAAACCCGTTTGCCTTGTAACGCCTTTAAATAAAAACTGTTTATTATGTGCAATGTTTTCCTTCAAAAAGAAAAAAAAAAAAACAAACAAAAAAGTCAGCTGTTATTATCCTTAAAAAGGGTTTATTATATTGCATTTTTTTAATAAATATGGTAAACAAATTGCTGCGTATATCACCTTTGCTCAACAAATCTGCAAGTTTTGAAGCAGAGATTGGCATGTTTATGTCATCAATAGAAGTTAAATTTTAGGGTTTGACGAACGTTCGTTAAGTTTGTTCGCCTATTTACGTGGGTGCAAGAAATTATGAAGCAATCACAAATGAATATTAAATAAAGTGAATTTCGAGTCATTTATTTCTTCGTGATTATAGGTAGGCACTGCCAAAATTTCAGCCCTTCAGCTTCAGAGGTTTGGGTTAACCCCATTTCATCCCCTTAGGGGATGAATTTCGAGTACATAATCGACTCTTAATGGATGTCCACGTCATTATAGGGATGCACTGTCCAAATTTCAGCCCTATAGCTCCAGCGGTTTGCGTAAACCCCATTTGACCCCTTTAGGGGATGAATTTCGAAAAATCGCTTTATAGTGGATGTTCACGCCATTATAGGGATGCACGGTCAAAATTAAAGCCCTTCAGCTTCAGCGGTGTGGGTTAACCCCATTTCATCCCCTTAGGGGATGAATTTCGAAAAATCGTTTTATAGTGGATGTCCACGCCATTATAGGGATGCACTGTCAAAATTTCAGCCCTATAGCTTTAGCGGTTTGGAAAAACCCCATTTCACCCCCTTAGGGGATGAACTTTGAAAAATCGCTTTATAGTGGATGTCCACTAGGGAACGCAATCCCGGGATTCCGGCTGTTTTTGCGGTCCCGAAAACCCGGGAATGACACGATCTAATCCCGGGATCCCGCAAAAGTTTTATTTAAACAATAGATGTGATTTATTTAAAACAAAAATTCGGTGGGAAAATATTTTGAATATAATTTATATTCAATTAAATATAATTTATATTAAATAAAATTTATAATCTTCAAATTTAATTTTGGAATTATTTTTTAACCGCTATATACGAAACACGTAACTAAAAATCCAATTTATTTTTGCAGCTTCTAATTTTCTCGGCTGTGGAGACCATTGCTCTCTGTATTCTCTCGTGTGTGTGCTTCTAATTTGCCGAATTCAACCGAGAGTCATGCGACTCATGCAGCAGGTGAAAAGCTTTGATTCGTTTTTCATCCTTTTCGAAAAAATCTTTTACTACAAATTCCTCACTACGCTGCAATTATACTGTTATCAGACTGTAGTCCAGTCAAAATAGACGAAAAAACGCCATAATTGGAAGATAATTCGGAAGTTGCTGAAAATTGGAACAGCCCTTAAAAACATTATTATACATAAGCTGTAGAGACTGCTACGCGATTGAACGACTGCAAACTTTTTTATTCAAGGTCAAAGGGTCAAAATATCAGTTTTTTGCAAATATATGCTAAACCGTACGTCTTATCAGAAAATTGTGTTTACAACGTTTGTAGATTAGGCGATTATACATTTTCTCGGAATTGCCATTTCTGAGATATTGTAGTTTTAATAAGTTAAAATACTCATATTCTATCATTCCCGACTTGTAAAGGTCATCAGAAATTTAATAACTCCTTTGTTGGAGTACGCGGCTAATATTTTCAGGGGTGATTCCTGGATATCTTTGGAGAAAAAATTGTTCTACGGAGGGCGGCTATCTCCACTATCCACTAAGATACAGGGTGATTAGGGAAAAATTTTTGTTTTTTTTTTTTTAAATTTACTGAAATTTGAATAACTCCTAAAGTAATTATCATAAAGTAGCCTAATTAGGCTCATCTTTTAGGTAAATGTGTATTTTTTAATTTGTTATAAAGCACAGCAGCCTGAGTGACTCCGTTCAAAAAATATATAGGCTCAAACCAAATCGCGTGGCAGTCTCTACAGCTTATGTATAATAATGTTTTTAAGGGCTGTTCCAATTTTCAGCAACTTCCGAATTATCTTCCAGCCAAACCTCTAATTTGACTGGACTACTGCCCATTTTGAATGCGGCCAGAAAAACTCAGCATACAACTACATTTAAACGCTTTATACGTGAGCCCCCTTTCAAATGCTCTAGCTCATCCTTGTCTCTCAGAATTTTGACGACTATTTTAGGGTTTTTATAATTTTCAATCTTTTCGGAATTTATAAGAATTTCCTAACCGTCGGGATTTTCTGAAGATTGAACAAGGCGACTTTTCCATAGTTTTTTAGGGTGTCGTAGAATATTTCAGTTACGGGCTTTCCAAAGTTTTGCGTTTGAAATTCTGTCAGTCTCATTCGCGACGTGTAATAGTGTAGAGCGTAAGGTCGAGTAGTTTTAATTTTAAATACGATTTACATTTACGACCTAGATATCTAATCTCTCATGGCTAGATAATAAAGCGGAAGTGTGGCAATTTTTCGATAAAATAGATGGCAGCGCATCGGCGAAATGTAAACGATGCCCAAAAATAATAAAGACCACAGGTGGATCCACAAAAGGGCTTCATACTCACCTGAAAGCAATACACAGAATTGAAATAGGGAGGAAGGACGACACTTCTTCAACATCCAACAGTATTTTAACGCCTGATCCAGCAAAACAACGCAAAATATCAGATTTTGCAAAAAAAAGAGGAAAACTCTCTTGCAGCAACGGTTTCCCGACTAGTGGCACGAGATGGACTTCCCTTTGCAATATTCATGACTTCCGATGATCTAAGAAGTGCATTAAAAGCAAAAGGATTCGATTTACCAAAATCAGAGCATAGCTTCCGCAAAATGACAATGGAATATGCTAAGACAATCCGATCGAGAAATGTGGAAGAAATTGAAGGAGACAAAAAGCATGGACGGAAGTTCAGCATTACGCTTGACGAATGGACATCAGTGCGTGGTCCTCGATACATGAACGTCAATATCCATGGAAATGAATCCAAATTTTGGAATTTGGGCCTTGTACTTGTTTCTGGATCTATGGCAGCCGAAGTTTGTGTAGAAATACTTGAGGGGGGGGGAGGAAACACTAAAGAAATATCATTTGTCTCTCACTGACGACATCGTGTGCATTACCACCGATGGCGCAAGCGAAATGGTCAAACTTGGAAAACTTATTGCTGCAGAACAACAACTTTGCCTTGCTCATGGAATACAGCTAGGAGTTGTGGACGTGTTGTATAAGAGAAAACTGCACGAAAATCACGATTGCTTGGATGCAGAAGCCGAGAACTTACGGGAATCAGACGATGAGTGCTATGAAGAAGACTTCCCTAGTGAACTTCATCAAGACTATGGAAGTGGAATTGCTGTGTTTGAAGAGGAAACTGTGGTAGATCTCGCGGACAATATATCTCCTACCATCGTAAAAGTGCGGAAGATTGTTCGTATGTTTAAACGATCCCCAGTTAAAAATGATTTACTGCAAAAGTACATTCGGCAAGAGCAAGGGAAAGAGCTCACTCTTCTTCTAGACTGCAGAACAAGGTGGAGTAGTCTGTTTGTGATGTTGGAACGATTTTGTCTTCTTAAGACTGCTGTTCAAAAATGTCTAATAGACCTTCAATCCACGGTCTTTTTGTTAGAAGAAGATTTCATCTGCATCACCGATCTCATTTCAGCTTTGAAGCCTATCAATCTGACTGTCAACGCATTGTGCCGTATCGATTCTAATTTATTGACCGCCAAATCAGCATTACAGTTTTTGATGCAAAAATTAGATTGTCAGAGAACTCCAATATGCACCAAATTGGCAGCATCACTCAGATTCCGTATACGTCAACGTGTTTGCACAGAACTCTCCGGAATCTTACAATATCTCCACAACCCTTGTGTTCCGGAAGATGACGATCTTTTCGAAATACCCTCGAAAGCTACGATACGTAAGGGTCTACATAATCTTCTGAAAAGACTATCAGTTATAAATCCTGATCAAGATCAAAGCACTGAGGTAACTGACTCACCCGGAACTGAATTAGAATCCATTTCAATGGAAGACCAATTGCAAATGGCGATTGCGCATGGGTTTGCCAAATCAGCCATTCCGTCCGCATCGGCAGCTAATTTCAATTTAGTAATAAAAAGAGAAATGTTACTATTTGAGAGCGGTGGAGCGCGTGGCTTCCATATGCAGAAGGTATATGACTTTCTTTTGACCATTCCACCAACAAACGTGGATGCTGAAAGGGCCTTTTCCGCAGCCGGAATTTTATGTACGAAGTTTCGGTCAAGACTGAATGACCAAACATTGAATGAACTTTGCTTCCTTCGAAGCTATTTTCAGCAACAGGCTAAGCAGGCCTAATTTTTCCTTAGTAATGAATTGTTTTTCTGGTTTTTTTCTTTATTTTTTTTAATTCGCGAATGAAAATTTAAGTTGGAAAACTATAATATGTACCTATGTATATGTAAGTAAGTTGCATTAAACTTCGTTGTTATAAGTTATATGTTTTCTTTGTAATATTTTTTTTACTATAAAACAACCATACCATCCTTATGTTCCTCAAACCCCCCGAATCTTCGGTGACGAAAAAATTGAGTTTTCGGCAACCGGCATAATCCCGGGATATCCCGGGATCCCGGGATTGATGAAAATGAATCCCGTGATCCCGGGATTGGGGAAAGCTCCCGGGATTGCGTTCCCTAATGTCCACGCCATTATAGGGATGCAATGTCAAAATGTCAGCGCTATAATTTTAGCGGTTTGGATTAACCGCATTTCAACCCCTTAGGGGATGAATTTCGAAAAATCGCATTTTAATGGATGTCCACGTCATTATAGCGATGCACTGTCAAAATTTCAGCCCTACAGTTCCAGCGGTTTGCGTAAACCCCATTGGACCCCCTTAGGCGATGAACTTCGAAAAATCGCTTTATATTGGATGTCCACGACATTATAGGGATGCACTGTCAAAATTTCAGCCCTATAGCTCCAGCGGTTTGGGTAAACCTCATTTCACCCCTTAGGGGATGAATTTCGAAAAATCGCTTCTTAGTGGATGTCCACATCATTATAGGGGATGCACTGTCAAAATTTCAGCCTTATAGCTCCAGCGGTTTTGAGTTGACCCCATTTCACCCCCTTAGGGAATGAATTTCGAAAATCGCTTTATAGTGGATGTCCACGCCATTATGGGATGCACTGTCAAAATATCAGCCCTATAGCTCCAGCGGTTTGCGTAAACCCCATTTGACCCCCTTAGGGGATGAATTTCGAAAAATCGCTTTATAGTGGATGTCCACGCCATTATAGGGATGCACTGTCAAAATTTCAGCCCTATAGCTTTAGCGGTTTGGATAAATCCCATTTCACCCTCTTAGGTGATGAATTTCGAAAAATCGCTTTTTATCGGATGTCCACGTCATTATAGGGATGCACTGTCAAAATTTCAGCCCTACAGCTCCAGCGGTTTGGGTAAACCCCATTTCACCCCCTTAGGGGATGAATTTCGAAAAATCGCTTCTTAGTGGATGTCCATATCATTATAGGGATGCACTGTCAAAATTTCAGCCCTTTAGCTCTAGCGGTTTAGGTTGTGCGTTGTCTGTCAGCTAGTTACTTTTCATACAATAGAAAAAAAAAGTAAAGAAAAAAAAATCCCCTTACAACTTATTGAACCCCATTTCACCCCCTTCAACCCTTTTTTCTCATAAAAAGTAGCATATGTCCGTCTCCCAGGTATAAACTATGTCTGTAGAAAATTTCATCAAAAACGGTCCGGTGGCTTAGGCGTGAAAGCGTAACAGACAGACAGACAGACAGAGTTACTTTCGCATTTATAATATTAGTAAGGATTACATTTTACAGTTTTGCACGACTCGAAAAGCTTTATATCAAACAGAGATAAGGAATTAGTGAAGTTTACGGAAAAATCGATATTTGAAAAAGAATGTTTTTGGTTTTTTGAATTTTTATCGATGTTTTTCTATTGTGACACTATCATTCTTTTACTCCATCTAAAAGTAAAGGAATCAACGAAAAAAAAATCCGTCTTCAAAATTTTAAAAATCAAAAATTCGTTCGCCAACTTTTTTGATTGAAAATGGGGCCTTTTTTTTAAATTAAGGTCATAAAAACAAAACGAACGAACGAACGAAGCCAATCGCTTTGAAAAAATTGGGCCCTTTCGAACTTGAAAATCTACATTTTCTCAAATTTCATTAAAATTGGATCATTTTTGTGAAAGATAAAAATGATAAACGAAAAACTCGGTTTTTGACGTTTTTATCCATTTTTTGAGGTTATGTCGAAAAATGGTTTGAACAAAAGCTCTAGATCTTTTACTTATCTACAATGTCTACCTTCAACGTTTTTCGATAGGAGGTCTACTTTTTCAGAAATCGTAAAAAAATACGTTTAACCCCCAAAACCCACATTTTGGCTCCCCGCCCCCTTGTCGGTCATCTGCTGCGGTGCTCT